>CM051380.1:15304193-15574688 GCA_028015245.1 Cardamine occulta | reverse complement strand
ATTAAATAATAATATTTTTAATATTAGTATTAATATTTTTAA
Source organism: Cardamine occulta (assembly GCA_028015245.1). Taxonomy (NCBI): domain Eukaryota; kingdom Viridiplantae; phylum Streptophyta; class Magnoliopsida; order Brassicales; family Brassicaceae; genus Cardamine; species Cardamine occulta. The sequence goes on along the minus strand of CM051380.1, from coordinate 15,574,646 downwards.
ATCCTGAGAATTTTTGGTAAATAGGTCTTTATAAATTCTGGAAGTTTCAGAAGTCGTCAAGTCTTACCCCGGGCATATTCCGAAGGTTTCGAGGTGAGTGCAGTACAGTGGTCGGATGATTTACGAAATTATTTCCCGAGATAATTCAATGTTAGGATTTAATTCTGTGTTTTGTGTTTTTCGCGGTGTTTTTATTGCTCAGATAAATTCTGGAAAAATTGCTAGAAATTGGCGTTATTTATGAGATTATTTTATGTAATTTTTCTATGAATTATTGTTGAATTAATTGTTGAGAATTAATTGTTTTAGTCAATTTTGGGTGTTTAAAATTACCGTTGATTGACTTAATTCATTAGTTTGCGGTGAATTAATTTTATTAAATCATTGTTGTGTTGTTGTCGAGTCCGGACATTTGATTATGTCAAAGGAGTATTTTTGTAATTTTGTCCTAATTGACCTAGTAGACGGGTTGATCGCCTCCTCAATATTTATTAAATACTGACTGCGTCTATTCGTAATGGCGCAGGTAAGGGAAATGATAAAGCTAGCTGAAGCTCGTGGAACTGCGGTGACGGACCAGGATGACATACCGGGATAGTTTTCATTTATTTTATTTATATCGGATATTGTTATTCAGATTAGTGTTTGTTGTTGAATTGCTTCCGCTAGATTGTTAGAACATTTTTATTATTATGCTAGATTAATTGGTTAAGTTATTAGATTTTTTTCTAAATACCAGTTTTGTGTGGTTTATATTTATTAAACCGATCCTGGTTTAGTGGTTTTGGGGACGGGTCATTTCAAATGGTAATATGAGGAAGGGAATGGTACCATCATATGACCCGTAAATATGGTCATTCTATGTCAAGGTTAGTTAAGGAACTCTTAATTTAACCAGAAAAGCTTATCTAAAATATAACAAGAGGCACCACAGAGACCATATCTGATCAAATCTGTGGGAAAGAAAACGTTTTCAAGGATATATTAGCCTGAGCTGAAGCAGCAACCAACTGTTCAGGATTGGTTTCTACTCGATCCTTTTTCTGATTAGACCGTGACTAAGGCGACGCTCCCCAGATCAGATCTGTGGCACTTGCGTTCTTTGAGAGCTAGTCAATTTTCAAAATAACCACATACAAGAAAGAGTGAGAAACACAAAATAAAATTTGAAACTCAGTGATTGATTGAATCCTTAATTAAATACATCAAACACAGAGATTTGTTTTTGTTAAATCAAACACAGAGATTACAGAGGCGAAGACAAACAAATTTTGAACTGAATTGAGAAACAATCAATAAAAACAAGATGTCACCGAGAAGGAGACTCATGATTTCTTCGATCTCGGTTGACGATGCGTGACTGAGGCAAGTCAACCAAACATCCTCCGATCTTTACGCATGTCAAAGACATTACTTCTGACGAAATATTTCCATGACCTTCTTTTCTTTTTTATGTATTTATTGTTAGAGATAAGGATTAATTTCTCCTACTATGATTAGAATATCTAATGCATATCTAACTAGAATCCTTATCTCTAGCATTTGTGTGTTTTTTTTTAATTGTTAGAGATAAGGATTAACTTCTCCTATTAGGATTAGGACATATCTAATCCATATCTAACTAGAATCTTTATCTCTAATAGAATCCTTATCTCTAGCATTTATGTTTTATTTTATTACTTATAATTATTTTCTACTCTCTCTGAACTTTGACCCCAAACACAAAAATTATTTTTTATTATACCATCCCAAATTACTCCAAAAAGTCAAAAACAACAAGTTATTTCCTTTACTTAATCCTTTTTACAGAGGGGGGCAATAAAATAAAGGGAAAATTGAAAATAAAGGGGCATTTTCAAATTCTTTGTCCATTTATATCTTTTTATTTATTTTTTGGTGATCTAATCTTTTAAAAATATAAATTTCCAATTTAATCTCAAATTCAAAAAATTTCCAACAAAATAAAAAAATCTATATCCTCTAAGTCATAGAGAGTCTTGACCCTAAAAAAAATCTATTTCCCTAATTAAAAAAAAAAACCTATTTCCCTAATTAAAAAAAAAAACCTATTATTTTCCCAAAATCGTAACATTGAAATTGCACAGAAAAAAAACTCCTCTCTCCACAATTGAGGCATAAACGGATCCATAGAACACATCCCAGGTGAGAACGGATCAGAAGACAACAGTGTAATACATAAAACAAATCCAAGCAGTGGCCTGATAGAGACCTCAGAGATGGGTACTTGACGGAATATAAAAGAAGTCGCTTCAATTCAGCAGATCTTACAATGCATAAAGTTTTATGATTGAAGAACATTATGGATCATCTGTTTATGTATTTTGGAATGCTTCTGGAACCAATGATAGCTTAATGCACAAGAAAGCTTTGGGCTCAGGCTTCACGTGGCAGGGCTTGTTACAGATCTAAGACAGCACCCATTTGTTGACTGATTGCTTTTTATTCAAAGACTGCAAAAGTTAATGCATCAGATACAAATTTATTTTGGGTTGTTACATAAACATGATTATGTTTGGCAAATATACAACAAAATTTACTGAAACAAGTGAAGTTGACTTTTATTTTATAGGATCAGGTTTTGGCTTTTGATGTTTCTTGGTCTTTGTTTCGGTTCATTGCTAAACAGAACCCAGCCGATAGCTGCACCAACAGGGAAAAAGACAGCTGCTGCATAAGCATAATCTTCAAAAACAGAAAAACTCTTAAACAAAAAAATCAACCAACGAAGAAGAGAAAAAACGTGTTAATAAGAACACGATTTATAACTTAATCAAAACAATAAATAATTGGATTTATTTACATAACTTAATCCGATTTGAATAAATAACATATATACGATATTTCAAAATTTAAAAAATTTAGTTTTCTTATTTTTAGATTCAGTTACTATATTTTCTGAAATTCTAAATCTTCCAGAATATATAATCTAATATTTTTAGAATATGTATTCTAAAACTCCTAGAACATAAAAAAATGTAGAATGCATATTCTAATTCTCACAGAACATGAACAAATGTTAGAATATGTATTCTAAATTTTCTAGAATTTGTATTCTAAAACTTTTAGAACACATATTCTAAACTTTCGATCCTAAAATTTTCAAACATGAACAAATTTTAGAATATGAATTCTAAATTGTCATAACATGTACAAATTTTAGAATACAAATTATACTATTTTCAGAACGTTAGAAAACATATTCTAAACTTTTCATAACAACTTTAAAACCTCTAAAACCTACTGAAAACTGCATAAAATCAAAAAGTTTATTCTTTAAATCTTCTTTAAGTTGTGTTTCTACATGCTTATCTGTTTTTTTTTAAATGGTATTAACCTAGTTGCAGGGGTAGTTTATGAAAAATGACAATTTACAAATAAATGTATAAATGGACAAAAAAATTGTTAGAATTCCTTTATTTTCAATTTTCCCTAAAATAAAATAAGTTTTGGCAATATAGCAAAATTTAGGCGGTCAAAGTTATGTACATTAGTGTTATGGTATGTATGTTTTGTTCTTATCTCCATGCAACCAAATTCTTAGGAGACTCATTTGGTTTGAATTTGAATGAGATTTTATTCATAAACGATATCTTGTATTGCATAGTTGATGAATACCATTATAGCATAGTTGAATACCATACAACCATAAATGTGCGTTTTTAGCGCTTTTGTGAGTTTAATGAAATAGAATAGTAATCAACGTGATTTTCTTCGGGTCAACTATTTATATACTCCTTCTGTTTTTAAAAGATTGTCATTTTGACTCTTTTCACACAAATTAAGAAAATCAACAATTATACAACTATGTCTTTATTTAATATGCCACTTATTAGGTGATATTGAATTAAATTCAAAGAAATTCGGTTTTAGTTAGATGGTAGATTGGGATTTTAGTCTAAAAATTTGCATTAGAAATGTAAAACGATATCTGTTTTGAAACAAGAATTCAACTCTAGAATGACATTCTTTAAGAAACAGAGGGAGTATATATCTTCTTTGTGGTTTATGAAATGTTTTTCTTACATAATAATTGATGAATGTTGTTTTTTTGGTAATTGTTAAAATAATTTAGCAGGAAATATGTGTGAGGAAAGACGTATTTTCGAGCAAACAACAGGGGTAGAGTATCACCATACCCACTTCGGTCTTCGAGGAACAACATACACTATGCACCTGAGTCGGCTATTCAGCCTGAATGGGAGGATGAACAGTGTGTGATATGCATAGAACCGCCATACAATGTTGTCCACTTGCAATGTTGTTCCTCCTTCGATGGATGTTGTCCTTACATGTGCGACACAGGTGCTCATCATTCCAATTGTTTCAGGCAATTCCGTGGAGGCAACATGAACAACAAGCGGTTAAACCCGACCGAGACCTTAAATTGCCCTCTTTGCAGAAGAGAAGTCATTGAGATGACCAAAGTAACGAGCATCGGAAGACGAATCCTAAACCGAGGTCTTGTCCCGTCAACGATTATGAATTCTCTGGGACGTATTCGCAGCTTGATAAGCACTTAAAAACTAAGCATCCCAATCTGTTTGAATACGTATTGTTTTAAATTCAAGATTTTAGTTGTTATAGCATTATCATAATTCTTTAAACTCATGTCATATCTATCTTCCAAAGGTTTGCTTAATAATAATATATTTTATAAATTTAAATAAAAATGTATGTATCTTTAGTCATTTATTCTTTATTTCGATAAGTAACATCACCAATTTATATGTGTTTAGTAATTTATTTATCATCTTCATTTCCACAAGTGACGGCTGCATAATATCTAAATTTAAATTAAATAAAATCTAAGTGCTTTTATTTTATTTTTTATCTAATAAAATTTGACAAATGTCAGCGCCGTAATATCGTAAATTTAAATTAAATAAAAAGTTACTCCTGTTTTATCTTAAGTAAGTTATTATCTATGAGCATCTGCATTGTAGATCCATAGTTGCAGACTTCCCGTTTTATGTCTTCCGGATTTTTTTTTTTTTTTGCTTTTTTTTTTCAAAAAAAAATATAAATTTTTAATGTCGCGGCGAATCACGCCGCGACACATGGCATAAAACATCCGAAATTTATGTCTTGCGCGAGACACAACTTCGTTTGGGGAAGGTGATTTTGCGCGGACCCCACACATAAGACCCATCGACAACATGTGCAATGCTGATGGTCTAATCAAACTGATTGGTGTCGGCTTCGTATTATCCGAATTGAGACAAAATAATATATGTGTGGTTAATAAACGAAAGTCAAATTTAAAATAAAATACTATTTATGGATTTTTATTGATTAGTTTTGAAAAATTTATGAATGGTGATTTATTACCTTTAGTAATTTATGTATGTTTAGTAATTTATTATCTTTGATTTTGACAAATGGTGCCGCCGTATTATCTAATTTCAAATTAAATAAAATCTATATGAGATACGCTGATGAGCTAGTGTGAATCCAGAGATGGGGAAATTAATTTAAAGTTTAAAACCAATATTACTTGCAATTGGATCTTTTATGGGTTTCTCTCTACACTCCTATTGTGTAAATCAGATCCAGCTCTTGCGACCAATATCTCTTTCGTTGTTTATAAACGGCTAAGCACACAAAGGAAAACTGATTTCTCCAAGGAAAAAGTTTTTTTCATTATTCTAGGAGCAATAAGTATTACTTTGTGGAGAAGTTAAAGGAATTTATTTTGGAATTTTACAAGTAAGCATCTTTAATCCGGAGTTATTTCAGGATTGACAACTTTCTACATGTATTTTTTATGTAACTCGTTAAAAAATTAAAGTTAAGTTTACCTAAACTAGAGCTATTTCGATGAGTGATCTTCAATACTACTGAGTGAAACAATGGAAAAAATCTCATAATAATTTGTAAAAAATTTCATAAAAATCTCATAATAATTTTATCAAAAAAAAAAAAAATTGTAAAGTCAATTCTTCCAATTTTTTAATATAGCACACCAATGTTGAGCGAAACTGGAACCCATAATCCCCACAAACTTAGGGTAATGGGCAGAGTGTTACGATAAGTTTATAGAGGTTTTACATCATACTATCAAATTTCAACGATTTAAAGTTTTATTATTCCCACATACAGCATGGGATACTATCTACGTCTCACGAAAAGTTGTAAGTCGTTATTTATCTTTTTATAACAATAAAAATTGCATAAGACGAAGAAGCGAATATTTTAATTAGGAACATTAAATGATTCCAACTCCGATGGGGATGTCACTATGATAACCGAATACGGTTTCAATAATACATCATATCAAAAGTAAAGAAAAGACAAAATAAATATACATTGCATTGACTTTGCAAGTCTTTAAGACCATAAAATATACAGTAAAATCTCGATAAATTTATAATCCCAGGATTATATTATTTTTATTAATTTATAATAATATTGATTTATAGAAAATTTGGTTTTAGTTGTATTATATTTAAGATTATATCTTAAAATTGTAAAAACAGATTAGTTAAAACAGTTTTATTTGAATAAAGTTATTTTGGATGCTTTAAATTTTGTAGTTTGTAGTTAAACTTTTACTGTTTAGAAAATAACTTTTTCACGATAAATAGCAAAAACTATAGAAACTTCGTTTATACAAACGATATAAATAAAGATAAATTTATGATTAATGACTTAGACTATATATCATATTTTAACAACTTATATTACTATCAAGATGAAAATTATGCATATTAAGGATATGAAAATTTATAAAAAAAATTGCTTATTTTGATGACAAAGTTATAAACGATAATGCAGTATGATAATTTAAAAATATAACACGATTATTATTTGATACAATAAAAATTAGAGACACAAAATTCAAAATTTTAAAAATACACTAAACCATACATTAATATATTATTTTTTATATATACATCAAAACATCTATTAATTATTAATATTGAAACTATGATATTTTATTAATTTATAGTGGTATTAACTTTACAAATATCGATTGATTTTTTTTTTTGGTTATTTAAGATTTTACCTTAAAATTCTTAAAAAACAAATATGAGTATGATCATTTGATGAAAACAAAATTAATGTTTTGGATGCTATAGATTTTACAGTTTCCACATGAGCATTTAATATTAGAAAAAAAACTTATAGTTTGATTAATGTATTTTTTTGTTAAGATTCATTTTAAGAAATTCTTATTAATGTTACCAATTTAAATAAATTTTTTATATAAATAATAAATGCATTAAGAATAAAGGAATAAAAAATGTTGAGAAAATTTGTTGCGACTGGTAGCCAAAATGAGAATAAAACAATTAGTGATCGAATGTGTTAAGTCATTAATTAATTACTACTACGTATATCTATAATTGATAGAATGTTATAATTAGTTAATTACTACTATTATCTTAAAAGCTAGCACGGAGCATCTCACCATCTTAGCCTTTTTTTTTTTCTTTTTTTTTTTTGGGGTGAAAAGTCTCTTAGCCTTTTTTAATTTTATATTAACAAAAAAATATTTAGTTTCACTGAACCTCTACGCCACACAACCTCTATAAATGTATTATACTTAGACAGTCACAAACGCCTCATCTGAAAAGATTCAACAAAACCCATGACATCTAATTATTCTGCTTCGTATAGTTACCAAAACGCTACGTTTTGGCGCACTCTTTTCATGTTATGTTGTATATTTACACTTGTGCAAACGTCGTTCTCAACACCACCGGAAGAACCCGTCAAATGTGTGTCGGGAGACACGGATTGTACAGTCAGAAATTCATTCGGAACCTTCCCTGACCGGTCCACATGTCGAGCCGCCAACGTGGCCTACCCAACAACCGAAGCCGAGCTTGTCTCTATCGTGGCTGCAGCAACTAAAGCCGGTCGGAAAATGCGTGTAACCACTCGATATTCACATAGCATCCCTAAGCTCGCGTGCACGGACGGAGAGGACGGATTGTTCATAAGCACAAAGTTCCTAAACCATACGGTTCGAGCCGATCCAATGGCCATGACCTTGACGGTTGAAAGCGGTGTAACGCTTAGGCAGTTAATCGCTGAAGCAGCTAAAGTTGGATTAGCGTTGCCTTATGCACCGTATTGGTGGGGAGTAACCGTTGGTGGTATGATGGGAACCGGTGCTCATGGCAGCTCATTGTTTGGTAAAGGAAGTGCGGTTCATGATTATGTGACCGAGATTAGAATGGTTAGTCCTGGTTCTGTCAATGATGGATTTGCTAAGGTTAGAGTTTTAACCGAGACTGCGACTCCAGACGAGTTTAACGCGGCTAAGGTTTCTCTAGGAGTTCTTGGTGTAATCTCTCAGGTTAGATCAATTAAAACAGAAATTATATCATATTTGTTCTAACATTTTAAATTACAACTGTTTCATTGTATATATATTTTCTTTTCTTGAAAGGTGACTTTTGAATTACAACCGATGTTCAAAAGATCGTTAAACTATGTAATGAGAAACGACTTAGATTTTGATGATCAAGCTGCGACATTCGGGAGGCAACATGAGTTTGCGGACTTTGTTTGGTTACCGAGCCAAGGCAAAGTTGTGTATCGAATGGACGACCGAGTAGCTGTCAACACGCTAGGCAACGGTTCATATGATTTCTTGCCGTTCCGTTCACAACCCTCAGCAGCATTAGCCACAATTAGAACATTAGGTTCGTTGCTATCCTTATTTCTAAAGCCTTTTTGTATACGAGTTTGAATTTGGGTAGAAATAAAAACTTTTTATTGATTTTTTTATTTGTATAACAATTTAGAGGAGACGCAAGAGACACTCAGAGATGCAAATGGGAAGTGTGCGGAAGCCTCACTAATTTCAGCTACACTGTTTGGTACCTCATATGGGTTGACAAACAATGGTAATTTTTTTTTTTTCGTTTTACTATACATTTTGGTTGATCTCACATATAATATTTACTCACTCACACCTTTATCTTTAAAATATTCAACGGCATAAGGTCTTGTATTCACCGGTTATCCGGTCGTTGGAAGCCAAAATCATATGATGTCGTCAGGATCATGTCTAGATAGTCTTGAAGATGGATTTATCACAGGGTGTGCATGGGATCCACGAATAAAAGGAGAATTCTTTCACCAAACTGCTTTCAGTGTACCGCTGACGCAAATCAAAAGTTTCATCAACGATATCAAATCTCTTGTTAAGCTCGATTCGAGATCTCTGTGCGGACTTGAGCTCTACTATGGTATTCTAATGCGTTATGTCACATCCTCTCCAGCTTATCTTGGGAAAGAAACTGATGCCCTAGATTTTGATTTAACATATTACCGAGCTAAAGACCCGTTAACACCGCGACTTTACGAAGACTTCATCGAAGAAATCGAGCAAATGGCATTTTTCAAGTATAATGCATTGCCACATTGGGGTAAGAATAGAAACATAGCGTTTGATGGAGTGATTAAAAAGTACAAGAATGCCGATGCATTTTTGAAAGTAAGGGAAAGTTATGATCCAAACGGTTTATTCTCGAGCGAATGGACGAATCAGATTCTAGGGATCAAAGGAAATGTGACGATAGTTAAGGACGGATGTGCATTGGAGGGTTTGTGTATATGCTCTGAGGATGCTCATTGTGCTCCAACCAAGGGCTATTTTTGTCGACCGGGAAAAGTTTACAAAGAAGCTAGGGTTTGTGCACATCCGTAACATAAATGTGATTCACTAGTACTCTCTTTGTTTCATAATAAATGTCCTTTAATGATTTCAAGTATGTTTTTAAAATAATGTTGTTTTGTATTTTAATTCCGTTTAATAATAAATAAAGTTTAATAAGAAATATAATTTTATTATTTAATTTATGTTTTAAAAAGAATATGGTTTTATATTTGTTCCTATTATTTTAGTTCAATAATTAGAGCACCAAAGTTAAATGGTGTATTGATAAAGAGTATGATAAAAACAACTACTAGTTTTCTTTATATCCGTGAAAACAAATTTAAACATCAAATAAATAAAACAAAATAGTAAATAACTTATCATACAATATGTTCTGTTTTCTCTTCCTCTTTAATCCTCTTTTTTTAGATGTGGATCTGTTACGAACCCATTAGATGGATGCCCATTATAGACTCATATTCTAAAATATTCTAGTTTGTTCTCCAAATACTTCCTCTCCAAGTTATACTTCCTCTCAAAGTATTTGTACTCGTATATATATTCATAATACGTTATTAGCACGAGTTACCAATTGAGCTAAAACCCTAGCCGTTTTTTTTCCAATCGAGCCGCCTAAGCAAAAAACCCTAGCCGTCTGAGATCCGCAGTTTCCGATCCGGATCTCTCTATTTTCATTTCCAAGCGAGATAAGTTTTACCTCATAATTAAAATCATGTGATTTTGGTTACAATCGGCTAATGTTATTTATTTTGTTGATATTATTCTTCATGATTTGACTTATTTATATTGTGAAATATTAATGCTTGATTATTTTCTTTTTTGGTTTAATAAAGTGAATTCTCTGTTTTGAGAAGTGAATAAATCAATTCTATTGGTGGCATGATTGATGAATTTGAAATTAAATTAAATGCTTAATCTTCTTATTGCTTTACAATCTGTTTGCTTTATCACGTGGAATATTCTTGTTTTAAGAACTTCACGATAGACTTTTAGTTTCAAATTAAGCTAAGCAATATGAGAAGTAATATAAATAACAATGCAGAACAGTATTAAAATCGGTTTGTTTTGTCAGAATGAGAAAACGTCAAATCCAGGGAGTTTCTTAGGAAATCAAGTAATGCAGATCAATTAATTGGTTATAACCGAATTACAAACAAGTTCCAAAACTTAAATCACAAAGATAAAATAAACCAACTTTCGTTGTGAAAATTTACTATGTCCAAAACCTGAGAAACCAAATTCCTTTGCGATTCCTAAATTTTAAAAAAACATTAAGCTCATGTTTGATTTGTTTACAAATTATCTAATCCAAACTCCTTTGTAATTATCTAATTTGTTCACTCTAGGTTCTATCAGATTACAAATCACACTTCCGTACCAATTTAACAAACTATGATCTAGATTATAGGTGATCAATCCACAACTAGATTATAGATGAAGAACTATCAGTTTATGAATCCTAACCAATCAATCAATCTAACATTCTATGAAATCCCTAATGAGAATCCCTAAACCTAACAAGGAATCTACTCAGACATATCAGTTGAAACAAAAGATATGATTAAAATAGATATCATATGAATAAGAAAAGAAAAATAGAAAACAGGGGTTCGAAATCTTCTCTCAAAGTAGTACAAAGTAATCAAATAAGCCCCAAGCTCTCAATCTCTCTCCTCCCCTCTCATGGACTCTAAAAACCCTAATTGAATAGTCTAAACACGACTTGGGGGCTTTTGTAAATATATGAAACTTCAGAGCAAAGTTGCAAATCTCCAAAAAGTGTTAGTCTTCGCGTGGAGTTATTAAAAAAGGACTCGTGTCGACCGACACACATGGTTGTGTCAATCGACACAGAGGGTCACAAACGACACTAACTTCGACTTCTCAGCTACAATGCTCCATAAACGCTATAGAATGTCCAAATGATCCTAAACGTGTGTAAACCTGTAAAAGACTCGACAAGGACTCAAAAGACACATAAAAGACTCGATTATATACATATATCATGACTTAAAACCCATAAAACCATGATATATCAATAAGGAAGAGGGAAGTTTTTGGCGCCAACGAAGTAGAATCTTATGGTTGCAATGTGGAGATAAGAGCTCGAAGTATTTTCACGCGGCCACTAGATCAAGGAGAGCTATCAATCGGATAGTCACACTGGAAAACAAAGATGGTGACAAGGTCTTCGAAAATGAGCAGATAGCGGTAGAGGTAACTTGCTATTATCAAGAGCTTTTATCTTCTAACTCTATCTGTGACTTAGGCGTGGTAAAGGAGGTTCTAAAGCCGGTCATAACTCATCAAATGAATTTGGATCTCATCAAGACCCCAGACGATAAGGAGACCCATGAAGCTCTAGTGAGTATTAATGCGGGTAAAGCTCCCAGTCCGGATGGGACTTCCTTAGACAAGTACTCAAGAGACTAGGATTCCATGAGACATGAATAAGCTGGACCATGGATTGCGTTTCATCGGTCTTTATGCCTTCCTCATCAATGGAACACCTAGAGGAAAAGTAATCCCAACCCGGGGACTCCGCCAAGGTGATCTACTATCACCGTACCTCTTCATTTTATGTACGGAAGTTCTATCGGGTTTGTGTAGGAAGGCACAAGAGAGTGGAGCCTTTCTAGGGGTTAGAGTTTCAAAGAAGAACCCCTTTGTTAACCATCTTCTATTTGCGGATGATACTATGTTTTTTAGTAAAACGGATGCAAGAAGTTGTGAGAAGCTTGTGGAGATCTTCAAGAGGTATGACCGGGCTTCAGGACAATGTATCAATGCCAACAAATCCGGTATTAACTTCTCATCCAAATTGCCTCTTGAGGTTAAAAACTGGGTAAAAGCGGCATTTAGGATAGACAAGGAAGAAGGCCTAGGAAAGTATCTTGGATTGCCCGAGCATTTTGGGAGGCGAAAGAAAGACATTTTCACTAGAATCATGGACATGATTAGACAAAAAGTGATCTCTTGGTCATCACGTTTTCTCTCGGGAGCCGGAAAAGAAATCTTACTCAAATCGGTGCTCTTGGCATTGCCTTCATACACAATGTCTTGTTTAAAAATCTCCCTAAGTCTTTGTAAAAGGATCCAATCTGCTTGGACTAGATTTTGTTGGGATGAGAAATCCGGTAAGAGTAAGATGTGTTGGGTTTCATGGGAGAAGCTTTCCCTCCCAAAAGAAAGTGGAGGTCTAGCATTCCAAGAAGTGGAAGCTTTCAAAGACTCTCTTCTTGCAAAAATTACTTGGAGGCTCATCTCACTACCGGAATCCCTCATAGCCAAAGTATTATTGGGCAAGTATTGCCATAAGTACCCAATCATGGAGGTTCACCACCCCTCAACCGCCTCTCACGGGTGGAGAGGAGTTTTACCCGGTAGAGAGGTCCTTAGGAAAGGCATAGGCTGGTTATTTGGAGATGGAAAGAGCATTAAATTCTGGGAGCATCCGTGGTTGTCAACAGTTTCACCTCAGATTCCGATGGGGCCTCCTAATTTAGCTCATAAGGACCTCTTCGTAAGTGACCTGTTTATTCACAGAACAAAAGACTAGAACCTGGCCTTGATTGGAAAATTTTTGACTCAGTATGAGGAAGAGATAAGAAAGTTATTACCAAGTAAAAGGACTGGCATTGACCGGCAAAATTGGTTACTATCGAAGAATGGGCAATACACCACAAAATTAAGGTATTCTCAAGCAAAACAGAGTAAAGGGAGCTCAACTGGAGAGGACTTGCCATGGAAGAGTTGTTTATGGGACATCAAGACAGCCTCAAGACCCAAAACATTCCTGTGGAAGGCCTCTAATAAGGCTCTCTCGTTGCGCTTCAACCTGGCACATAGAGGGATATCGGTGGACACAAGCTGTAAAAGTTGTGGTGCAGGGGAAGAGGATATCCTGCATATCTTACTCAACTGCCCTTATGCTAAGAAGGTGTGGGAGCTGGCACCAGTCTTATTCAAGCCCAGTGGGACAGCGAGCACGACTATGTTATCTCTACTGCAGGACTGTAAAAGAATGCTCAATCTCCCGCCAACAGGAGCAGGTTCAACACAAATCTTCCCTTGGCTCCTTTGGCATTTTTGGAAGGCACGGAACATCAGAGTCTTTGAAGAAAAAAGTATCACCAAGCAAGAAACCATCGCCAGAGCAGTAAAAGAAACAGGAAAAAGGAAGGGAGATGCTCAACAGACCACAAACCCCTCATCCAAGCTTCCTCACCAAATGTTTCTTTGATGGGGCCTGGCAGGAGACAAGCGGGCTAAGAGAGTGTGGTTGGATTATAAAAACAGCAGAGAATGAAGAAATCATCAAAGTTTCTTCTTCAAGGTCATTTGTGCCCTCTGCTTTGGCAGCGGAAGTGCTTGCACTCAAGTCCACACTACAGGCGGCTATCACGGTAGGAATTTCAAGTATGATTTACTATTCAGATTGCCAGGTCTTGGTTAAACTCCTTGGCTCTGCAGAATTCTCTACTGAAATTCGTGTTATCATCGAAGACTTGAGGGAGTTAAAACTCAGTTTTTAATCTATCTTGTTTAAATTTGTCCCACGTAAGGATAATGTAGAAGCAGATGGTCTAGCTAAATCCATTTTTTTCTGTTCTAGCTCATGCCTCCTTAATTGGAGGTTAACTCTTTCATTAATGAAAAGCTGTTTACCCCCAACAAAAAAGAAAAAAAAAGAAGTCTCTTACATATTATTTGAGAAGTACATTTTAGAAAATAGCATTGCAATGACACAGGATTTGTAGAGATTTCATGTTGACGTTTCATCATCAGAATAATTTTTATAAAACTTTTAAAACAATCCCAACACTACTACTCTAATTACATAACTTTTCATTTGACATAAATCATTAGTCACATTGTATATATCTTATATAACTTATTTAAATTTAAATACCATTAGTTATATATATTCGAATAGCATTTGAATAATAGTTTTACAGTCCATTATTATAATAATAAATTAATATTAAAATTATTTTAATCTGTATTTAAATTTTAAACAAAAACAGTTTTATTATTTGTTAATTTTACATATAATATATAATAATATATATAATAACAATCACAAATATGAATTATGAACAAAATATTAGAAAAATGATAGATTAAATTGTTTTATATAACTAAACTCATAAAAGTTAATGAAATAAAAATGATTGATAAATTAATATAAAAATCCTATATGTATAAATTTATTAATTATAACAATGATATATGATTGTTGCCAAATTATATATTATTTAAATTAAATAAAATAAACCATTATATATATATATATATTTTTTTTTTAATTTTTTTTTTAATTTTTTTTTTAATTTTTTTTTTAATTTTTATCAAAACATTAAAACTAACAAAAAAATGTTTAGAACAAATCAAAAACATTTTTAAAGTTCAAATTTAGATCTCTATATATAACATGCTGATTTAAACTATAACATCTACCAAAATTTTAATTTATCCGTTAATTAAGTAAAATATTTAATTGGTATATTGAAAATTCTTTCAAATATAGAAAATGAGATGATTCACTCAATCAATTAGTTTGAAATGAATAATCTAATTTGGATATTCTAAACAAATTGATTTAGGCATATATGATATAATTTACAAATTACACTAGAATCGAATCCGCGGTATACCGCGGGTTAATCTTTTCTTAATCATTATAGCAAATGTTTATGTTACAGTTTAGTATTTTGTGTTCAGTTTTCGAGATAATTTATAGACTTTTAGATTTTGTACGTTTAGTTTTTATATTTTTTTTAGTCATACGTAATTTCAACTTTATTAAATTATAAAGTGTTGGTGTTGTTTTGGAATGATTAGTTATCCATTATTTTTCTTAGACTTGTCCATTTTAGAATGGAAACCCGTCATTTTTGGTACCCGTTGGGAACTTCCCATCCTATAACCGATCCATGTTATATAATTATCCATTGTGGATTGATTATTTAAGTCCATTCGTATTAAAAAAAACTAATAAGTAAAATTTAATTATTATAAATAAGTAGTTTTCGTACTAAAGATATATATATATATATATATATATATATATATTATATTTTTAGTCTATATTATAAAATTAGTTATCTAACATTGATCTTAGATATGTCTATTTTGGGATAGAAACCCATCATGTCTCGTATTCATTAGAAACTTTTTGTCATGTAACCGATCTCTTTTATATAATTATATGCTTTATGAATAAGGAAACTACCAACTATTTTACGAATAAGGATGCGGTGAACTAATGGTTTAGTATTTGAAGTTGGTTTTATTGTGCATGTAGTTCAATTCCTCTTAGGGAAGAGGTGAATAGATTAAATGCTGATTCCGAACCTATAAAGATTAAGAAACTAGGCACAAACTTCAAAGTTATATAAAAACATAATTTAAGATACAAGAAAAAGGTCACTAATTTATGACCGATTTACAATGAATTAGAAAAGTGTCATGAGCCCAAATGTAATATAGAGCATTATGGTGCCAGTGAAATGTTACGGCCAATTTTTCGAAAACCTTTTTTAGCTTTTTCATTTGTTCTTGTTACAACTTTCGTTTATAGGATATAAGTGTTTTCTTTTGGCCAATGTTTTTGAAATTTTTTTATATTTGTTCTTTTTAAAATAATTTTATTTTCTTTGGTAGCAAATAAGATTTTTTTTTTAGTTTTAAGAGAATAAATGTATTGAATCAGTTGTTTTAATTTCCAAAACATATAACAGATGCAATGGTGTATCAAAGTAAGACGAATAGAGAAGAAACAAATTTTCAGCATACAATGTATACTAGCGTGTAAGGCTTATTTTGAAAGGAACCGCATTTAATTTTTTTTTGTAAGAGAATAAATGTATTGAATCAGTTGTTTTAATTTCCAAAACATGTAACAGATGCAATGGTCTATCAAAGTGAGACGAATAGAGAAGAAACAAATTTTCAGCATACAATGTATACTAGCGTGTAAGGCTTATCTTGAAAGGAACCGCATTCAATTTTTTTGTTGTCTGATATTTCATCTTTAGTGTATGACGCATATAACTGTTTATGCAATAATTTGTGTTTCGATGTTTTGTATTTAGTTTCTTTGTATTTCGATATTTTAATGAAATTTAGAAGGAAAAAAACAATTGTTTTAAGGAAGACCAAAATATTAATTTATCTTAGTTAACAATTGTAAAGAATCAATTTTCATATGATGTAATTAAGGAATCATTCCAAAAGTAGCTGCTTTTGGGGGAAATTAAATGTACAATTTACATGGTCTTACTTCCTCCAAGTTCTTGAAAAGGCAAAGGTACAGACTTGAAGGCTCTGTATTTCCCCACATTGTTCAAATGCTCATTCTCCAACCTAATTCCGAAACAAAGATCATTATATATATATATATATATATATAAATCATGATCCGATTGTGCTTCTATCAAAATATTCAGTTTCAGGTTTTAAAGTTAAAACTGAACCTGAAAAAGTTCCAAATGCCACGACGAACAATCTCTAAACTGCCAACAACAACAACCAAAGCTCTTTGGTGCAAAAATGGAGCTTCTTTAATCCCAAGAACCGTCTGCATCCACGCCAGCCTCAGCACCACATTCACCACCTTAATTTCACAAACCCAATGAAACCGTTAAAACCCCGCGAAAATACTACATTTCAAACACGTAAAAATGCTATTTTTTGCTTGTATTTTTTACCATGACAATGTAATATATGCTTTTGTAAGGGACTAAGAGTTTGTCACGAAGCCATGGGTTCTTGGAATTACGGTTCATAAGACCCCAATCCTTGAAAATGTCCCAATAAGTATTGAAAAAGGTGGCGATGCTCGACGTGGTTACAGCCACCGTGAGCCAGTACGTCCCTTTTTTCATCTCAAAGATTGTCCTAGCCGCAACAGCCAATATAGTTGATAGATACTTCAGTCCGTTTAGGCCGTGTATTTTGTCTTTCTCCTCAACCAACCTCCTCATACACTACCACACAAGGAAAAAAAAAGCAAACTAAGTGTTAAAGATTTTGAATAGGTCGAGAGTTGTGGGTAATAACGTTTTGAAGTAGCAAGATTCATGGGTTTAATGTAAAATACGTATTTATAATGTTTTGAAACTAAGCATGGGCATTTGGATACTTGGTTGGGGTTCTTCTTTTGGATTTCAGGTTTCGGGTTTTTTGGATCTAAAGGTATACCCGATATGGATATTCTAGAAATTTGATACAGGTTTGTTTCAGTGCAATGTCGGTTCAGGCAGTTCAAATATTGGAGAACAAACAAAATATTGGGTACGCTTTGGACTAGTTACTTTTTATCCAAATATATCTAAGGCCATGAATGGTTGGTATATTCTAAATGGTTTTTGGCTTTAGTTTTGATTTTTGGTTTTTAGTTTTTGAGTTTTTTGGTTTTTGATTTTTGGTGTAGATTTTAAGGGAGAAACAACGTTATTAAAAAACTAGTTTTTCTAAATTTGAAGTAGTCTACTTTTGTAAAATTTTGAATGGATGAAAATCATATTTTTCAAAATCTAAAACTAAAAACTGTTTCAGAAACTATAAACAATCAAGACTTTTACTCAAATTACCTGAAATAAATTGGTTATGTTTTATCCAATTCTGCCCAAATGTGGCTAGAAGTATCCAAAATACGAGAAAAAATCCGAGTATGGTTTGGGTTGATTAGAGGAGGTAATGGGTTTAGTTAGGATTTGGATATATTCAGATATTTTTTCGGTTTTCGAATATTACCTGATTAAAATCAAGAACCGAAATATATTTCTAAGGGATTCATTCGGGTATTTGAAGGGATCTGAACCGTCAATTCGGTTCGGTTCTTTAGTTCTGAATTTTTTGCCCAGGGCTATTTGAAACCATAAGAGACGTAAGTTGAATGAAAACTACTGATTTTTAATCGTTAATTTGATGTAAAGTATACTTTTGCAGCATAAGGAGTTTTAAAGTAAAATATAGATTTTTTCTCCGTACCTGAGCAAAGCGGAACCAGTAAGGAATGATGGCAACAACAAGGTAGAGTTCTTTGTAAATGTCACTATCATAACATGTGTGTGTTCGTCTCTTGAAATCTCCACGCCATCCATAGTAGCAAACATAAAACAATAAGCTTCTGAATGTTTGCACCTGCGAAACCGAAACCAAATTAACGATCTCTCCGGACTAAGCAACATGCAGATTGATTAATCCGATGCTAAACCGAGAAGCTCATTACCTGAGTTGTCAGTTGATCTGCAAGGAAGAAGTCCGGGAGAATAACCTAGAAAAGGAAAACATACTCATAAAACCATATTGTAACATCTTCTTTCAAGTTGTATTATTTGGATTGAACGTTACCTTATAGAGAGGACTTAAAAGACAACGAAAAAAGCATCCAATGAAGAAATATCGGCTTGAACGATATATTATATTGAATGGACAGAACAGTGTCGCCATCAAGCACTGCGATCATAAGCCAAAAAAACATTTTTTAGCTGACAATGTGTATGTATTGTTAGCGATTGGTATGAATAATATATCTTCAAGAACCTTTTTTGTTAAAATATAATTTCAAGAACTTACGAGGAGAAGAGCTAAAGGAACGAGCTCGGTGATGACACTGAAACTTTTGGTTCTCGGATCCATTTCCATGTCGAGATTCGAGATGACTCCTCCAAAGGTTAAAACTGCTAGACCAGAGCCTATCAAAAGAACTTCTCTATAACCAAGATCATTCCCTTTCTCAAACCCGAAGATAAACGGGTAATTTACTCGGTATCGACTCCAGAAGTATATGTCTGCTGCAAACATAAACAAATGAACCGCAACGAACGCGAACAAGCTGCGGAAAAAAGTGTTAGAAAACCACATGATTTTTTAGCTTTCATGTTCAAAACCAATTGTTAAAGAGTGAATTTCTCCATGCGTTTTATATTTACTTTAGGTCTCATCTCTCTTCCGATGTAAGATTCCTCATAGAATTAAACTCTTTGAAGAATGTAACTTTAGAACGGACCTGTAAAGAGGGAAAATATTCTCCATATACTGATGCCGGCCCTCGCTTTTTGTTAAGCCTCTAATATGTACAAGAACCGTTATTGCAATGGCGAGAGCGACAGCGCAACCCGAAAAGAAGCCTATAGATGAAGATGAGGTTTTAGTCTATGAAAAAAGATTTAAAAAAAGTCATTACAAAGCTTTAAAAAGGTGAATTGAGTACCGAGAAAGTATGTGATTCTGTGTTTCTCCCTCTTCGTTTTATGCCTTAAAGATTTCATTCCCTCTCGGTGATTTCCATTGGCGAAATGCTTAATAAACGTCGCTTCCACTCTCGACATGAGCCTCGAGACCTGAAAATGTAAAAGAGAATTCTGATACTAAACCATAAAGAAAATAAGAGGAAGATGTGAAAATCCTAGTATTAAAACCTCATCGCAGCTGCCCAAATACGAACGATCCACTGTATTTAGATAAAGCTTTGATGCATTCCTCGAAGTAGTCTGCGAAGACATTATAAAGATTTCACAGCAAGAATAAAATACAGAACAAAACAAGATCCTTAATTAGAAGAACACAAACCTTATCATACTTCTTCAGTATCTTTGCAAAGGCCAATTGATTCAAGAAGCTGCCAAGATATTATGATCAGAAACAAAGTAACAAAATAACAAGAAAGAAGATTATATAGATGACATTCTTACCAATAACTCTTTAAGAACCTAAGTTTCTGATAGAACTCAACAAAAGCGCGGCTCATAAGCTCCTCGGCTCTCTTAAGCTCGGGTTTGCTGAACGTTTGCTCACTTGGGAGACCGAGGATCATCATTTTAAGAGTTGACAATGGAGTTTCGGGCTCGATTTTGAGCTTTATATGATCCAACATTTGTACTGGAGCAGGTTTAAAGACTTTCTTATCCTCTGTCTGTTCCATTTCTCTAATCACATCCATTGGTGTAGGGGCTACAATAACAAAACATTCACATAACCTTTATCAGAAGCTTAACGTTAGGATTAAACCTCACTTAATGCGGAAAGCTTACAACTTTACTTTAAAAAAAATAAAAACTTAATGTAGAACGTTTACAATTTGTATATGTCCTAACACCCCAAATTTCTAACACCTTTCAAACTAATTTGATTTTAAAAATTTGTAACCAAGCTAGATCATTGGCCGAAACTCAGACTAATCTCCAAAGCTAGTAAAAAGATGAAATTTCAATAAGCTTGATGAAAATGAAACAAAACCTGGAGTCCGTGTAGTTGTATGAGGAGAAGTAGGAGCACTTGAGACACGATTAATGTCAGAAGGAAGATGAACGTCAGGATTCTCAACCTTAATTCTAAGAGCAATCAAAACATTTAATTGTCTACTAAGTTCATCAGCTTCTTCCATAACATTCTCAACTTTTTGCTTATAAAATCTCAATACTTTGTTGAATTCTCCATCGAGTCGCCGAAAAAACTGAACCTCCATATCTCCACCTTCCTCTGCGGAGCAAAGAAACGTCGTGGTGTAACCCGCTGTCTCGTCTTCATTGATGAGAATGACATGTTCCTCGTCGTCGTCAAAAAGATGATAATGATGATGATCATGATCATGACGTTTGCTGCTAAAAGTATTGTGATGTTTGTGTGATTTCTTTGGAGAACGAGCAGCTCGGTTTGTCAAACCGCTAAATGCGCGGTAAAGAGAGACTCTTCTTGATAATACCGGGGCGTCTGTTTCGCCTCCACCGCCGTCGGTTTGGAGCGGTGCGGTGTCTCCGGTGGTTTGAGGATTAGGATGAGGAGGAGGTCGTTGATGTTTTTGTTGGTGATAACGAAGGATCTGTTTTACGATTTGTTTAAGAGAACGATAATCCATATAGGCTTCTCGCCATTCTTGGATCATCTGCGTTTCGAATTCTCTTCCAAACTTCATCTTTTTTTTTTTGTTCTTTGGATCTTGGTTGTTTTTTATTTTCCCCGGAAAGATTGGATTTTCCCTGGAAAATCTAGCAAGAACAACAACAAAAGAATCCAAATTCTTTCTCCTCGTAATGTTTAGTCTTTTAAATTCTTTTTCTGGTAATCAAAGACTATATGTGGGGTGTATAAAGATTAATTTGGTTGAAATAAAATTGTAACGAGAAATGGAGAAAAGCAGAGATATTTTGTGCTTATTCCTTCGAAATACAAATCTCATGCAAATAATAGAAAAACAAAATGTTATTATAACAGATACTAGATTAATAACCCGAGCTCTGCCCGGGAACAATATTTTTGATTTTTTATTTGTTATTTAATTAAATAATTTTATTAAATAATATTTTTGGTGGTGTTAGTTTTTAGTAGGGGTGTTACGGATCAAGATATCCGGGTGTTTTTAGGATATCCGGATCCAGATCCGTAAACCCCGGATATTCGAAATTCGGATATCCGTTAGAAAAACGGATATCTGTCGGATATCTAGATCCGTTTTTTTAATAATTAAAAATATTATAATTATTATTTTCATTTTTTTTGCCGGATTCAGATATCCGGACTCTAAAAAACTATTTTTTATTTTTTTGGCCAAATCCGAATAAAAATCTTAATTTTTTTTTTGCCGGATCCGAATATCCGGCCAGCAATTTCTTATTATCCGTATCCAGCAAATCCAAAAATTCATTATCCGGATCTGGATCCGTGCTACCCGCATATCCGGTTTTTCGGATCTGGATATCCACTATCAGGCCTAGTATTTAGCGTATGTTAATTTTTATTTGAGTGATTGAATTAATTAGCGTATATTAATTATTAATCCAATATATTAATTTTCTTCGGTGTTATGGCAAATGAAGTGATTTAGGCGTGTAGATAACTTCGAGTGAGAATTATTATAAAAACGTAAATACTGGAATAATTTAACATCTATACTAAATGTTAATCTTGATAATAATATCTGCAAATGCATAAGTCATACTAAATGTTATAATTAAGCAAAGTTAGAAGATGGTCCATGATTTGTAAATTATATGCCTTTCTGTTTATACATGTGTTCATGGAAGCTTGTTGTCCCAACTAAACCAAAAAGGACTTCCAAAATTACCAAACTTCTCGCCATTTTTAGACACAAAGTCAAGGTATGTTTTATCCTCTGTTGCATGGTACAGCTATGAAGCAGCCAAAAGAAGCTCATCGCCATAGTTGAGTTGTAATACGACTAAACCTCAGGTATGTTAACATTGTAAGAGCCTCTGTTTTTGTCTGCAAAATCGAACAACTGCTCGCATGTTTCAGAAGCGTGCTTGAATAAGTGGAATCACTTTCTTTGAAGACTAAATAAACTGCAGCCATGACTGCTGCTGTTTCTGCAGTAACCTCAGTCCATGTATTCTCTTTATCAATTTTGGTGAGAGTTTTCTTCTTTGACATTGTTTCTGGCCTATCCCAACATTTAAGATCTGTCTCTGGATCTCCCACCTCCACATAGAATCCAAATCCAATAATCAGTACTCTAATGTTTCGTATTCAGTTTGATGTATGATTCATTGTACCTATATATACAGAACATTTGCAGAGGGATGAGCATTGATGAGGAAATTAGTGGTCCATTTGAGAGAGTCTTTAGAAAATGGTTCTCCTTTTGTCCAACCACGACACTCTCAGAAGTTAAACAAAGACATTGATGAAATATCCTAGACCCAGAATCCAATAAACCTCACTTCTGTAATTTGAAGCTAAGCTAGTAGCCCCTAAATGTTCTTAATTCATGACATAAAAGGAGAAATTTCAAGAAATTATTTGAATTGATGGATTTAAACCATATACTTCAATTCGCCCAAATGCATATTTTCTCGGCAATAGTATGGAAATCACAAACAAAAATCTGTTCATAGAAGCGTATTCTAACCTCAGCAAGAGTCGATCGGAGGGAAACAAAGCGAGATGAAAAGCTCTCGTAGATTGCTAGCTAATCCCTCTTAACCGTAGCAAGAGTTCAAGAGTTCTAGCTAGGAATCACACAAAAGAAAAAAAAGAGCTTTGTAGGAGATAGAGTAAAACCTGACTACAGTTTAATAATCAGAGCTCGGAGGAAATTATGAAGTTACCAAACAAAAGCACCTAAAATTATAGGCAAAGCACAAAGCTGAAAGGCTCTGCGACGTCAAAGTCCATCAGCAAGACCACCACTGAATAAAGATCCAATAAATGCACCACCAAGACATACACTAACCACCAACCCTTCACATATGAAGCAACATAAATTAACAAAATTAGATGCAGTAATTAATGACTAACTAATGAAAATAGACAGCACATGTATATATAATAATACCTTCAGATAATGTATCACCACTAAAACCAAGGTCAGAAGAAATGCTTTCAAGTGGTTCATTCACAACTCTGTAGCAGAACCAAAACTTCAATAATAATAATAATATTGAAGTTAAAGAAGAAGAAAGAGTTTAAAACTTGAATCACGAACCCTAAGTGATAACCAAATAGAAAAGACGAAATTGTAGCCACTAAGATGTGTGTGGCAAAGAACATTTCCATGGCGGATTTGTGGTTTCTGTTTCCATGTTCACCTCACCAAAAAATTTCTCAGGTGATGATAATCGAACATATATTGAAAAATGAAGCTAAGTAAGAGATTGAAATGAAAAGAAAAACCCTTGATTCATTCAAAAATCGAAACTATGAGAAGATCGAAGAAGATATGAAAATATTAAAGAGAGAAAGTATCACTTACAGTTTAACAAAATTGCAGAACGGATAGAGGAATCTGAAGATGGAGAACTCTGTTTAACGGACCCAAACCATGCCGGAGAAAATCATTTCCTTTTCGAATTTTGCATCTTCATGCCGCACAGCAAACTTCTTCCTCCATCTCCTTTAATCTCATCAACGGATTTAACCCATGAACCTCAATAGATCAACGGATTTGTGGTATGAACTGTTAGATTAGTAGAAGAACAAAAAAAAAAAAAAGCAAAAGATCTTCTCTCCCTTTGCAGTATCAAAACGGCAAATCAATCTTCAATCATCAGACTAAAAATTGAAAACTCAGGAACCTCATGACCTTCGTTAAAGCATTAGAAGGATCCGCGTGAATTCTCCGGGTCGGTATTATTGTCGGCTTGGATCGACTAAATGTTATAGGTAAGTTTACGAAATTACCCTTTTATTTTTTTAAGTTTTTTTGTTAACACATAATTAGAATGGCACAAGCCGTAAATACTTCTAAACGGCTTAAATGGCTCAGCCAAAATGTTGCCCCTCCTACTCGATTAATAGTATAGATATAATAATATAAACGGTAAGAAAATCACTAACACCACATTCGAATATCTTTGTCCTTTTGTAAAAATCACTAAATTGATTTAGGGAAATACGACTTTATATTATATACCACAAAAAAAATGGGGAAGACAAATTTATGGACATATGTAGAATCAAGTCTTCATAGAGTAGGTGATGGAAAATACACTTGGAAGCCCAATGTCAACCTCTCTGAATGGGCCCACCCACCAACGCTTCTACTCCGGGGATTGGCTTTGTAAGTAAATAAATATTTACTCATATTATTTTCAACTTTCTAATTTGTTAATTAAATGATCTATTTTTCTTAGTTTTGATATAATTATAGTTTAGTTTAATCTAATTTTTCTCATTCAAAATTGATAGTAATTGGATTCGATCTAACGTGTCACAACATCCTCCAAGTAAGCCAGTATAGTGAGGAGCAATGCATCGACACCAATTACATATTCAATGTGACACATATAGGACAAGATGCATTCAAACTACTTCAACCAATTCCTTATTACCTCATTTGTGGTAGAGGTTATTGCAATGAAGGCATGAAGATCGCCGTCAACGTCCTTCCTCCATTGCTACCATCAACCCCAACCGTTTACATCACTTCCACCTCAACCGCCACTACTCTCATACCGTCAAACGTTGTTCCCGCTATTGCTACGACCATTCTCATATTCAAGGCTTTATACTTGTGTTTTTCTTTTCATGTTAGGAATATTGAAATAAAAGTGCCCCTTCCTAACTTAGAGGGATTCCAAAGAAGAAGAAAAAAAAGTCTTAACTTTGAGAAAGTTATACAACTTAGGTTGGGTTTTTCTTTTCATGTTGTTTGATTGGGTTTTAATTTCTTTATATAAGAACTTTTTTTAATAAATGTTGCTTTTTCAACTCAGAAATATTCAGTACAAAACGCTTTGCTTTAACTAAGCTATGTCGTTTGGACTTGGCTATAATCCCAAACCCAACGTGGAATAAGCCCCCAAAATTTTTTTTACTTCTCTAAAATCAAAAGACTAAACATTTTTAGAAAAATAACACGACTTTACCTAGCTCGATTTCATCCGGTTTGAGATAACACTGATGATACGCAGCCTGGCTCTTTCTGCAACCTGTTACCAAATAATTTAATTTGTTATCAGCAAAATCCGTGAAATATTAAGTCCGTTGCCGGCTGGTTAATAGATATGGTACCATTTTTATCTATAGTAAGTCTTTTAATTAAATGAAGATTTTTTTTAGAAAATGAGATCGTAGTAACCAAGTTATTTGCTTTATTCAGAGAATTAGCCCACAAAGAGATAAAACCATCCCACAGGGGAAAACAACATAACTATTAAGAGGTAAAAATCCAAATTAAATTGGCATACGCAGGTTGTCAGACAAAACAAAATTCATGGGACATAACTATTCTTTAATTACCTTTAAAATACACGGACTTTTAGTAGTTTGTAAAAAAATTGCCAACTAATTATTTTTCCTCATTTGAATTCTTACACTCAGAATAATATATATGTATTTGAGTCTTTGGTAGTAGCAGGAGCATTGTTTGTAACAAATTTTGTAGCATCAACTTTGACCTTGGATGTGGCATTAACTTTCTCAACTCTCAGGCCTAGACATCGAGATTCTTTGTTGACCACATCTACTACACTTAGAGGGCAGCCAGGAGTAAAGCACATCCACCAGTGATGTTGATCCACTCTCATCTTCTAAAGCTACTCTTTGAGGAAAGTGTTTATCAAGCTTCACCTCTACCAAAACCTTAGCTTCTCTAGGGTCAAGCTAGATAACATAGGTTCATCTATACCCGAGGCAATCCATTGATAAGATAAACACTAGAAGCTAACCAGACAGGACAAGTAGTAATCTCAGGAAACAAACATGAGACAATCATCCACATGCCATAAGCCTCTCTTGACTCATCCAGGAGATATGAGGATGCGACATTTAGTTCCCTATATCCTAGATACTATCGTGAAACTGTACAATCTCTGCCTTCAATATGGAAGGAGAAGACACTAGTCGGAGAGCTTGAATTTGGTTTCCGATTTGGATCCGGTGAGATGAGTGGTGAATCCATGGAAGAGATTAGGAGGGACAAGACGAGTTCCACCGGAGATAAGGTACTCTGGCGGAGCAGCGGCGACAGCTCGCGAAGACAGAGCCGCCGAGGTGAAACGCATAACGGAGATATGGGTTTGTTCTTGGGAAAGAAAACACGACTTGTAGGAAGAGTTTTTTTTTATCAACAATTTAATTTAAAATAAGGTCTTAACAGAATACTGAACATTTTTCATGTTCTTGAAATTTTATCGGATGTCCCCCGGAATTAAAAAAAAAAAGAAAAAGTTTATGTTCTTGAAAAAAACTGGTATTAATTTGGTAGCAATTGGTTTTGACCAAAAAAAACACGACTTTTAGAAAAAAGCTTTTATTCTTTATTTTTTTTCTTGTTGTCAACACTTTAATTAATAAGGCCTTAACAAAATATTGTACATTGTTCATGTTCTTGAAATTTTTTGGTATTAGTTTCGTAGCAATTGGTTAAATCATTTAGGAGGTGTGACAAGTTCGAAAACAATATAAGTAGATGAAAAATAAAACTAAAACCATCACAATGTTTTCTTCATCTTCAAAGTTAACAAAAAAGGGAACGCATTTATCTCTTTATGAGTGTCTGCTAAATTCTTTTTTTTTTTGTATATTTTTCTTCTCATCTTTTTTATTATAGATTATAATTTGATTAAAAATACTATTCACGTTTTTTATATTAAAAGGTCCAAGATAGTTTTTGAGAATTTTTATTTCCATATTAAAAAAATATACCCTTTTTTTATAAAGAAAGATAGTAAAAATATATTATAACTAATTCTAATGGTTGTCTATATGGATAGTAGATAAAAAATTAGGATACTTATTTGGATGTGTGGAAATAAGTTAACATATGAAAACAATTTTACCCTTAATAATTTTTTATTAATATGGAAATGCATGTTTATAGTCTAATAGAAATTATGTACGAAAATATTAAATATTATTTATTATAAAAATTAAGTAACAATTCATATAGTTAATTAATAAATTATAATTATAAATTTAAGTTATATATAGTTTAAAGTTAATTATATTTAAACAAATTAAGAAAACTTTAAACCAATAAATAAAAGTTTTCTTTTTAAAGTACATTTACATATAGTTCTCACGTTTGACTTGTTCTTCATAGTTGACTATGGGAGTTCCAACAATTTTTATTTTATTGTTGTCGATGTGGATCGCCATCTCATCGTGCCGAGAAATAAAAAATACTACAAGGTCCACCATAAAAATTGGACTTAAGAAGATCAAACAAAAAATCAAGTAAATTACTTGACCAACATAGATGGACGCGTTGTGCTTAAAGGCCATGGCCATTCGCACTACTATGGTGACATCGGTGTTGGTACACCAATGCAGAATTTCAAAGTACTCTTTGACACTGGGAGCTCAGATTTGTGGGTGTTCAATTCAGATTGGGTTAGAGGCAATGACAAAAGAAAATATGAATCTAGCCAATAATCAACGTACAAAATGGATGGTACATCTTCTTACTCATGTTTTCATTTTCTCAATAGCCCATAATCATAATCTAACTTTAGCTCTGACAGGAGAATCCGCAAAACAAGACTATCAAGATACCGTTATTGAGGGATTCATGAGCGAAGATTGTATAACAATCGGTCAAATGGTTGTGCAGGAACAAGTAAGCTGATCTTGAACATCGTGAATAATTGGTTTCGTTTACTTGATTAATTTTATGTTTTTTTTTCAATTTTCAGCGATTCATAGAGTGTACCAACGAACAAGAAGGACATCACAGACTTGAAATAGATATTTTAATAGATATTTTTTATATGTTCAATCTTATGATTTCAATAAGTTTTAATAGATATTTTTTATATTATTAAACTTTCCATTTCAAACTTAGATTTTTAGATTTTCATATTATTTAGAAAACAATTAAAAAATCACATATTTCTAATTATTTCACCACCAGAATCCATAAAATATCAACTGTTACGAATATCGTACACTAATCGATCAAGAAAATGAGTTTAATCAACCATTGTGCACACAAATCAAGAAAATTTGAAATCTACAAGAACATTTGAAATCTACAAGAAAATTACCCATGAACATTGCATTTCAACCTCCGAAATTGGTTAAAACACACCCAAAACATCAACAGCTCGTTAATATAACATTAATTCAAAAGAAAAGAAAAATAAATCACATGAAATTAAGCTTCAAATTTCAAGTTATGGAGGTTTCTATTTTCGCAGAAGTGAGGAAGAAGAAAGGAAGAAGAAAGATCTAATTCAATTTTGCTGAATTTTCATATTAATTTTTCACCAATCACACATCTACCAAATGTCTCTCTCTTCCACATTACTTTCTTTTTGTTTTCTTAAATAAAGATTTGTTTTAATGAAAAAGGAAAGATTAATGAAGGTTAGCTAGGTCATTTAACATTACAAGGGATATAAGACCACTTATATCGGTTAGAGACCCTTATAATTATTAAAAAAACAATAAATTAATAATATTTTTATAATTTAATTATTTTATTTAATTTTAATTTATTTAAAGTATTTAGACCAGTTAATACATGACATGTGGACATAGTCTCTCATGAGATTCTCTCGGTAGAGAGACTTTTCTATTCTCTCTCTTCTCTTTTTTTAATTCTTTTTATTATTTTATTAGGGAGTCTCTCAGTAGAAATGGTCATGCTCGAAAGATTAAAGAATGGTATAAAGAAAAATTGGCATGTGTTGAAGGACATACAATCCAGTAATCCCATACTGAAAACCTTAAAGTAAAAGCCTTTTGGTAATTCTTTGAAAAAGCTCTTATGTCTCTTAGATTGCACGATGTGTTATCGGATATCTCGATGTACTCTGCGTCTTTTGATGTTGTTGACTTTAATTTGATTTCTAAAAACGCTAATGGTGTCGCAAACCATATAGCAAAAGAGGCTTTAAGCTTCCTTATTGTAAGCCCATAATTTTCTATTAAAGGCCTTTCTTTGACAAAAAAAAAGTCTCCAAGATGCTCCAACTTTGTTGTATTTCTATCAATATTCTACTCAAAATCTTCATTATATCATACATTGAAAGAGCTATCACTACAGTTTACAGAAAATCTAAGAAAGAAGGATTTTACTTGCATCCCGTAAAAAGGACCAATTCAAGATTTTCTTATGTTTTGTTTTTGTTTATTTTCTTCTATTTTTTTATTTTATTTTTAGTTTTGTGTTAAAATCTATCATTATAAAATATCGTTTTAAAAATTATTTATGTCTGAGATTTTTGGATTTTAAATTCAAACCCAATTGATAAGAATGAATCTTAGCAAACTTGTGAAACACTAAAACACTAAATAATAAGGTTTAACATAACTTAATTCAAAATTAACATTTATAACATATTCAAAAATTTAAAAGATTTAGTTTTCCTTATTTATAGATTCAATTACTATATTTTTTCAAAATTCTAAATTTTTCAGAATATGGAATATAATAATTTTAGATTATGTATTCTAAAACTAGTAGAACATAGTTAGCATATTCTAATTCTCGCAGAACATGAATAAAATTTAGAATATGTATTTTAAATTTTCCAGAATTCGTATTCTAAAAACTTTTAGAATACATATTCTAAACTTTCGATCTAAAAGTTTTAGAACATGAACGTTTTCAGAACAAATTCTAGAATAAGGATTCTAATAATTTTGGAACGTTAGAAAACATATTCTAAACTTTTTAGAACAACTTTAAATCCTCAAAAAATATACTTAAAACTGCCTAAAATCAAAAAGTTTATTTTCAAATCTTTTTCAAACTTGTGTTTCTACATGTTTATCTGTTTTTTTTAAATGTTATTAATCTAGGAGCAGGGGTTGATTAGAAAAAAATGACAATTTACAAATAAATGTATAGATGGAAAAACAAATTGTTAGAACTCTTTCAAAGCCTAGCCGATTAGGTTTAAGAGGATCAAAAGCTACCACCTTCACCACACCAATACGTTCTACAATCTTTTCAATGCATTCTGCAGTGTAGTGATTCACTTGAATGTTTCTCAAACGTATCCAGATTGGTTTCTCTACCACTTCTCCAACACCATACTCTAATCATCATATGTCCAAGCTCCAGCATTAAGTACTTCCTTAAGATCACCCTCAGAATCAAAAAATAAATTGAAAGCTTTCATTCGACAAAGCCACCCCTTGAACTATGGAATACAGCCTCCACACCCTCGGTATATCCAGAATCATCCCTGCCATCTTTTGGTTCTCCAGATTAAGGAGCCTTCCCATAAGACTGCAGGAATTCCTTTCATACAAACAAAACTTTGGATTACTCATTAAAACCAAAGGTTTTACATCCTCAATGGACATATCTTGCAATGCCTTGTCCAAAGCAAACTCCATGCCTTCACTCTCACGCAAAAAAAAATGATGAAACCGAGCAAACACAAGAGCTCAGAAGTTGTGCCGTCGCAAGAAAATGAGGAACTAGGGTAAATCTTCAAATCTCTTCCAGTAGGATTACGTAATCTTTTCAAAACTAGCCAAATAGATCCTTTAAGCCGGCAAAAACATGTAAATCCCGGTGGAAATCCTTACACAATTAGAGTTTGAAACCCTGAAGTCTCTAAGCCCAAAAAAGGGATTCACAAGACATTTATTCTTTGTACTAAATAAGATTCATTCTAATTTAGTTTTAAGTCAAAAGACTAAATTTTATTTATCATTTTTGGTAAATTATTTATGTTGGTTTTTTGTTGTTTTAGCTAATTTTTGTTTTAGTCGTTTGAGGAGTACGTTGTAGACATCTCTCCCACATTTCCTTTTTTGGAAAAATAAAATAAGTTTTAGTTATGTTAAATCTTTTCTTTATTTTTAACCCCAAATAAATATTTTCTTTAATTTAATCTTAATTTTTTTTCTCATAGTTTTAGAAAAGAATAAAATTATTAATAATTTTGAATAAAATGATGAAAAAGTATTCAAAAAGAACATTGATGAAAAGGTGTTGTAAATTTGTAAACTAAGCAGAATATGTATTTTAAACTTCGACGTAATATTAACAATTATTTGATTCCTTATAATAGATTCAGATATTAATGATAAAGATTTAACTATTAAAAACTCAGTTTTCTTATTTCACGGAATTATAAATTTTACATAATTCATCTTCTAAACTACGTCTAACATAAACTAAACAGTAAAATATGTATTCTAACATTCATAGAACATAAACTAACTAGTACATGCATATTCTAAAATTTTGTTGAATATATAATAAAGTTTAGAATACGTATTCTAAATTTTGTAGAACATATAAATATTCTGAATTCTAAAACTTGTAGAACAAATATGAATTCTAAACTCCAGAGAACATGTAAAGTGTATAGAATATGTAGTCTAAACTTTCTAGAACATATACACAAGTCAAAACGAGTATTGTAAAATATGTAGAACGAGTATTCTAAAACACGTATGACAAATTTAATCTGAAAAAATATCAATAACAATTTTCTAATCTAGACTTGACTTACCTTTTTCATAATTCCTGAGTTGCCTTTTCAAAAAAAAATCTACAACCCTTCTTTGGGTGGCTAGGTCACATGACCTGATTGATCCTACCTAAGTTACATGTAAGTTTTCTGATTATTTTTTACCATTTTATGGTTATTTATCTTATATGTGTTACTTATGACATATGTACCTGAAACCACAAAGGTCTAGGAAATTAATGACCTTACAATCTATCTGAACCGACTCCAAAATTGTTTAGTGACGATGTGGTGGAATCTAGATCATTTTGACAGAGAAAAATAGGAAATGCTGATGTGTCTTAGTGATCTCAAAATTTTTAATCTACAATTATGCAGTTAAGCACTTTTTTTTTTGCAAACTGTAGTTAAACTTTAGCTCACAAATTGATGCATAAAATGCTACTTTTGTTGATGAGAAAAATATTGTTTCTAGCGATGACAAACATTTCTTGAATATTCTCAATTTATAGACTTTTAATATAGTGTAACTTTCTAATTTTGTTTTGAAATCCATAATAAGCAGTGAGAAATTTGAAGGATTTGTTAACCATTGACATCAATCATCATTCATTTAATCATCCAATGTGCACACAAAAATCAAGAACATTTGAAATCTACAAGAACATTACCAATGAACATTGCATTTCAACCTCCGAAATTGGTTGAAACACACCCAAAACATCAACAGCTCGTTAATATAACATTAATTCAAAAGGAAAGAAAAATAAATCACATGAAATTAAGCTTCAAATTTCAAGCTATGGAGGTTTCTATTTTTGCAGAAGTTAGGAAGAAGAAAGGAAGAAGAAGGATCTAATTCAATTTTGCTGAATTTTGATTAGTCCAATTTAATTCTCACATTAATTTTTTACTAATCACACATCTACCAAATGTCTCTCTCTTCCACATTACTTTTTTTTAAAATAAAGATTTGTTTTAATGAAAAAGGAAAGATTAATGAAGGTTAGCTAGGTCATTTAACATCACAAGGGATATAAGATCACTTAATTACATCTAGGCCTGGGCAAAAAACTCGCACCCGATACCCAAACCCGAATCCGACCCGAAGTAGGCAGTTCGGTTTGGGTACAGGTGCACCAAAATACCCGATCGGATGAAGAATTGTTGGAGATCGGATATCCGTACCCAATCGGGTATACCCGAAGATATATGAAGTTACCTGAACTACCCGATATATAAGATACCAAATTTAGATCTAACCCTAGTTCTCTTTTTCTTTCCTTTGTCTGAAAAATCGATTGATCTTCCCAAAATCCTTTTCCCAAAAGCACAACCCTAATTATTCCCTAATTATTCAAACTGGAAACCGTTAATCACTTAATAACATCTTCTCCACCGTCTGAGACCTCGCGGAGGCGATCTCAGGTGATTCTACTAACTCATGACTTGTCCCCTCTGTTTGTTGTATTTGCGTCACTCAATTAGATATGTATCACGTTTTGTAATCAAACTTGACATGTTTGAATTAAAAGACAGACATAAGATAAAGTCGTTGTACGTTAGACTTAGACATAAAAGTAAGGGTTGTAATGAATTTGTTTGTATGTTTGCTTAGTCGTCTTTATCTGAGTTTTAGTTCAATTCATAACTCACTTATTATCATTATTCTTTGTAAGCAATGATATATAAGTAATTTGTATATGTTCTCTGCAAATCAGATTCTAAACCTATCAATTCGACCATTGCAGCCTTAGTTGTGTAAGATTTATGGGATCAGGTTTCAGTTTTTCTTCAATTTAGCCACTGTCTGATTTGTTTTCTCCATTTTTGAAAATGGATTCATGTTAAGTTTTGCCAAAATCTCTAGCGTGTTTCCAGTTTTTTAGTTTTCAAAATCATCATCTTCTGTCGTTCATTGATGTCTTGTCTCATAAGTCATAATCCATCAAGAATTTGTCGGATCCAAGTCTGTTTTTTTTTTCTTTTTTATAAAAGATTTTGGTGAAAAACAGTTTGAATGTTGGTATATAGACACTCTAACGTTAAAAGTGCTAATCCTTATCATAATCTATTATTTGTTTTGATTTTTTTCCTGTGAATTTGCAAGTGATGAGTCTTGATCATTTTGACAGAAAATAAGTAGGAATGCTTTTGTGTCTTTGTGATCGCTAAGCACCAGCGAAATAGCTAGATTAATATTGATTTTGAAAGAAAATAAATAACTAGTGAGTAAGATTTTCCAAAATATAGCATCTGGTAATTTTATTTCTTTGTTATATCGATCTGTTTGTCCCAAAAAAAAAAAAACTGATATCGATCTATATTATCGTCTATTAAATAAATCTTTATATATTGCTTTTATGGAATGACTAAAGAAGACGTTCAAATTTTTTATTACCTCAAGTGGAGATATTAAATCTGAGATGAGTTCGACTAGAAATTGGGAAAAGAAAGACAGTATTGTGAACAAAAATGATGAGTGTTTAGTGTTTACAAATGATGATTATAACCTCGTTTTCATTTAAATGAGTTTTCATTAGCTGTTACTTGTTTTGGCTTTGTGTCATTAGCTGTCTGTTCTTTTACAAATTTTGCTATGATGTTTTTACAATTCTGATTTTGTTTGTTTCTTATTTGCAGATGGCTTCATCACCATCTCCAAACGAAGATGACAGATATAATGAAGAACATGACATAGAAGAAGAAGAGGTTATGACTCCGGCTCAGGGTCAAAGGAGCAAAAGAAAACAAACACAAGGAAGTGGAGATGCTTCGGAACAACCTAAAGCTAAGAGGGTACTCCCCCCAAGGTCTGATGTATGGGTTCATTTCACAAGAAAAGAGGACAACCGTGACAAATGTGTCTATGAGTATTGCAAGAAAGACTACGCATGTCCAACAAAGTCAGGGACTAAAAACTTGTGGAATCATCTTGACTCCTGTAGACAATACAAGGCATGGATAGATGGGCAATATAAGGCTGAGAGTCAACAGGTTATTAATAAGCAAGGGAGTATTCAGAGTGCAAAAGTGTCTAAGAAAGTTTTCAGAGAAGCATCAAGTGAAATGCTTGTGATAGGAGAGTTGCCATTGGCTTTCATTGAAAACATGGCTTGGAAACACTTCTACAACAAGGTAATAATTTTATTCACAGTTTCTGTTTTTTATCAACTTATTTATGTATCTGACTTTAATATATGTATATTTCTCTATGTATATACATCAAGGTAAACTTGTACGATCCTCACTCAAGAAGAACAGCAACAAGAGACATTGTTAAGATGTATGTTGACAGGAAGACTACTATGAGAAAATGGTTCATAGCTAATAAGCAAAGAGTCTCACTCACAACAGATCATTGGACTTGTGAGATCACAAGTTATTATTTTGATTTGTAGCTTGTCTCATTTGAATTTTCTTATTCCCGTTTATAATGTTCATTGGATTAATCTTGCTTTCTATTTTTAGGTTCAAGTTATATGGTTATAACAACACATTACATTGATGAACAATGGCGGTTAAAGAAGCTGATTATAGGGTTCAAGTATGTCACATGTCATAAAGGTAAGACCATTGCAACTGTACTTCTTGATTGCCTAGCTGAGTGGGGAATAGAGAAAGTCTTTTGTATCACTGTGGAGAATGCAACAGCCAATAGTAATGCATTGTCAAAGTTTGAGTCCAGGTTCTCTTTGATATCCGATGACTCTTTAGTGATGAAAGGGGAATTTTTGCATATGAGATGTGCTGGTCATATCACTAATTTGATTGTGAGGGATGGATTGGATAAAGCAGATGCTAGTGTGAATGCAGTCCAAAATGCTATCTTATATGTTAGATCCGGACCCATTAGACAAAATGCTTTTGAATTTAAGGTAGACTCTAGCAAGATGACAAGGGGTAGTTTACCATTAGATGTAAAAACTAGATGGAATTTCACATATTTGATGTTGTTAAGGGCAGTTAAGTACAAGGAAGCGTTTCAGAAAATGGAGTTTGAAGACAAGTTGTATAATGATCATTTCTTGGAGGTTGACAATGGTAAAAAACGAATTGGACCTCCTTCAATGGCTGATTGGCGTGTGATTGAAAGGTTGAATAGGTTCCTTGTCATTTTTTATAATTCCACTTTGGTAGTCTCAACTTCTACAATTCTGAATACACACAAGTGTTATGGTGACATAGTGAACATAGCTTCAGATCTTCGGAGTCTTTGTAGCAAATATGATAGTGAAGTTAGGGGTAAAGCTGAGGACATGTATAAGAGATTTGATAAGTATTGGGATGGCTTGAAGAACATCAACAAGATGTTGGTTATAGCTACTGTTTTTGATCCAAGAAAGAAGATGCAGTTTGCAAAAATGTGTTTTGACGAGTTGTATGGAGAAGACTCTGCAGAGTCTAAGGAGTTGTATGATTCAGTTATTACTATTCTGGAGGAAATGTTCAAAGAGTATAGTGAAAGATATGGTAAGAAGCAAAATGTGCAACCATCTCAGTCTCACTCGTAGTCTTCTTCGTCATCTCAGTGTATTCAAGATCAACAAACAGATAGAATGGATGTTGTTGATGATGAGCTTGGTTACTATAGGCATAGGATTGAGCACAGGTACAATACCTTGTTAAAAGAGATTGAAGTTTGCGACAAAAATGAGTTGGAATCATATCTGAAAGACAAAGTTGAGAACCCTGAAGTGATGCTTGGAGTGGATTATAATGTGCTCTCTTATTGGACTTTAAACAATGTGAAGTATCCCATTCTGTCACAGATGGCTCGGGATTTATTTGCTATGCAAGTGTCTTCGGTTGCAGCTGAGAGTGCTTTTAGCACTAGTGAGAGGATAATAAACCCATATAGGAGTTGTCTAACTCACTATGTAGTTGAGGTTTTGATGTGCACAGAACAGTGGATGAAACAAAACATCAAAATCGAATCAAAGTTGTTTACAAATGCAGAAATTCTTGCTGAATTCGAATATGAAGATCAACTTGAGAAAGGTGTGTATCTTTGTTCTTCATTGTTATCTCTTCTCTTATAATTTATGTTAACAATATGTGTTTGTTCATTATATTTTCAGATTTTCAAACTCCAACATCACAAGACTGGTAAGAGTGTAAGACACTTTACTAGTTTTCTTATCTCGGCTATAAGGTAAATTAGTTTTCATTTTCATATGTCAGTTTACATATGTTAGTTTAGATATATTATATGATTCTAACTGTGAATTTGGTGTTAGTTGATGTCTATGGAAGTCATGATGACAATAACTATTTCGGTAACTCCTAATGAACTTTGTGTTTTGGCTTTTGGAGTTGTTGGTTTTTTATGATAACTTTGGTTTTTTATGAATGATTACAATCTATTATGCTTGTTAATGTTTGCCTTTTGGTACTCTATGACTCTGTCTAGTATCTACCATCAGTTTGTTTAATGAATTGGGATTGATTTCTAGTTTTTCTTAATTGAATTCGGATTGATTTCGGATTTTTTTTTGTTTTGGATGAAAACAACCATACCCGATCCGAACCCGATGTCTATTTTGGGTTTCGGGTATTACCCGAAAATACCCACACCCGATGGGTGCTTACCTAAACCCACCCAAAATTTAAAAATACCCGATCGGGTCTATACTTCTATACCCAAAAACTCAAAATACCCAAAATACCCAATCCGAACCCGACCGGATACCCAAACGCCCATGCCTACTTACATCAGTTAGAGACCCTTATGGGTCTCTCAACAATAAATTAATAATATTTTTTTATAATTTAATTATTGAATTTAATTTTAATTTATTGAAAGTGTTTAGACCAGTTAATATATGACATGTAGATATAGTCTCTCATGAGAGTCTCTCATTTTCTCGAAAGACTCTTCTATTTTGAGAGACTCTTCTATTCTCTCTCTTCTCCTATTTAATTCTTTTTATTATTTTATTACGGAGTCTCTCAATAGACTCCCAATGGTCATGCTCGAAAGATTAAATAATGGTATAAAGAAAAATTGGCATGTGTTGAAAGACATACAAGCCATTAATCCCATATTGAAAACCTTAAAGTAGAAGCCTTTTTGGTAATTCTCTGAAAAAGCTCTTATGTCTCTCAGATTGCACAATGTGTTATCGGATATCTCGATGTAATCTGCATCTTTTGATGTTGTTGACTTTAATTTGATTTCTAGAAACGCTAATGGTGTCGCAAACCATATAGCAAAAGAGGCTTTTAAGCTTCCTTATTGTAAGCCAAAAATTTTCTATTAAAGGCCTTTCTTTGAAAAAAAAAAGTCTCTGAGATGCTCCAACTTTGTTGTATTTCTATCAATATTCTACTCAAAATCTTCATTATATCATATATTGAAAGAGCTATCACTACAGTTTACAGAAAATCTAAGTAAGAAAGATTTTACTTACATCCCGTAAAAAGGACCAATTCAAGATTTTCTTATGTTTTGGTTGTGTTTATTTTCTTATATTTTTCTATTTATTTTAGTTTTGTGTTAAAATCAATCATTATAAAATATCGTTTTAAAACTTATTTATGTCTGAGATTTTGGACTTTAAATTCAAACCCAATTGATAAGAATGAATCTTAGCAAACTTGTGAAACACTAAATAATTAGGTTTAACATAACTTAATCCAAAATTAACATTTATAACATATTCAAAAATTTAAATGATTTAGTTTTCCTTATTTTTAGAATCAATTACTATATTGTTTTCAAAATTTTAAATTTTTCAGAATATGGAATCTAATAATTTTAGATTATGTATTCTAAAACTCGTAGAACATAGTTAGCATATTCTAATTCTCGCAGAACATGAACAAAATTTAGAATATGTATTCTAAATTTTTCATAATTCGTATTCTAAAACTTTTAGAATTCATATTCTAAACATTCGATCTAAAATTTCCAGAACATGAATGTTTTCAGAACAAATTCTAGAATACGGATTAGCACACGAGTGTTTGATTGATGGCGTGATTGATTGAGTGATTGTGTGTTTAATTTAAGCATTATTAATGATTTCTTATGATGCATTAATTTTGTTTATGCATGTATGTTCTGGGGTTATGGGTGAGTGTAAGTCCTAGGGTGAATGATTGGCTGGCAAGGGGGAGTATGGCCTTTCATTGTGGTTGCAATGATCCAAAGGATCAATTCCAGAGATATGATCCAGAGGATCATATGTTGATGATCGGCTTGAGTAAGGCCTTTCATTTTGGGTGGAATGATCAAGAGGATCATATGTGGTGTCGGGTATCTCTCATGACTTAGTGTCCGAGAGTAGTAAAACACGCCGTGGAGTTGAAGTTCCTTGGTTAGAGCTCCTGTGTGGTATCAACCAAGGTAGGACCGGGCCTTAGATGAGTGGTGTCGTGAGATATAGAGACTCAGGTAAGTTGAGATTTCTGAGTTTACTCGGGAATTCTCAACACGGGTAGTGCATATTTGCATATTGACATTCTTTGATGCATATTGTTTACTTGATGATTGTTGCTTGGGGGAATTTAGGGTTGGGGATTACTAACTTGTTAGAGGGTTTACCATACTCATTGAGTAATCTTAGATTACTCATGATTCTACCATTTTGTTTTGCAGGAAACCTTAGTGGGAACCATTAGGGGGCACTCGGGACAATAGGACCACCGGTGTAGAGTTGTTGCTTTTGTAAAGATTGTTGGATTTGTTGTAAAGACTCGATTTTTCTTAAGGATAGAGGCGCGCCAAAACTCTGAATTTTTGGATACTTGTTTTGAAAATCTATATGATATAAATTGATATTTTCATTACAAGTGTGTGTTATGGTGATATTAGTCTTGTCCGAACTGACACAACACTCGGTCACGATATGGGTTAAAAAGCCTAAGGTTGCAAAGCCGGAAGCCGTGATCTGAGTGGGATGGTGTCATGGGTGAACCGACTAAGGTCTAGATGTGTTCTAAACCTAGGTTGGATCATTCGTGATAACCATCATTGTAGCATTCATGGACTGTTCGTGGCTTGTCTGGTCATAGATCGGTCCGTGTTCACTACAGCCAGTCTACAAGATAATGGAATAAAAACATCCCTAGCATGAAATTTAACGTCTCCAGCATTATCTCTTATAATCCAACCTCCCACACTCATGGATGTCGAACTGCACCAAGATGAGAAAATGTTGCATTTTACTGTTCCCATCGGAGGTCTAGACCACCACCTACATGATCCTCGAGACATAGAACAAGACATTTTTCTTTCCAGTATCACTGCATCCTGCTGCTGTCTCCACAACTCAGACTCCTCTAAGGCTAAAGATACTAACCAATTAATCTCTTCTTGTTTCTTTTCATACATCAATTCATTACTATGTTTCCATAAGCCCCATAAAAACCATGGTATAGCTGTTCGTAGCTTCTTATCAATTTTCGAATCTTCCCATTAATACAAAGATATAACGGAAATTCTCAGAAAGATATGGAGAGAAGCCAAGCCGGCTAGAGGATAGGAAAATTGCTGTTACTCCAAACTGCTCTTGCATGCACACAATTAAATAGTACATGACACACTGTTTCATCACTCTGGTTGCATATCTTACAAGCCATATACATTTGAATACCATGCCCATTCAAGCACTCAGCAATTGCCAAGGCCCCAGACAAATCTTGCAACAAGAACAGATGTATATTTGGTACGGTTTTAACATGCCATACGTTAGCTTTAAGCAACGCCTCTTGATCACCCTGAATCAATACATTCTCTCCAGGTCGAGATTTAGAGATAAGCCAGTTCCCACTCTTAATTGAGTAATACCCATTCCTTGTGTATGCCCAGATGAAACTATCTTTAACATCTAAATGCGGATAAGCACAAATTCTCGAGATATCTCCAGGGGAAAAAAATTCTTGCAGCTTATTCAAATCCCATGAACCATCCTCTTGTATTAAATCTGCAACCTTCAAATTAACATCCATTAATTGTTGGATGTTGTTAGGCCTCTGAGGTTCCTAATCACACCCATTTATCACACCACACATTTGTGTCTTTACCATTCCCAATGGATTTCATCAGCCATGTTTCTAGTAATTCTCTACCATGGAGGATATTACGCAAAGCATATGAAGGTCTATAACTAGCATCCACTTCCAAAAAGCTCTTCATAGCATAGTATATGCTCTTATAAATTC
This sequence comes from Cardamine occulta, assembly GCA_028015245.1. Taxonomy (NCBI): domain Eukaryota; kingdom Viridiplantae; phylum Streptophyta; class Magnoliopsida; order Brassicales; family Brassicaceae; genus Cardamine; species Cardamine occulta. Next base: position 15,532,976 of record CM051380.1, on the reverse strand, counting down.
GTGAGATCAAGGATGAGGGATCCGACAGCAATCTCCAAGCTTGTTTTGCTAAAAACGCTTGATTGAAATTACCTAAATCTCTAAATCCTAACCCACCATCATCCTTCTTCTTACACATAATCTTCCAAGAGACCCAATGCATCTTCTTTTTATCCTCACACAAGTTCCACCAAAAATTAGACAGCACACTCGTGATCTTACTACATTGATATTTTGTTAACCAGAAGCAAGACATTGCATAAACAGGTAACGCCATAGCCACAGATTTTAATAAAACCTCTTTTCTGCCCAGTGATACTGTTTTAGCATACTGTATGCTAACATCTCTCTCTTCAATCCACTAAAACACTCAGAGAGTCCTTGATACATCCTAACCCCTCCTTTTTTCGAAATCCCCATAAACTCACCTATAAGCCACCACATATTAGGTTCTAACTTCTTTCCTAAGGTAATAGAAGATTTTTGAAAATTTATTTCTTGACCCGATGCATCTCCATATACCTTTAAACACCTCATAATCTCGGGAGCTTCTTTGAAGTTTGCTTTGCATAGAAACAAACAATCATCTGCGAATAAAAAATGTTGCACTGAAGGGCACTTCGTAGTTAGGCGCAGACCCGTTAACCTTTGCTCTTCCTCCCCTTTATTCAGCACATGCACTAAGGCTTCAGCACAAAGTATAAAGATGAAAGGGGAAATGGGGTCACCCTGCCGTATTCCTCTGGTAGGAGAAATGAATCCATAAAAATTACCATTCAAAAGAACAGAAAAAGACAGATCTGATACAAAACATCACCCACTTTCTCCATTGCTTATCAAAACCAAACTTGTTAAATAACTCTTCTAAAAATCCTACTCGACTCTGTCATAAGCTTTAGACATGTCTCTCTTAATCACCATAATCTCTTCTTTGCATGTACATTCTCATATGCAATCACGATATTATCTGAAATAAGTCTTTGCGACACAAAAGCTCATTGAGCTTCTGAAACGATGTCTGGTAGAAACTTCTTAAGTCTGGCACCTAATACCTTGGATACAATCTTATTGAACATAAAATTATAGGTCTTAGTTCAGACATTCTCCGCGGATTCTGAGTTTTAGGCAATAGCACCAGTTTGGTAAAATTCAATTCCAAAGGTAAGACATTAATCTCAAAAAATTGTTACACATCTTTAATGACCTGCTCTCCCACCACAGACCAATAAGTTTGGAAAAAAAACTCCATTCATGCCATCAGCGCGTGGAACATAACTCCCTTTGATACTAAAAATTGCACACTTAATTTCCTCCAAAGACACATGCTTTACTAGCTCCCTGTTTATCGCCATTGTTACTCTTGGCATCAAACCCTCCAAGAGCTCACTAGGATCGATTGGTACCAATGTTGAAAACAAATGCTGGAAATATCGGACAACAATATCTCCTTTTGTTCATTCTTCCAAATATTTAATACCATTATCAGCAATCAATGAGAATATTTTATTTTGAACTCTCCTCCTCTGAACACTTCCATTGAAGAATCTAGTATTTTGATCACCAAGTTTCAGCCAGTTCTTTTTTACATCTTTGATTCCAATATTTTTCCTCTTCCTGATAAGCATGCTCCAGTTCTCATCTCAGAGTTTTTAAAAGACACAAATCTGGAAAATGTTATTGACATTCTTCCTCCAGCCGTCGTCTCACCTGACTTGTTTTCGTTTTTGAGTTAGAAACAAAACTCTTCTTCCACTTCGATAGGGCTCTACAAACATTAGCAATACAATCCAAAACACATGCGAGCCATCACTATCTTCCAGTACCCATCTGTCCCTTATCACTTCTAGGGTCTCTGGTTTGCTAGTCCATCGTTTATCAAACATAAATCTATCAGGCCGCGATAAGTTCTCATTCGTAAACCTCACCAATAAAGGCCGATGATCCGATCTCACTCTATCAAAGAATTCACTGTTTACCCGAGAAAACAATTGGAACCATTCAAAATTACCCAATGCTCTATCTAAACAGCATTGTACCCATGTATTGTTCTGTTCACCTCCCATGAGAATCAACAACCCATGCTCGGAATTAACTTCAATCTGCAATCGCTGACCATATTCCAGAAAGGCAAAAATGAAGCTTCCTCCCGTACTGGTCCACCAAGCTTCTGAGAGTTATCCATTAACTCATTTAGATCACCTACCACCAACCACGGTTCTTCTCTATTTGAACCAATAAAAGTTAATTCATCCCAAACTGCTTGCCATAAATAACATGTTAGATCTCTGTATCCAAAAGAGATATAAAATTCTAAAGATCCAAGTGTAACTTTCACACCAATAATCTTCTTATTTGACTAGAGCACTACCATTGTGTAGGAAGATTTACAGAATAGTGCTATGCCTCCACTCAATCCTTGAAGATTGACAATATGAGCATGATCATATCCCAATCCCTGCTGTAAATTCAAAACCCGATCACTGGAGTTTTTAGTCTCCAGGAAGAACAAAAAATCCTGAAAATGAGCACAACGCATTTCCCTCAGTATTTTAATTGTCAAGTTGCTCCCCATACCTTGACAATTCCAGCTCAATATACTCATAACTAAGTTGGCGGTTCCTCACGCGGAACCACCTCTAGGTTATCTCACTTAGCGAGTTTTGATGGGACTTCAACTTCCTCAGTATCTTCATCAGCATCAGCAGCTTTCCTTTTAACAACCACACTATTCTCCATAACCTCTTTACGTTTCTCCTTATAGACTATTACAATCAGAGAAGACTTTTGAGCATTTCTCCTCCATTGGTTTGGCCTTCTTCGAGTTTTACCAACCCGGGCTCTTTCCTCGGAAGAACCAGCCCCAAAAGAGCCAACTCTAAAACCCGTAGAGACAGAGTCATAGTGATTAAGCTGAGCTGTTTTTCGATTAGGAATAGGATTTGGTAAAGACATCTTGATAGCACCGACCCAGACTTAATAGCGGAACCTAGCACCTTTTCTCCTTGATCTACATCCTTCCCTTGATTCTTTTCTGGAAACTCATAGACCACTCCCTTACCCTTATCCACATTACTCATGAACACAGTTGGCTCTTCCAAGCGTAACAATGTTTTTTGACCTTGCAGATTACCTTCCAAGTCCCACACAGATTTGCAAACTTGAAGGATTCTTGCCTGCTTTTCTGACGGGTCTTGAACAGACAAATAATTCCTCATCACATCCAAAAAATCCTTAGCGATCTTAGGCCTTCCGGTATTAATATCAATGTCCACATCGTCATCAGTTAAAACTCCATACAAAGCATCATCTGGGCTAATCTTTGGAATAAACAATCCGATACGCGACGCCACCAAATTAAAACCCTCCGTAGCAACCTGTTGCCGGTTAAAGGGACATCACACCTTATCGTGTGTTAATCTTTTACACTGGAAACATCGTTTCTTAATCCATTCATACTCCACTCCTACTTGTACCACTTCGCCTGAAGGCAACTGAACCGCAATTCAGTTCTTTAAAGCTTTAGAAGTATCAAACCTGATTAGAACTCTTTCAAAGCCTAGTCGATTGGGTTTAAGAGGATCAAAAGCTACCACCTTAACCACACCAATACGTTCTACAATCTTTTCAATGCATTCTGCAGTGTAGTGATTCACTGGAATGTTTCTCAACCGTATCCAGATTGGTAAGATCTTTAAATAGTCTTCCGGTGGTTTCTCTACCACTTCTCCAATACCATACTCCAATCATCATATGTCCAAGCCCCAGCATTAAGTACTTCCTTACGATCACCCTCAGAATCAAAAAATAAATTCAAAGCCTTCATTCGATAAAGCCACCCCTCGAACTCTGGAATACAGCCTCCACACCCTCAGTATATCCAGAATCATCCCCGCCATCTTCTGGTTCTCCAGATTAAGGAGCCTTCCCGTAAGACTGCAGGAATTCCTTTCATACGAACAAAACTTTGGATTACTCATTAAAACCAAACGTTTTTGATCCTCAATGGACATCTCTTGCAATGCCTTGTCCAAAGCAAACTCCATGCCTTCACTCTCACGCAAAAAAAAAATGACAAAACCGAGCAAACACAAGGGCTCAGAAGTTGTGCCGTCGCAAGAAAATGAGAAACTAGGGTAAATCTTCAAATCTCTTCCAGTAGGATTATGTAATGTTTTCAAAACTAGCCAAATAGATCCTTTAAGCCGGTGAAAACATATAAATCCCGGTGGAAATCCCTACACAATTAGAGTTTGAAACCCTGAAGTCTCTAAGCCCAAAAAAGAGATTCCCAAGCCATTTATTATTTGTACTAAATAAGATTCATTCTAATTTAGTTTAAGTCAAAAGACTAAATTTTATTTATCATTTTTAGTAAATTATTTGTGTTGGTTTTTTTGTTGTTTTAGCTATTTTTTTTTCTTTTAATCGTTTGAGGAGTACGTTGTAGACATCTCTCCCACATTTCCTTTTTTGGAAAAATAAAATAAGTTTTAGTTATGTTAAATCTTTTCTTTATTTTTAACCCCAAATAAATATTTTCTTTAATTTAATCTTAATTTTTTCTCATAGTTTTAGAAAAGAATAAAATTATTAACAATTTTGAATAAAATGATGAAAAAGTATTCAAAAAGAACATTGATGAAAAGGTGTTGTAAATTTATAAACTAGGCAGAATATGTATTTTAAATTATGACATAATATTAACAATTATTTGATTTCCTTATAATAGATTCAAATATTAATGATAAAGATTTAACTATTAAAAACTCAGTTTTCTTATTTCACGGAATTCTAAATTTTACATAATTCATCTTCTAAACTACGTCTAACATAAACCAAACGGTAAAATATGTATTCTAACATTCATAGAACATAAACTAACTAGTACATGCATATTCTAAACTTTTGTTGAATATAGAACAAAGTTTAGAATACGTATTCTAAATTTTGTACAACATATAAATATTCTGAATTCTAAAAATTGTAGAACAAATATGAATTCTAAAATCCATAGAACATGTAAAGTGTATAGAATATGTAGTGAATTCTTTTTTCTCTTTCTCTTATTCTCTTCTAACATTTGTTAAGCTTTTGTCACATCTCCTCCTTTCACGACCAAGATGATATCTCGCGGCGGTTGTTAATTCGGCTAGGTACTAGATCGTTTCGTTAAAGAAGTTGGTGGTCCAGAAAATGAAAATAGTTGTTATGGCAGAAAAAAGAAGGTCACCGAGGAGGAGACGGAGACGGCAAAGATGGAGATGATTATAAGTGGTTAAGTTTTCCAGCGGAACGGTGGTTAAGTTTCAGTGGTGAGTTTGCGTTCAAATCAATGGAGTTGTGGGTTCAAATCACATTGGAGAAGGTGACATATAAGTTGTGGATTTGGGTTCGATTCCAATGTATGGATATTAATTCAATTAGCAATGTATATAAAAATGTTAACTTATAAGTTAAACATGACAATTAAGTTATCATGATAAATAAATATCCTATCATATAATAAATGATTTAACACGATAAGTATTAATCTACCACATGTGACAATTAAATTATCACGATAAATATTAGTTTACCACATGTAATGATTTAATTAGCAACGATAAATATTAGTTTACCATATGTAACAGTTTAATTAGCAACGTATATATGAATGCTAACATATAAGTTAAATGTGACAATTAAATTATCATAATAACTAAATATAATAATGTATAAGTTAACGGTAATATATAAGATAGCTGATATGAGTAATCTTATCGGACAAAATTCATATTTAGCCCGTTATATGTAACTCGTTATTTTTGTATATGATATAATAAATGAGTTAACAAGATAAATATGAATTTATCACATAAATTATAAACTTCTCGCGATACCATATAATTTAACACAATATATTTATAAATGTCGATATCTATGTTATTATATCGCTAAATAATTTGTTACATGGGGAGAGGCATTTTCATCCAACTTATACAAGTTGATGAGAGAAAACTAATAATACAAAAATTATGGGTATATTTCTAATTTTTAAGTCCTCTATTGTTATTAATTTGATTGACCCTTCTTTTTTTTCTGCACCAAGTGGTTTCCATATCTAATTCAAAGAAAAATGAAAATTTTCATATTACTTCACTCAATCTACACACAAAAAAATACGTGGTTGTGGTTTTTCTTCACTTTTTTTGGGCATCTCAAGTGTATTTGTAACCACAAGTGTGAGTGCTAGTCCCTTTGACTTTTTAGCAAACCTGGTTTATCTATCTACTTCGGACCAAACTAAACTTAAACACATCAGTTCCTTCGTCCTTGTTACACGGAAGAACGTGAAATTCTTTGACAAAACCAAGACAAGAAAAATTAATAATTTCTTTTTTTCTAATTCCAACTTTTCATTGTTGTTTCTTGTTATGAAACTGTAAGATGGATTTGCTACCATCAAAATGTATGATTCAGATTACAACACTACAATGTATCATAATGACAATGATGATTATGATGATGATGAGAAGAGGTAAATCGATGAGATTGGATTTAGAATCAGGTCTCACCAAATGTATCTCCGATGACATCAAATTTAATTACATGACTGTTGGAACTTATTCCATCGTTAATCCAAACGAAGGTCACCATCTTCCACCTTCTCACAAAATCTTCGTCACTGTAAGCATTAATTATTGAATTGACGATATATCTATGAGTCGTTTTATGGATCTTTTGATGGATAATCACTTTTTATATTAATTTCAATATAGGTTACGTCACCAAATGGGAAGAGTCATCATCATGCAGAGAATGTGGAGTCCGGCAACTTCGCGTTCACGGTAGATCAAACCGGCGAGTACATAACGTGTTTTGTGGCTCCCGGATATAGACCTGCCGCGAAATTCGCGGTTGATTTCGAGTGGAAAAGCGGTGTAGAGGCTAAAGATTGGATCAATATCGCGAAAAGAGGCCAAATCAACGTGAAAACTATACCAAAAACATAACCATAGTTATACTTTTACATATTATAAAACGCATAAATATTAATGTAAACCATATTCTCTATTTGTGTAATTTAGTTTTGATAATGTGATATGTTGATTCTCAGATGCTGGAGGTGGAGGTGAGAAAATTAATCGACGTGACAGATTCTATACACGACGAAATGTTTCTGTTCCGGGAAAGGTACAATTTAACCATCAAATTTTTTAATAGAAAAATGTACTCTACATTGCTAAAACTGTTATCTTATTTTGTCATATAATCATAATTTCATTTGATTAGTTCGATTATACACTTGTTGGAAAAAAAAAAATACTTTGTTGATGAATGATAGAACACTTTTTAGGTTTTCATGTTTTGAAAACATGATTTTACCTTTTTTGTCATTCAATTATTTGAATAGTGATTTCGTAGTAATACTATGAATGTGTTAAAAGTGTTATAACATTCATCAAAAATTATTTTTTTTTTCCAACGAATACAACCGAACTAATCAAATGAAATCATGATTATATTTAGCAATGAAGAACACATTTTTTTTTTGCACTTTTGCCACTTAACGTCATTAATTCAACTATTCTGTTTTTCCATTATTGTGCTATCAAATCGTTACAAATTCTATTTTGAGCTTGCATTTAGTTTGATGTAGGTAATGATATTATTCACACATTCAATTAATATTATCTATATAGCAAAAAAAAAAAAACTTTTGATGGATTTATAACGGTAATGTGATTGTGACAGGGAACGGGAAATGCAAAAGTTAAACCGGTCAACGAATTCAAAAATGGCGGTTCTAAGTTTATTGTCATTGGTGGTTACGTTGTCGGTTGTCGGTCGCCGGTTTACAAGTATGGCACCTCAAGTCGTTCTTTGAGAGGAAGAAGCTCCTTTGATCAAAATTCAAACATATTGTTTCTTTTACTTTTAAAAGATTTTGGTGTTTTTGGTTTAGCTTCTTTTATTTTACTAAAACTATCAATATCTTGATCTTGAATTTTTAAAACATTTTTTTTATTGTTCAACTAATTTTTAGAACTTAAAATTGCATTTTTTTTCTGCTTAGACCAAAGTCCAGATCATACATTGCATTGATTGGGTATAGAGTTATGATGCAGTTTAAGAAATAAAGTATTAGCTGATCACCTAAAGGAAAGTGTTTCCAAGGTCACTGCAATCTCCATTTAATCTGTTTTGATTTCGTCAAGGAGATTACGGACCTTAAAACTCGAAACTTCTTGGTAAATAACAAAAATCTCCACACAAATATAAGGTGTGTTTTCTGAGTTTCCTCTACTTCGAATTTGTTTTCTTTCCAAGTTTTTTCTTCTCTTTCAAAACAAGCTTACTTGTGGTTTATTCATGTGTTTTTTGTTTGGTTATGTTTTGTAGTGTATTATTAAGAAATTGGCTCTTTAGATTTGTGGCTTTTGCGTTAAGTTAGATACCCAAAAAAAAGATCTTTAGATCACTCATGTTCCAATAATTTTATTAGTACACGAAAGAGAACTTTTAGCATCTCATCGGTGGAATGTTAACGAGGCTAATATCTCGCGGGGCGGCCCATCTAGGCTCTCGACTATCATTCCTCCTGTCAGTTGACTAACAATTTTGAAAATCCCAGACAGAAATGAGCTGGTCCCATAGAGAGAACTTATCTCTAGATTGTCAAAATGGATTGTCCACGTCTATTTTAACCTGTCCAATAATGACTATTTTTATTGTGGACAAATTAGTGATCGTGTCCATTATCGCTCATGCCCATTAACGCCCGTGTCCAAATAGACTGTCCATTAAAACCCATTAACGTCCGTGTCAGATTATAACATATTTGTCTAAACAAAAAAATCCAAAGACAATATGGGTCTCAATTTTCGAATTTTGGAAAAATTGAAATTGACCTAAATTTTTAGGCAATATGGGCTGACCATTGTCACAGTATCCGACCCATTTTGTCTGTGGGCGTAGTTGGGCTTAAACCATTTTAACCCACTCCGTAAATGGGCTTGTCCATAAACCGCCCATTATATATTGGACATGGACAGACCATTTTGACACTTCTACTTATCTCACCACATCAGATGGCCGGGTACAACCTGCCAAACCCGTTAATTTTTCAAGGTTAAAATATTTTCTCATAGGTTTGTTTACGGGTCAGAAAGTAAAGATTCGTTAAACCAAACGACATCACTAGAAAACTCGCATAATGAGGCTAATATGTCACAAGCGGCCCGTTTCAGCTCTAGACTATCGGTCTTTGTGTGTTGTTTTCAACTTTGAAAATCCAGGACAGAAATGGGCTGGTACCATAGATAATGAAACCCTCCAAACCCTTTATTTTTCAAGTTTGAAAGATCCTCTGGTAGATCATTTACCAGTCAGAAAGTAAAAGGCGAGTTTCATATGACTTGTAAAGATCTCACCAAAAGTTAGCAAAAACAAAAACAACAATTGACATAAACGTAGAAAGAAATGTGCTTAGGTTACTTATTTAGTCATAAGAATGCAATCCCAAACAAAGAAGGCTTTTAGTGATCGTCATGTCCCTTGTAGTGCTTATCTTTCTTCTTCTTCTTATCATCATCATCATAGTCCTTATGTTCCTTCTTCTTTTTTTTCTCATCATCATCATCATCATAATGCTTCTTCTTCTTCTTGTCATCATCATCATAATGATCCTTCTTCTTCTTCTTCTCATCATCATAATTATCCTTCTTCTTCTTCTTCTCATCATCATCATGATCCTTCTTCTTCTTCTTCTTCTCATCATCATCATGATGGTCTTTGTACTGATCTTTCTTCTTCTTCTTGAACTCATCATCTTCAGCGTTATTTCCATCTTTCTTCTTCTCCTTCTTCTTCTCCTTGTCCTTCTCCTTCTCCTTCTTCTTACTCTTCTCATCATCATACTCTTTCACACTCTGCAACATTTCAAATACAGAGATAGAAACAACAACTTTAAACAATTCAAGACTCCATTAACGAAAATAGTAGCAATTTCAATTTTAATTTCAGTTTCAATTTCAATTTCAAACTTACATGTTTTTTGTAGTCGTCTTCGTCATCATCCTTGTGACGGCCACGGCTGGACTTCTTGTAATCTCCTCCTTCTTCTTCCTTATGTCCGTAATTGGTCTCAAATCTTCCACCATAGCCAGATCCATGCTCCGATTCAGGTTTCCGTCCATACTCAACCTCTGTTCTCCCGCCACAGCCAGAATTAGGTTTCCCGCCATAACCAGAATTAGAACCACCAGATCCAGATCCTCCGGTCCTTCCACCTCCGACGTGAGCACCTCCGGAAGCTACGGGTCGAGCATAGCTACTGTATTCGGTTTTGAGAGCTTGGTCGCCATAAGCAGAAGGTTCGTGAACGGAGGGAGAAAACACCGGTCGCTGATACTCAAAGGCGTCATCGGCGCGTGATGAGAGAGGATAACAAGTCTCGTCGGAAGGTGGGATGGAACGGCCGTACGTTACGGTGATGTCATAGCCTCCGCTGTACGGCGTCGGATCGTACTCGTCGAAATCGTCTACGTCATCGTCGTTGGTGTAATACGGCATCGTTTTGGAATCTTCTTCGTCTTCTTCTTCTTCTCTGATTCTTTTGGGATAAACGAGAGGAAAGTTTTAAGATCTCTTTTCACATTGTTGCTAATTTCTTCGTTCCCCTATTTACATGGCGACTACTAAGCCAGAAAGTCAATATTTGCCACGTGGCTTTATTTTTGTTGTCTAAGTCAAAGTATTATATATTTATTACCCAAAATTAAAGATGTAAAGATTATAGAATGTTTCAGAGTACTGAACCCCATTGTGAGAATCTCAACCATCTCGTGATAGTATGGGTATTGGGTTTGTTCTAGTTGGTTCTTTGATTCTTGTGGTTTTTGGGGTTGAAAAATTTCTAGCGAAATAAACCGAACAAAACTATGGTTTACTTCGATTCAATTATAAGAAATTTCTGTTTAGTTGCAATCCATTAATTTTGTGACGGTGTGAAGTCAAAAGCCATCTTCAAGGTGTATGGTAGAATTTTTTTTAGTTTGAGAGTTTGTTGCGAAAGTGAAAAATCTTTGAGGTTTAAAATAGAAGTGGCTGTCACTTAAAGATTTTTTTTCAAAATTTTCCAAATACTTAACATGTTTAGCAAAAATAAAATAATATACCATCTTAAGTTTAATGGATCAGAAAATAACTCAATTTTGAATCATAAGTCCGCGCAAAAAGGAGAATCTTGAATATTCAGGAAAGATTCGAACTTATAGTTTTGGGTTTGTTATAAAGATAAGGAAGATTAGAGAATAGAAAAAAAAAATGAAACTCAGCTCTCCTTTTCTCTTAGAGCATCCTAATCAGGTGAGAAACTCTTTCCAGTATCTCATCATTATTAAACTAAAATTTTTTAATATCTTTTATTTGTTTAATTTAATTTAATTATTTTAAAAAATTGAGCCAAACACATTTTAACATATGACATATGGGTTTTTCAACATTTTTGGAGATATTCTTCAGTGAGAATGGTTTCTCTTTCTCTTTTCTATTTTATTATTAATTAATTAATTTTTAAATACTGAAAAACACGAAAAACCCTTTAGACTATGTCCATTGGACAATTTTTTGGGTGTCTTCCCATGTGGGACCCACCATATTGTGTTTTTCCGTGTCTTTAAGTGTCTTGGGCAAGACACTGGATCTTCCAAAAAATTGCCACGTGTCGCAACGTGATTCGTTGCGATAATAAAAAAATCAATTTTTATAAAAAAAAAAAAGAAGATGCTCTTAGCGTATAGGGGTCTCCATTAAAGATGCTCTTAGCGTTTCTTCTTCCCAAAAGCAACAATATATATATATATATATATATATATATATATATATATATATATATAACTCTGTGTAACGGAAAAAGCAAATTTGAACCATAATTAGAATAGATCAACATAGATAGAACATGAGGGAGAATCGTTCATTTTCTCTCCCAGTCAGTGAAACCCTGCCCGTGATTCTAGATTTTGTTTTCCTCCCTTTTCCAGTCGACGAAGGAGGATGGCTCTATTTCCTTCAAACTTCAAGTGGTTAGAGTTGGTGCGACAAGAATGAGGAGTATCACCATCTCTTCCTCTCTAGCTTGAGGCGGAGGTGGGAGAGGCTTCTCGGAAATATGAGGCTGATGTTCCTCCGGCAGCTTGAGAGTGGTGGTTCGTGGTTGGTCTCAGTCCAGATCGGGTTTGAGGCGTCTACCTTATTTGGTGACAATCAAACGGTGTTTTCCTGCAGCTGAGGGTGGTTCACGGCATCTCCCTTGGTGGTTTTGTTGACTAAGTGGCTTGTCCCGACGGCCTGACTCTGTCTTTGGCTGGATCCAACGAAAACCTAGCGATTTTCGGTGGATTGGTAGGGGTATTTGGGTTATTTTGGAAAAGAGCTCGTTGTTCCCAGAGGAGGTGATTTGAGCTCGCCTTGCTCTCACCGGAAGTTTCAGCAATGTTGGCACTTTTGTTTCATTGCTGGTCTTGAGGCCGGTGTTGATTTCTCCGATCATGGATTTGGCTCTGGCATTTTTCACACTGTCTGCAGTTCACCTTGTACCCGCCAATTAGAGTAAGGTTTGCACTTTGAAGAGGGATTGTCGTTTCTGGTGGTTTAAGAGTTCATTTTTCTGATATGTTCTAGTCGATTTCTCTATTGGTCTGTCGGTTCTTTTGTAACTTGGTTTTGTTAAATTGGCTTCTAACCAATACCAACTAGGGTTGTAGTTGTTTTAAATTTCTACATCATAATTGAAACAATGAAAAAAAGAAGATTTTTTATCAAAAAAAAACACAGATAAAACATGTAACTTAAAAAGACAATTGAACACTATAGCAGATCCTCCACTCTTTTCCTGCATTTGTACGACAACAAATACAAAAAAAGGCACTTGCAGATCTACCGTTATTGGTAATCGAAAGTGTACTGTGATGCAAAAGACAGAAACTTTAAGCTAAAGATCAAAACTTGAGTCTTTTACAAACCAAGGTTTGAGAGATTAGAGAGAGATTGTTAATCTTAGAAGCTTGTCTTAAAAACAGAACAGAACTTAAAGCTCAAAACTTTGAGATGAAGAACTCAAAGTCTCTTGAAACAGAGAAGAAAAAGAAACAGAGCACACAACACACTTTAACGAGTTCACTCCTAACTTGGACGCTACGTCTTGCCATGATCTGTCTCCCAGAATCCACTAAATCTCAGAGATTTACAGAGAATCAAACACACCCCAAAGCCCTTTACAAGACTCTCTCCCGGTTCACTCTCTCTTTCCCCTGTTTTCCCCAAGAACAATAACAATGCTTACATTCTGTTATTTTACTCTCTCTACAACTTATCACCACTTCTCTCTCATAACAATTGCAGCTTATATAGACAAAAGATTATACTTAGTTCCCTCTGAGTAGCCAATGTGAAAATGCTCCTTCCTTGGCTTCATTTGTATTTAATTGGTCTGTGCCAACTGTGGGTTCTGAAGCAGACAAAGCATCTTTTGTTTTTGTCTCTTTCTGAGCCGTAGTAACGGCTCTTTCTTCAAAGTGGTCCTGGTCCTCTGTCCGTAAAAAGAGCTGGCACTTCTCATCCGCTCTTTGTTCCTTTTTTCTTGTTTCCTCTTCACTAAAACTCAATAAAACTCCACCTAGTGATGTAAGAAACAAACATGAACATTCTTTAAGAGTAATACCTGAAGAGAGATAGGTTGAATTGTTTATGGATTCTGATCCCTGTCTTGAGCCTTATTACTCAACCTTGACATACAATAAGTTCAATGCTGCTTGGAACTTACTGATAGGAAAGATTTTTGTGAAGATATCTACAAGATTACTCAAAGTAAATATCTTCAAAACCTCCACAACTCTATCCGCAATGACTCCTCGGATCTTGTGGTACTTTATGTCAACGTGCTTGGTTCTTTCGTGACACACATTGTTCTTTGAAAGATCTACAGCACTTTGGGAGTCACAGAAAATCTCCACACATTTTTTCTCATAGCCAAAATCTTTTAACAACCCTTTAAGCCATATTGCCTCTTTAACAGCTTCATTTAGAGACATATATTCAATATTAGTGGTGGACAAAGCTACCACATTCTGTAGACGAGATCTCCAAATGATTGTGCTTCCTCTAAGTGTGAACACCATTCCACTTATAGATCTTTTCTTGTCTACATCTGCAGCATAATTGGAGTCACAATACTCTCTAAGTATGAATGAAAAACTATTGATGTAGCATAACTTCATCTTGAGGGTTCCTTTAATGTATCTTAACACCTAATTGACTCCTAACCAATGCTCCTTGATTTGTTTGTTCATGAACTGAATGATAATGCCAACAAGATATGCCAAATCAGGTATTGTACCAATCATGGAGTACATAATACTCCCAACAACATTAGAATAAGGGACTCTCTTCATATACTCTTTATCATTGAGCAATTACTTTTCTGTTGCAGCTTGCATTTTCAAATGAGCACGAAGAGGAGTCACAACATATTTTGACTGATCCATCTTGTAAATTTCCAGAACTTTGCTCAAATAATCTTCTTGAGACAGCTTAAGAGTTCTCCTTTCCCTGTTTCTATTATATTCCATGCCAAAAATCTTCTTAGTGGTTCCAAGGTCTTTCATCTCAAATTTTTCACCGAGTTTCTGCTTCAAATATGAGATAACATTCATGTCTTTAGCAGCCACCAGCATGTCATCAACGTAGATGAGCAAATAACATATAGAACCATCATCAAGAGATTTCACATAAGCAAAACTGTCACGTTCAGTTCTTTGAAAATCAATCTCTTTCATGTAGCTGTCAAACTTTTGGTTCCACGTCCTTGGTGACTATTTAAGACCATATAAAGAATTGTTTAGGAGACACACCTGATCTGACTGGAACTGTTTTTCAAAACCTTCCTGAAGAATCCATATAGATTTTCTCATCTAACTCACCATTGAGAAAAGTGGTTTTGACATCTAACTTGCTTATAGTCTTCTTCTGCAACAATGGCTAGCAATATCCTTATAGACACGTGCTTGACCACAGGTGCATAAATATCAGTGTAGTCTATACCCTCTCTCTGTGCATATCCTTTGGCAACAAGTCTTGCCTTGAATCTTGGTTTTTCAATTCAAGGAATTTCAGGCTTACGCTTGAAAATCCTTTTGCAGCCTATCATCAGTATCTTCACTGTAGTAACCCTCTACATCAAACCTCCTTGTTGCTGTGATTTCTTTCCTTCCTCTATCTTGAACAAGATGGTAGCTTCCAGGCATTTCAGATGTGATTTCCTCTGAAATCTCTTCTTCTTTTGAATGTTCACTGTCATGTGCTGGTGAGTGATTTCCCAAGAATCCTGTTTCATCCAAGAGATCTCCACCAGAGCTTATATCTTATGTTTCTTCGACATCTATATCCAGAGAACCACTTGCGCATCTTCTAGATCAGTTTTTGAGTCTTTGTTTCTCTGCATCACATCTTTGTAGACTGCATTTTTTTGAAATATTTCATTTCTGCTGACTGTGCATTTCCTTTCTTCTATTAACCAAACCTTGTAACCTTTAACACCGACTGGATATCCAAGAAAAACTCCTTTCTTTGCTCTAGGAACCAGTTTTCCTTCGTCTGCATGAACAAAAGCTACACAACCAAATCTTCTAAGATTGTAAACTGGAGACTTACCTATCCATCTCTTGTCTGGAATCTCAAAGTTTACAGAAGATGATGGTATTTTGTTGATCAAAATCACAGCAGTGTATGTTACCTCAGCCCAAAATGATTTTGGTAACCCTGAATCGCTCAGCATGCTTCTTACTTTCTCCATTATAGTCCAGTTCATTCTCTCGGTGACACCGTTTTGTTGATGGGTGTAAGTACATGTTTTGTACCTTACAATTTCTTTCTCCTTGCAGTAATCATTGAACTGGTGATTACAAAACTCAAGGCCATTTTCAGTTCTAAGGATTTTAATTTTCCTTTCAGTCTGGTTCTCCACCATTACACTCCACTCAAGAAATGTTCCAAAAGCTTCATCCTTATGTTTCAGAAAATAAATGTACGTTTTCCTCGAGTAATCATCTATGAATGAGATGAAGTACTGACATTTTCCTAAGGATAATGGAACTGTTGGAACTCCCCATAAATCAGAGTGAATGTAGTCTAATATGTCTTCGGTGCCATGATGGGCTAATACAAAACTGTTCTTTTTGTTTGTTTTGGAACTTGTTCCTGTTTGGACAAGCTTTCTTAAAATGCCATTCTTCTCCACAAGTCCAGCAACCCTTTATGCTCTTAGACTTTGACCTGGACCTGTTGTTTTTGTTTTTTTTGTCTCTCTGCTTAGTCCTTCTTCTTGTCTCATTTCTTTGTTTTGAGTACAAAACCTCCGCTTGACCTCTGATACTCTTCTTGTTTGAGCCAAACTCCAACTCCTTTGAGTAAATTGCTGCAATAACTTCATCCAATGACAGTGTGGTTCTTGCAGAACCATATTTCAGAGTATCTTTTAACTGGTCAAACTGTCTTGGTAAGGACATTAGCAAGAGAATCCCTTGATTCTTATCAGACACTTGCACATTGGTATTTTCTTGATCTGCTATAAGAAGTAGAAACTCATCAATATTTCCTTCAACAGATAAGTTGTCTTGAATTTTAAAACTATAAAGCTTCTGTTTCAGATGAATGCGGTTTGGAAGTGCTTTAGACATGCACATATTGTCTAGAGCATTCAACATAGAAGCTGCAGTCTTCTCCTTTTTAATCTTCCTAAGCACTTGATCCGAAACGCTCAAGACAATAGTGCTCCTTGCTGTAGAGTTGTGGTTATGAGATCAACATAAAGACAAAGAAAAAGCAAGGACTAACTTGCAAATAAAGAAGACATGATAAGAACTTGAGATGTTTATCACGTGAGAAGCAAGTGTGGGTTTTTTCTTTGTCTCTTGAACATGTGGCAACAGTTTATTTGATGGCTAATAACAAAGAGGAAGGAGTGTTCCTTCTCTTTGTGAGAAGCCACGGCCAGACCTAATTTCAGATAGAGAAAAAGGAGAGTTTCAGATCTATGAGAAGGAGAAGAAAAAATCTTTGAGCTTTTGAGTGCAGATAAGAAGGAACTTGGATCTGGTGGTGTCAAAGGGAAGGGAAGAGTCTTGGGTTCCAAGAGAGACTCTTCCCGGTGAACATCAACAGATTTCTCTAGAAAAAGGAGCTTGATAGAGAGCATATAAGAATAAGTGAAGTGGTTGAACCTAAAGAGAACAATGGAGAGTTTGTTCATCAAGAGAGAAGGGGTCTTAAGGCACAAGAGATATCCTTTTCTCTAAGTAGAACAAAGAGTTTCTCAAATGGGTCTAATGGAGTTTTGGTTGTTAAGCGATGGTTTTTTGGTGAGCAAACAAGGAAGCTCCTTCATTAAAGAAACATGTTCAAGTTCTGTCTTCTTGTATACATAGTCAAAGAGGTTCTCGGTTATGTCAGGGCTTTGGATCATAGTTGTAAAGGAAGCACCTTTCGGTGGCTCTGCTTCTTGGTACCACTTGCGAATGGCAAAAAGAAAGATCGGGTCTGAGCTTCCGGTGACACAAACAAGGTATTCTTTGATGTCATTTGGTCTGGTTTCATAGTGAGTGAAGAAGGGATGTCTCAGGTGATTGAGAGAGAGCAAGAATGAGGTTTTAAAATAGGAAAAACAGAGGAAGAATTGAGCTTAAGAAATACATAGTGAGGTACATTCTTATGGTGTTAGGAGTTGGTTATAGGTGATTGTTTTTCCGGGTTAACCTTATGTTCAAGTTGTAATCCCTTGATGTAAACACTAAGTGATATTGGATTCTGGGACACTGATCTCGGCGAGATGTAGGCTTAACCACACCGGTTAGCTAAACTCGTTAAACGACACTGTCTCATTTACTTTCAAGTTATTAAGTTACACACAATCTGAATTTATTAATTGAACTGAAGATGGATCGATCTAGGTGTTTTAATTGGGATTCCACTGAGCGTTTAGCTCAACCAATTTAAATAAAAACACAGCAAATGGTATCAGAGCCTCAGGCTAGTAGAGGAAGGTCGAGGTTGTGCTTTTCTCAAGATGTTTTCGGTTCAGGTAGTGTTGTGGAAGCTTGATGTGTATGGTGATTTCACATTGTTGAAAGTAAGGCTGTTGGTTACTTAGAAATCTTAGGACTGAGGGAGCTTGATAGAGAGTAGATAAGAATAAGTGAAGTGGTTGAACCTAAAGAGAACAATGGAGAGTTTGTTCGTCAAGAGAGAAGGGGTCTTAAGGCACAAGAGATATCCTTTTCTCTAAATAGAACAAAGAGTTTCTCAAATGGGTCTAATGGAGTTTTGGTTGTTAAGCGATGGGTTTTTGGTGAGCAAACAAGGAAGCTCCTTCATAAGAGAAACATGTTCAGGTTCTATCTTCTTGTAGACATAGTCAAAGAGGTTCTCGGTTATGTCAGGGCTTTGGATCATAGTTGTAAAGGAAGCACCTTTCGGTGGCTCTGCTTCTTGGTACTACTTGTGAGTGGCAAAAAGAAAGATCGGGTCTGAGCTTCTGGTGATACTAATAAGGTATTCTTTGATATCATTTGGTCTGGTTTCATAGTGAGTGAAGAAGGGATGTCTCAGGTGATTGAGAGAGAACAAGGCTGAGGTTTTAAGATAGGAAAAACAAAGGAAGAATTGAGCTTGAGAAATACATAATGACGTACATTCTTATGGTGTTAGGAGCTGGTTCTAAGTGATTGTTTTTCTGGGTTAACCTTATGTTCAAGTTGTAATCCCTTGATGTAAAGACTAAGTGATAGTAGATTATGGGACACTGATCCCGGTGAGATGTAGGCTTAACCACACCGGTTAGCTGAACTCGTTAAATGACACCGTCTCATTTATTTTCAAGTTATTAAGTTACACACAATCTGAATTTATTAATTGAACTGAAGATAGATCGATCTAGGTGTTTTAATTGGGATTCCACTGAGCTTTTAGCTCAACCAATTTAAGTAAAAACACAACACTTTCCTTTCTTCTCTTTTCTTCCATTAACTCTTCTTTTTCCTTAGCTTCTTTCTCATCTCCTTCTTGTGGATCTGAGACAGAGATCCGTGTTTCCGTAAGAGCTACTGTTAGACCCAGAATATTCATGTGAGCCTCTAGATTCTCCTGCCACAGACTATAGTCTCCACGTCCATCAAACTTCTTCACTTCAATCCTTGCTGACGACATGGTTTCCTTGCTTGAAAGAACCTTACTGAACCACCAACACAACAAACCAATGCTTTGATACCACTTTGTGATGCAGAAAACAGAAACTTTAAGCTAAAGATCAAAGCTTGAGTCTTTTACAAACCAAGGTCTGAGAGATTAAAAAGAGATTGTTAATCTTAGAAGCTTGTCTTAAGAACAAAACAGAACTTAAAGCTCATACCATTGAGATGAAGAACTCAAAGTCTGTTTAAACAAAGAAGAAAAAAAAAACAGAGTACACAACACACTTTAACGAGTTCACGTCCTAACTTGGACGCTACGTCTCGCCGGGATCCATCTCCCGAAATCCACTAAATCTCGGAGGTTTACAGAGAATCAAACACACCCAAAGCCCTTTACAAGACTCTCTCCTGGTTTACTCTCTCTTTCCCCTGTTTTCCCCAAGAACAATAACAATGCTTACACTCTGTTATTTTGCTCTCTCTACAACTTATCACCAGCTCTCTCTCATAACAATGTGCTGCTTATATAGACAAAAGATTAGACCTAGTTCTCTCTGAGTAACCAATGCGAAAATGCTCCTTCCTTGGCTTCATTTGTATTTAATTGGTCTGTGCCAACTGTGGGTTATGAAGCAGACAAAGCAGCTTTTGTTTTTGTCTCTTTCTGAGCTGTAGCAACGACTTTTTCTTCAAAGTGGTCCTCTGTCCATAAAATAAGCTGGCACTTCTCATCCACTCTTTGTTCCCTTTGTCTTGTTTCTTCTTCACTAAAACTCAACATGTACTTATACTATTTTTTATAATTTAACTAGGAGCAATGGTAAGAGAATTTTCTTAAGACCATTTTGTCCTTCCGCCAGTTTGATTCGTTTATGATTTCTGCATTGTAGATTGAGATGACAAGACATTATCAATTTTATGAAAATGACGTCAACACACTTTTATGCTAACATCAACAAAGTTATATAAATATAAATGGGTTGACGAGCTATTTCTCCATCATAAGTATCATATAGCATCATATAGAGCTCAAACTATGTTTCGAACTTTGAATTCGGGAGTATTTAGGTTTGGATAGTTCCTGGATATGTATCTGCATCGAGGCCATAGTTTGGGCTCTATCTGATGCTATATGATACTTATGATGGAGAAATAGCTCGTCAGCGCAATATAAATAAATGCTGGCCTAAAAAACAACATTTCTTGTATTCATCCCTTTATTCACCTCTTTTAAGTTTAACAAATAAAAAATATTTAGAAGCAAAATTTATGTATCATTTCATTTATTATAATATATATATATAAACTAATATATTTCAACTAAAATATAAATCTAAAATATATCCACGCGTAGCACGAGTTCACTCCTAATAAACAATATAACATATGATGGATAATCATACTTATTTATAATAAAGCAAATAATTCACGTCCTAAAGTGACAACTCTCTAAATTAACTTCATTGTTCTTATTACATAACTACATATATAAATGTTCTTGGTTAGATAACCTAATTACATGAGTTTGTATTGGGTTTATCTCATGTCATATTATTTGCTTCAATAGGATATTCACACTCCCGTTTTGAAGTTCAAACTTGCTTTCACAAATTCTTTTGGCTACAGTTAAACAGGTTAAAATTGACCCCATTCACAAACTTTGGGGTGAATTTACAAATAAGTAGAAATAAAGAAATGTTTTCACAAATAAAAATAGTAGCATGATCAGTGGTCACAAGAAAAAGACGAAAGAACTAAAGAACATCTCACAGATGGTGAGCAAACACTACGACACCTATAAACCGCATTAAACCCAAAATTCATTCTGCTTTTCAAATCAACGCAAACTCAATTTCAGTTTTATCACTATGGCGACGACTCGAATAGTGAGAGTTACACAAGATGGTTCAGGCGATTACTGCTCAGTTCAAGACGCAATCGACTCGGTGCCTTTAGGAAACACGTGTCGTACTGTGATTCGAATCTCACCGGGGATTTATCGGCAACCGGTTTATGTACCTAAGAGGAAAAATTTCATTACTTTCGCCGGAATCTCACCGGAAATCACCCTTCTGACTTGGAATAATACAGCTTCCAAGATTGAGCATCACCAGGTACTAAGCTGTTCTTGGTGTTTTGACACGTGTATCAATCTGATTGGTTTGATTGTTTTGTTTGTAGGCTTCTAGAGTTATTGGGACTGGTACGTTTGGGTGTGGGAGTGTTATTGTTGAAGGTGAAGATTTTATTGCAGAGAATGTTACGTTTGAGAACTCTGCTCCTGAGGTATTGATGATATAAAGTCTCTTCTTTTTACATAAAGTTTGCAACTTTCTTATGATGAGAATGGAATCAACACTTGTGTTATGGTGAATGTTAGAACTCTAAGTATTAAGGTCTCTTCCTTTGTACTTTCTCATTGATTCTTTTCAGAAAGTTTGGGATTTAAGTCAGTAGTTGTGTTGTGTATGGTGAACGTTAGAAATGGGGTGGCTTTAAAAATGTTTACTTTCTTTATGCTATTACACTTTGAGTAGGCTTTATCTTTTAAATGAATTGTTCGACTCTGTTCTATGATGTATTTGGTAATGTTTAAGGTGTTAATGATTTTAGACTAGTTATGTTTGTTTTACCCTTTTACTTCTAATATAGGGATCAGGGCAAGCTGTGGCTATAAGAGTCACTGCAGACCGTTGTGCCTTCTATAATTGTCGGTTTCTCGGCTGGCAGGTTCGTTAAGCATTCATATAACCTCAAATGTTTATGTTCAGGTCTTTAATGTGTAGTTGTGGTTTGTTTTTTTGGCACAAATACTGGAAACGAATGTACTTGTTTAGTTTAGATGTGGTATATTGCAAGTAGGTTTATTCAATCGTCTTTTAGTTTATTGCAAACCGCGTGAAATGCAGGATACATTGTATTTGCATCATGGGAAACAATATTTGAAAGACTGCTACATCGAGGGAAGCGTGGATTTCATATTTGGAAACAGCACCGCGCTCTTGGAACACTGTCACATCAACTGCAAATCTCAGGGTTTTATAACAGCACAAAGCCGTAAATCATCTCAAGAATCTACTGGTTACGTATTCTTAAGGTCTGAGAGTACTTATCATCTCTTACTTACTGCTTCTACATTCACCACAAGGAAACTTAGTTTCTACAAACTTGTTTGCAGATGTGTGATCACAGGCAATGGTCAGAGTGGGTATGTGTATCTCGGAAGGCCATGGGGACCATTTGGGAGGGTGGTTCTTGCATACACTTACATGGATGCGTGTATCAGAAATGTCGGTTGGCATAACTGGGGAAATGCAGAGAATGAGAGAAGTGCTTGCTTTTATGAGTACAGGTACATCATCTGAGATCTCTTAACTTTAAAAAGTGTTAATCAAGAAACAATATTTGAAACAGTTTTGGATGTAAAACCTCAGGTGCTTTGGTCCGGGTAGCTGTTCGTCTGATCGGGTTCCGTGGTCGAGACAACTGATGGATGATGAAGCTGGACACTTTGTGCATCATAGTTTTGTGGATCCAGATCAAGACCGGCCTTGGTTGTGTCTGAGAATGGGAGTGAAAACACCATATTCGGCGTAGAGTACTGATAAATCTTGTAATTGTCACGGCGAGGTGTAAGGAGAACTTACTGTAAACCTAAGTATCCAACTTTGGATGATCTGTGGCTAAGTGAATAAACGCACTCAAGAATTCCGAGGGTTCTTTGGTTGTACTCCTCAATCATCAGTCTTCATATTTTGGTATATCCCTTGGCAGAAAAATGGATCTGAAGAACCAAACTTGATCTGAACCGATATGAGCGGTTCAGATTGGTTTCAGATCCATTCGAGCATAGCGGTTCAGATTGGTTTCAGATCCATTCGAGCATAGCGGTTCAGATTGGTTTCAGATCCATTAAAATGCTCGGATGGATCCTTGAGTAATTTTGGGTAGCACGGGTACATTTGGGTAGATAGGCATCATCGCGTTTACGGTTATCACGGATACGGTTAATTAACCACCGGTTATAGTTATAATTTTTGTTTAATCTTAACCTTAACCATTTAATATACGATTAAAACGGTTATGGTTAGAAACAGTTACGGTTATATACGATTACGTTATATACAATTAAATACAATTCAATTACTTAAATAATGATAAACATTAATATCAAAGATGTTTTCATAAAAAAATAATATAACTTCTATTGAAAGAACTAGATGAGGATATATCAACTAATATTGATTACTATAATTGATTATATGTACATTTTATTCTATTTTAAAAATGGTTACGATTGTAATTTTATGGTTACATCATGCGGTTAACCAACGATTTTTATACGGTTACGATTAATTAACGGTTATGATTAATAATTTATTTTAACCCTAACTAATATATTTTTACGGTTAACAGTTACTGTTATTAACTATTTAATATGGTTACGGTTGAAAACGAAACAATTATGGTTTGAAATATGGTTACGGTTAGATTTTGGTCATGTCTATAGATAAAAAGACAACTAACCAAAAAAAAATTCAGTTCTTCAATCTAACATCTGAACTAACCTGAAACGATATGGTATCGAACTGAATCCATACCAAAATTTTAAAATATGTGAATGGTACCTACACCTTTATATCTGAAAAACTTGAAATCCCAAAGAACCTACCCAATCAAAACCGAGTATCCAAATGGCCGAATGATCAATCATCAATGCTAGTTTGGTATTTTATTTGTTACGAACTGATTAAAAATGTTTGATTTTTTTTTATTTCATTTAACTTATACCAAATTGGGCATTTGGTCTAGTGGTATGATTCTCGCTTAGGGTGCGAGAGGTCCCGAGTTCAATTCTCGGAATGCCCCTATTTTTCCCACTTTACTTTTCACTTAACTAAAGCTTCTCTCACTTTAAGACTGCAAAACAATGTTAGTTCTTTTATTTGGTTTTACAGATTTTGATGAGTTTGGTAGATAACATAAATCAAAAGGTTGACAAGAGCATTCTCACCAATCAAACACAACAGACTCACATCAGAAGTAGACTCGAGTTCTAATTTCAATATTAGATTTTCGTAGTCGAAATCGCGACCATAACAAGAGTAAGTTGATTAGCAGAGTCAAAAGCCAAAAACACACTCAAGAAGAGAAGAAGAAGACACACACGAGAACACACTCTGAGTCGTTCAGTAACATATAGATTTGGCCAAGAAGGTGTAGAGATTGGCTTTCACCTGGTGAGTTTGAAATACAAGATCATGATAATGGCAAGAACAAGGACTGTGATGATTGCTCCAATGGTCCATTTGTTTCTATTCATTCTCCTCGTCATCGCTGTTAATATTTTCTTACTCTTTCCCACATTATCGTCGACTCCATGAAGTGTTTCATGGGCGCGTAGGAGAGACTGTCTCTGGCCATGCAAATCCTGAAGGATTGAAACACCAAGCTCTTCTGTCTCCAGCATTGTTCTCCTACTGTCCTTGATTCTGTCTGTGGATTTCCCTAAACGATCTGTTGACAACATCAATCTTGATCTTTGATCAGCTGAAGCCTATATAAGTATATAACCCATTTGCATCAATCAGATAGATCAAAATCCGTTTCAATAACACGATTGACATTGATACATTTTACAAGGCTCTACATACCGTCATTATGTCGGCCCTACCAGCTTCTAGTAACTCATCTCGAGCACTAACGTTTAAGTTTCCTGATGTGATTCTCTTCACTTCACTCTTGAAATTGTTAAGATCGGATTTGTATTCTCTTAATTTGACAAGAAGGCTGGATTTAACATTTGGTGGAAGGCTTCTCGCCTCAAGGTCCATTTTCTTAATCTGGAAATAATAAAAAAATGTAAGCAGTAGAGCAACCATCAATCGCATACAGAACAAAGTTGAAAACTTCAATATTCAATTATAAACATAAAGATCACATACCAATGTTTCCGCATCTTCAACTCCAGCTTTTATTTCAGATAGCTTCTGCTTCTTTTGTTCTGCAAATTAGATTTGAAGCTTATGAAATCAGTTATATATTAAAATCCCCAAAAATGCATCTAATAACAAGTGGTGAAGACTAATGATCTATTGCTACTAATATCAAATGTTATCAGCGTGATCAGAGACGACCTATGAAACAAAAGACAGTCACCACCGTATTCATTTTACAATGCATATTAGTAAGGTTCACTAAATCTATATTACATCTTATAAAAAGAAACAAATCTTCGCAGAAGCAAGCGGCAAAGAATGATGAATCTACTGGTAGTAGTAACAAGTTTTTATCGGTGATCAGAGGCGACCTATGAAACAAAAGCAAGCACTATATTCGTTCCTTACAATGCATGAAGGGGACAAAGACTTCAATCCCATTACTGCAAACTCTATAGGGAAAGATTCTACTTATTCATAGTTGCATTCACAAGCTAAATAGCTAGGTTATCTCAATCTCCTCCAATCATTATCTAGTTTCACCTAGATCATCTAATTTCTGAATCTTATTCATGGTCACATTCACAAGCTATATAACTAGGTTATCTGAATCTCTAATCTTTATTTCTCAATTCTTTAAGTACAATATTGAAAATGAGATATGAAGTTACCTCTATCAAGAGCATTAGCTGAAGTACATTTCTTTGAGAGATTTGCAGAAAGTTCACAATATTGCCTCTCATATCCTTCAAACACTTGACTCATTGTTCCCAGGAACAATTAATTGCAAATTCTGCAGAATCATTTTACATCCATAAGAAAATGCAATAAACACTAAAAGATTCAAAAACAATCAACATGACATCAATAATCAGAAATTATAAATGAGATTACTGAGGAAATAGAAACAAAATTAACGATAATTAATCTTTAGGAACAACCTCTGATATCG
The DNA here is from genome assembly GCA_028015245.1 of Cardamine occulta. Taxonomy (NCBI): domain Eukaryota; kingdom Viridiplantae; phylum Streptophyta; class Magnoliopsida; order Brassicales; family Brassicaceae; genus Cardamine; species Cardamine occulta. The sequence continues at coordinate 15,506,883 of CM051380.1, read as the reverse complement.
TTTTCTTTGAGCTAGATCGTGAAAAACGCATAAACACGAACAAATAAGAAGATAAAAAAATGAATCAGCGAAAGATAAATTAAGAGATATTAGGTGAAGAAGGAGAAAAATACTTACAGATCGGGAAAAAAGAGGAACGCCGGCGGCGGAATGTGGATCGACGCGGAGATCCGGCGAAGACAATTGTGGAATAGTCCGGGGAAAAAGATGGAATTTTCCATATTAGGACGGTGAGGTTTAAATTGGTTAAATGGTTGAAGATTATATGGGACGGTTAAGAGTTCGGTTTATTCAGTAAAACAATTGTTCACAATGTTTTTTTTGAAGGTGAGTTATTTTTTTTTATTTTTTAATGTTTTAATCATTTTTTTTCATCAACTAGTATAATTGTTTTATAAATTTAAACTAAACATTTTCAAATTTGGAAAATTAAAATTGTTGGAAATTAAAGTTGAAATAATTGATTTTTTGTCAATTGCTTATTATTAATTAAATCAGTTTAGAAAACCAAACCGGGATACATGGTTTACATAAATTAAAATAATTGATTATATGGAATGGTTGAAATATTGATTTATTTAGAACTAAGGTTTATTGTTATTGGTTAACAGAAACTTCAAAATCTTCTCGGTTATTTTGTTAACCAATGATTTCGAATAGGTTTATTATGAGTTATTCGAATGTGAGTTTTTAATGTTTTCTTGTCTAACAACAATTTTATAATCATTTTTCTTGTCAACAAGTATAATTAAGTTAAAAGTTAAATGGTAAGTTTTCTTTACCGCTAATTCCGTCAATAAACGAGGCTAATCAAATATGCTCTAATATTTTTCGTTTCTAGATGAAATCCAATAGTTTTTTTTTCTACCAACATTCTCTCTAAAGAAAATAATCAATACTATAAAAGTAAATTGTGTTACTTCAAATGAATACACATCAACCCACAAATTGTAATCATATTTTTTTTTTGAATTTAAAACAGATGAATTTTATTATTTGTCGGATCATTTGGGTTTATTCAATGTGTAGTGGACTACATGTAGGTATTATTTTGTATCAAACAACTAAAAAATATACATTAAAATTATTGTTAGGTTATAGACTTCCATTTTTCTTTGACGGTTACTTTATATATATTAAAATTATTGTTAGGTTATAGACTTCCATTTTTCTTTTAATAATATTTTTTTTTTTGAAAAAGTGTTTAGGGTAAGAACAAGAAGTCTAGTGTTTATTTATCAAGGAAAAAAGCTGTTAGCAATTTTATTGAGCTTTGTTTCGTGGTTATCGTTTTATTTGTTTAAGCCAATACCTTGTACACTCTCTGCGAAGACAATTCAAGAATAGACAGGTGAATATATCAGTTTTTATTTTAAAACAAACAAAAAACTCATATATATATATATATATTATATCGGACAGTTGGTTTAAATTGGTTAAAAGGTTGACTGATTATATGGGACGATTGAGAGTTTAGTTTATCCTGTACACCAATTGTTAACACTTTTTTCGAAGGTGAGTTACTTTTTTATTGTTGAATGTTTTAATTATTTTTTCATCGATAACTATAATCGTTTAAAAAATTAAACTATTTTCAAATATGGAAAGTTAGAATCGCTCGGAATAATAGTTGATATAATTGATTATATGGGACATTTGAAAATTTCACATTTTCAGCCCAAACTCTAATTTGGTTGCTCAGACTCGTTTGATTTGCCTCACTACCCTTTTCAGTCCACCAGTTAGTTCTCTTGATTGCACCTCTAAATTCCTAGCTCATTTCTTGTTGGTGGTTTAACCATAATAAAAAAACTAGTATTAAGTCGGTGCTAAATTGCTAATGCACATACCAAATCGGCAAATCCTTAACAATCATAGTAAACCAATTATTTACAATCTAAGTTTGTTAAGAACAAATATATATATATATATATATAATGTTAATGGAATAATCGTTTGAGACATGACTTATTCATTAAAATAAATTAGATTTTTTCCTTTCAATTTAGGTACAAAATTCTATGTTGTTAAAAACATATGTACATAGTTATGTTATATGAATGAAAATAAATAATGTTAGGCTTCAATTTTCTATGAAGCTGAAATGAAGAGATAATTTCGTAAACATGAGAAATGATTTTACCGAAAGAACAAAGGTAAATGAATAAATAAGAAAAAAAGGAGAAGATATCAAGAGATCTATTTTATAAATTTTCTTTATAGAAAAAGAACAAAGGTAAGTGAATGATAACGTGAGAAATGACTTAATTATGAAAATAAATACTTATAATTATTAAGGAGGTATAAGAAGAGAAAAGGTGGAGATCATGGACAAATAGGTAAAATAACCATAAAATTCCCCAACTTTTGCAATTTTATATACAATTACCTTTGCAAAACAAATACCCAAGATTGGGTTGACGGTACAAAATTGAACTTGAAAACTGTTAACGTTAAATATTAAAAGGGAGATCATTTTTGATCATTTTACAAAATCTTGTTTTGATCATTTTTTAGAACTACGTACATTATCATTTATTATTACATGTAGCATAATTATATATGTGTTTAGCTTTTAACACATATACTCACATGTATACTCTTATATTGTTAAATTATATGTATATATAAATATATAAAATCTAGTAAATAAATAAAAATGTAAATTTTGTTCATCTTAATAAAATATAATTTTGAAATTCGATTTTTGTTGGTATGTTTGCATAAAAAATATATTTTGTATTATGATCCGATTTTACTTAAATATATGTAACATATATATATATATATATGCTCAGTAATTATTTAAGTCATAAAATAAAATTGATTACAATTTTATCAACATTATATTTATATATAAAATATGCTAAATAATTATTATATATAATTAGTATGTTGAATAATTATATATATATATATATATATAAAGAATACTATCTAAGATAATATTTTCTTATGTGTTGTATTTAAAAAAAGCAATATTACAGTTTATATTTACAAACTATTACAACATATAGTAAATTTATTTTATTAGTTATAAATATAAATCGCTATAGGAATTTTAAACGGAACATAGAGGTGACAGATATCTTCTCGAAAAAAATTTAAATGGTGGACCTCTTCGGAACAATAAAGAAATGTATAATATATTAAATTGTCACCAAAGACATTGATCAAGCACACACGAATGGTATAACAACAACGGATGAAATCCAAAGTATGAGAGCGGAGTTGTTAAAAGCATACAAAGAGGAAGCAAAATTCTAGAAGACAAAAAAGCAGGAATTAATGGATTAAATAAGGTGATCTAAATACTCGATTTTGCCTTAACAAAAACTCGTTTTGCAAGGAATCGTATTGATAATATCACCGGTCCAAATGGGGAGGAAATAAAGGGCAATAAGTATATTGGGAAAGGGGCTACATGCTACTTTGGTGATTCACAAGCTCAGGTGTTCAGAACTTAACAGAAGTTCTACATAGTACACAAGGAATCGTCAGAGAAGAAATGAATGAAAAACATGTTGAGGACGTTTCGGATGAAGAAATTAGAAGAGCTCTATTCTCGACTGGCCCAACTCGTGCATCAGTTCCTGATAGCTTCAATGCCTCATTCTACCAACAACACTGGGAGTTTTTCGGTACATCCATTATTAACGAGGTTAGAAAATTCTTTGAGACAAGGATATTTTCTCAGGAATGGAATCATACAAACTTATGCTTAATTCCAAAAATCGAAAATCTAAAAACAATGAAGGATTTTCGACCAATAGGCTTATGCAATGTGGTGTACATTATCATTTCTAAGATATTGGTGCAACGATTAAAGAAAGTCCTAAAATGTGTAGTCTCTGAGAAACAAGCATCATTTATCCCTGGCTGTTTTATTATGGATAATGTGTTAATTGCCCATGAAGTTCTACACTCTTTGCCTCTAAGGAGACGATGCTCAAACTCCTATTTGGCCCTCAAGACTGATATTAGTAAAGCTTATGATTGTATAAAGTAGAAATTTTTGGAAGGAGTTTTAGAAAAAAGGTTTTGATAAGCAATGGATATATGGATAGTGTTATTCGAACAGTAGTATTAGTCCACATCGTCATTTTCAAGACACAAGAAGACTACGTCAAGGAGATCCTCCATCTCCATATTTATTTATCCTTTGCGCCAATGTTCTGAGCTCGTTGATATCTACAACCCAACATGAAGAACGCCTTAAAGGAATACAACTTAGTAATGGTGGGCTGATATGTTGCGTTTTTGGCACATTCTAACAGTTGTTTTCGAGTCTTTATCGAGTCTTTTAGTTTTGTTTTGAGTCATTACAGGTCAAAAGATGGCTAAAGATGAAGATTGAAACTTCTGGGAGGAACTTAGCAGAAATTGGAGAAAAGTCAAACTTTTACCCGCTGAGCACCCGCTCAGCTCCTGAGCGACCGCTCACGACGACCTGACAGAGAAAATAAAGGAAAATCCCAACTTTCCTATTTTTTAGCCAAGGACGCCCTAATCTTCACCCATCCGCCTCCAGACCTGTATATTATCGTTTTTCTTCTATGTTCTAAAAAATGACGAGCACTTTGTTCTTCTACTTTTTCGATTTGGATTTGTATTACTCAGCTTTGGATCTTTATTCCCCTATCGTCGAATCATTCCACAACTCTGTTTGAGAAGTTTTCCTGAACCTTATTCTTTTTAATAAATCATGAATTCATCTTATTGCCTTGTTGTGTTTGATTTCGCTATGTGTGAGTAGATCCCTAGCTAGGTTAAGGTTTTCAATGGTGATTTAGGATGTTAATGGCTGAGCACAAATAGGTATTGGAATTTATAATGTCTTCGCCAATAGGGATTCATAACGCTTAGATTAGCTTGATCACCTAGTCTATGATTTTAGGTTAAACTTATTCACGACAGTGGTTTAGGTTGCTAGATAAATCATTGGTGAGCAATTGGTTCGTAACCAACGACAGTTGATTGTTGCGATTGATTGTGAACAGATTGAACTAGCTCATTAATGCTTATCATCCTCGCTAGGTCCAAACGACAGTTTTGGTATCTAGGTTGTTAGATAGAGGTGTCGATACATCACGACAGTGGGGCAACATTAATTTTATGTTTGAGTTCTAGACCAGTAGTTACTTAGCCCCTGAATAGTTGCTCAGCCTTGTCTCCGAATCACCGGCGAAATGCTTTAACCTAGTACTTTTTATTAATTGTTTTACACCGATTTATTTAGTTGTTTGTTGTTCCGAAAATTACACCAACCAATATTTTGTCTTAGCTTTAAATTAAAATCTATAATTTCATAGTGTAACCTTGGTCTCTGTGGATTCGATTCCTTTTATACTATTGCGATTGTTCTGTGCACTTGCAGTATTTAATTGGGTAAAACTCTGTGTATCAAGTTTTTGCAACAATATCACAACTTTTTTTTGCAGATGAATTGATTTTTTTCATTAAAGCCGATCATCAAAATACATCCCAGCTCTTACATATTTTCAACAAGTATGAGAAAGCTTATGGACAACGGAATATTATGGAAAAGTCTTCTACAACATTCGACAATCGATATATCAACATACTAGAGATAGTATTATGCAATTTCTGCAGATTCCAATAATGGGAGGTGGACAAATTCCAATTAAAATATTTGGTCGAAAGAAAAAGGAAATGCTCGATATATCAAAGACCGGGTCCAAAGCAAGATAAATGGATTGCATACTCATTTTCTCACCACTACTGGGAAGGAAACTCTAATCAAAGCAGTTGCTTTCGCTATGCCTGTATATTCTATGAACGTTTTCCGGTTACCCATTAAATTGTGTTCAGAAATAAATAGTATGATCGCTAGGTTTTGGTGGGGAACCACTCCAAAAAATAGGAAAATTTTGGGTCTCATGGAAAAAGATGACCACTTCAAAAAGTAGTAGAGGTTTAGGATTTAGAGATCTTCATCAGTTTAATCAAGCTCTGCTAGCAAACATAGCTTGGAAAATAATCCAGCGATCGGAAAACCTAGTCCACAAGATATTAACAGCTCGTTACTTCCGTGATGGAAATCTAACACATGCTAACAATGGATTCCAACCTTTGTACGGATGAAATTCAATTCGGGCTGCACTACTTAAGCAAGCTATACAATTTTCCATTGGTAATGAGAAATACACTAATCTTGGCAGCAACCCATGGTTTCCTACAAACGCGCCAAGAGCGCATACTTTACTATCAACTACAAATCTAGAGTCTAAAGTGAGGGATACCATTGATGCGAGAATTCGACATTGGGATGAAACAAAACTACTTCAACTAGTGACCAGTTTGATCACCAAATCATTACAAAGTTATATATACCTTATCAGTCTATCAATGATTCGTTGGTCTGGAGTCATATAAGAGATGGCAGATACACAGTTAAATCGGGATATTGGCTAGCCTCATCTGCTGTAAACGGAGATGACGAAGAAGAACCTCAACCCCCTTTAGCCGCTCACCCAGAGATAGCTAAAGGAATTTGGCATCTAGATATTGCTCCAAAGATACGACATTTCCTCTAGAGAGTTTCTTCCAGAGCGATAGCAACATCAGAGCATTTACGTCATTGAAATATCAAAGCCAATGAATTTGTACTCGTTGTGTAGTAGAATGCAAAACATCTAACCATGTTTTCTTCTCCTTTATACATACGGCAGCAGTTTGGAGAGCTTCAGATATTCTATGTACACTACTTAGCGATCCAAATACACCTATCGAAGATAAGAAATGTTATTGTTTTCATTTAATGTTAATTATTTTTCTTACTTTAACTCTAAATAATAGGGGCAAAACAAGAAATGTTACATAAATTTTGCATTGAAAATATAAACATCAATCTTTAAGAAATGGAGGGAGTATCGGATATTACTTCTATAATATAGTTGTTTATAACTGAAGATAAATTCAACATTCATTCTCGTTTTTTATTCTTTGTTTGATCTACTATTCAAACCCTTAATTACATTTTTTTCTTTCAAAGAACACGACTAGTTTTATTTCTTATTATAAATTTAATATGATTTAAGAAAACACTACACCGAGTTAACATCCATGAGATAATAATGACATTTTCTATCATCATTATCATTATTACATCAATAAATTTACTATCAAAAATTTCTTTATTAATCTCTTGGACTCAATCGACAAGTAGGAAAAGGAATACCACAAAATCCTAGAGCCGCACGAGCTTGTGGAGAAATGACCAAATTATGAAAACCTGGGTTCTTAATGAAATCACAAAAACATGGTTGTTGTGCTCTGAGTTTCCCACAGCACTCGTCTGATGGTTTAGTTCCGATAAGTATCGCTGGTACACATCCTGTGATCTCAATTTCGGTGCAAGGCGGTTTTACGGAATTTACCACCACAGATGATTTGATTGGAGCTGGAGATGACATGCCTACTACAACAAATGTGATGAATAGTACTGTTGTAAACTTCATGTTTCTCTCCAATTCAAATGCTTTTTTTTTTAATATGTGTTTAAGAGAGTACTTTGAGATTTTGAGTTTACTGATGATGAAATGAGTATATATAGATAATAAAGATATGAACTTGTAACTGATAAAGGGTGAAATTATATGAAATTAATGTGTGGTTCTGCCTCAATGTTAGTTTTAACCCCAAAAATAAATTAGAAAAATTATCAAAGTAGGAAAACAATACTGTATAATTTGAATAAATGTTTTGGATTTTTTTTACTATAATAGATTACATAAATATTTGATAGAAAAAGAAGATATGATAATTTTGCAGATATGTATTCTGCATAATATAATATTCTCAGGGAAGATTACTATACTAACCTAGAAAAAAACTTAATAACTAAAAAAGGTTAATAACTGTATAATTTGGATAAATATTTTAGATTTTTACTATAATAGGTTACGTAAATATTTGATAGAAAAAGAATATATGATAATTTTGCAGATAGGTATTCTGCATAATATAATATTTTTAAGGGAGTATTACACTAACCTAGAAAAAGGGTTAATAACTAGAATAATTCATATTTTCTTTTAATTGCTAGAGTGTTATTCAAAATTTTAAACTCCTACAGTACCCCTCGAAAGCTTTGTAAAGAAAAACCAAATTACAATAATGCCATTAAAATTTTATTCCAATGTGGCAAAAGTTGATGATATTTTCAAAAAAAAAAAAATTGCTGATATTTAAAAATTGTCATTCTGTCTTTGAAACTAATCTGCTAGCAATTGTTATCGCAAATTTTTTTTATCTTGCAGACTTATTTTTGTACCGCATATTTATTTGCATATTTATTTTCTTCCGCAAATTTAATCTCCAGATTTGTTTTAGGTTATGGCAGACTTATAGGGTTTCGTAGATTTGTTGTCCACCGCCGACTTGTTTTGCAGATTTATTACATGATATGACATACTTTATGCCCACCACCGATATGTTTTGCAGATTTTTTTTGTTCCGTATACTTATTTTGCTGACTTATTTATCATGCACACTTATTTATCATGTAGACTTATTCTGCAAACTTATTTTGAGCTGCAGACTTATGTTTTATATCCTAGTTGCAGCATAGATATTAACCAAAAGATACTGACTAGACTAACTCTTACTTATCACAATTTTTTTCCATGTAATGGCAGACTTATTTTTTATTACTGCAGACTTATTAAACGAGACGATGGAGTTGCTGCAGATTTATCGTTGCAGATTTATTTGAATCGTCCTCGCAGATTTATTTACGGGAAACTTTTCAATAAAAGCATGAGCTTGCATTTTGTGGACGTTTTAATCCATAACTTACGAAATGCCATTTAAATATCAAAATTTTGCATTGACTTTTTAATTAAATAGGTAACTTGTGTTGACTGTGCCATATGAGTCACGACGTTAAATCGAGAGACGAAGCATGTTAACGGGGTTAAAGCTTCTGTTAGCAGCTTCCATTTAATCAAAACGACGTCGTTTCGCTCTTACTAAAAAATATTCAACTTTATATATTTTATTTAGGTTGATAGTAATGGTAGATTTAAGATGGTAATTGAGAATCTAGACCAGTAGGATTTCATATATGAAAGGTGTTCGATGAAATGCGTGAAAGAGCTTAAATGAGCTTTTCTTCCTTAGCCTATGAAAATAGTTGATTAAAGTGATTAGTGGTTGGATTAGACTTGATTATTAATGCTTATTAGTCATTTAATTGTGAATAGAATTTGTTGATGATTAGATAATTAGTGAAGAGATTAGTACTATGGAAGTGGATTAGTCTTGATTAGTGATCCATAACCAAAGATAGTGTTTATAATATGTTCTTAGCATCATCAAAGATTCATAATCTCATCTAAATTATTGACATTCCCCTGACTTGTCATTTTTCTTTATTTGATTTCCAAAACCCTTTTTAGTTATTTTCCCGCTTTCATTTATTTTCGAATTTCGATTTAAAACCCACAATCTTTGTTGCCTTAGATTAAATTGATTTCCTCATAATCCTAGTGTGATAATCTATTTTTTCTTGTGGATTTGATCCTAAAGTACACACATATTATAGGTTAATTGATAGACCTACACCCTAAAAATTTTCGATTATCAATTTGGCGCTGTTGCCGGGGACAAGAGAAATTAGCCATTAAGATTTGGATTCGATTTGAGCCTAAGGCTTTATTTTTCTTTATTTTGACATTAACCTTTCTCTTAGTTTTTGTTTCTCTTGTGCTTTTCAAGGTGTATGTAACGAAAGAGTCAACAAGGAGAGGTTCTTGATTGTAATGCGGATTTGGGTCAACTTGAAAGAGTAAATAGAAGGGAATGGATGATCAAGGAGTGTATCCACCAGGTATTGGTGTTCAACCACAAGCACCGGCTAATGGACAACCGGTTCTTAGGCCAATTGGTGCTTTTGATGAGCCCAATACTAGAGGGATAGCAACGGGAATCCCTACACCTGCCATTGTCGCCAACAACTTTGAGATTAAGTCAAGCTTGATCAATATGGTGAAAAACGAAAGGTACAATGGAATGGCAATGGAAGACCCTCTAGATCATCTTGATCAATTTGAGCGGCTTTGTAGAACCGTGAAGATGAATGGTGTGCTCGAAGAATCTATCAAGATGATATTGTTTATTTTCTCTCTAGGGAACAAGGCCTCTCAATAGGAGAAGAACATTGCTTCGAAGCTTGTGTATACTTTGGATCAATGTAAGAAGTAGTTCCTCACTAAGTTCTTCCCTAAGAAAAAGACCGCCAAACTTAGAAACGACATCTCTAGTTTCAAGCAAGGAGGTCAAGAAAGTCTAAATGATGCATGGGAAAGGCTTAAGGGTTATACAAGGAGTTGTCCTCATCATGAAGTCTCCAAATAAAAACTTTTGTGTATTTTCATAGGGGAGTGCTTGAGATGTACCAGAGAGCTCTAGATACGGCAAGTTACGGGAGTTTTGCTAACTTGAATGTAAACCAAGGGGAGCAGTTGATTGAGAACCTAGCTCAAAGTGATGCTTGCTATGGTCGTGACTATGATAGGGACTTGAGAGACACTAATACTCAAGACCAAAGGTTTAAGGAGCTTAATGAGAAACTAGACAAGATGGGCAAACCATTTCTCATAAGTCAAAAGCTGGTACACTATGTTGGAGACTTTGAAAGGTGTCAACAAGGATATCTAAAATGATATCAAGAGATAGGTGATGGTATTGAAGCGGTTCAAGAATAGATCCACTATTTGGGTAACCAAGGAGGATTCCAAGGAAATACTTTTAACCAAAACTTCCCACCAAAACCATTTGTGAACTTTCAACCAAGGCCCCAAACCTCAAACCAACCCTATCAAACCACAAACCAACAATACCCAAACAATATCCAAGCCACTAACCAAAATTTCCAACCTAAACAAAAATATAACAACCCCACCCAAACCTACTTCCCAAACACTAACCAACACTACCATCCTCAAACTCAAGTAACACCACCAAACCAAGCTTCTATGGATGATCTTCTTAAACAAATCCTAGAAGGACAAACTAAAGGGACTATAGAGATAGGAAAGAGGATGTATGGGATGTACTCAAAAGTGGTCGAAATGAACATGACGATGGATGGAGCATATAACGACTTGCATGCCAAATTTGAAAGTTTGTCTTCTCATGTGAAGAGCCTTGATAACCGAATTTCTCAAGTGTCTTCATCTTCCAAGAGGCATGTGGATTCACTTCCCGCTATAACCGAGTGCAATCCCAAGGAATTTTGCAATGCCATTTTCTCAAGTAATAGGGATGAGGTTACGACCATGAGCCATCCAAGAGAAGTAAAAGATTGCGATGTTTATGAGTGTGAAAAGGCAATAAAGGAACTTTCTAGACTTCTCTATGGTGAGAATGGAGAGGATTTTGGTAGTGAAAGTGAAGATAAAGTGGAGATGCTCACTAAAGAGGAAGTAAAGGTGTCCAAGAGGGTCGAAAAGAAATATGCTCCACGGGTTGAGCTTCCTCGTTATGAGCCTTCAATTCTATTTCTCAGAAGAGTTCTCACCAAGGCTAAAAAGAAGATATTTTCAAGCTTCAAAGCTAGCATGAGCAATATTGGAGTACCTTTGCCTCCTATGAATAGTTTGATCCAAGTTCCTCACCATGTAGAGTTTATTGAAGCTATTCTAGCGAACCGAGAGAAAGTGGAGGAGGTAATGGAAGCGCTTACACCACCAAGAGTGACAAGGAAAAAGCTTAAGAAAGGTCATCATATCCACCAATCATCATCCATTGTCACCTTACATCCGGTGAGATACAATGCATGTGCTATAGAGTGCAATATCAAGAGCAAAGGTACTTCTAAACCTTTTGCCAAGGCTAGAGTGATTTTTCCCTGGGTTTAAAGGAGAATAAACCGGATTTCATCAAGGAGTTCATGACAAATGTTCTTAAGATTGAACTTACCGATTGGGAACCAAGCTCCAAGGACGAAATCAACTCCACAACCCACCCGCCACTCTCCCTCCCATCAATGGACTCACCCGAGTCCATCCCTTCGAACTAAGGTACCATTCACTTCTTTTGTACATAGTTTTTTTTCTCTAGCTTTGAGTATTTATGTTTTTTTTTGTCTCTTCCTTGATTTATTCTCACACCAAGACGGTGTGAAATAATTTGGGGGAGAGACATACTATCTAAGGTTGTGTTTTGTTTTTATTTTATTTCTTTGAGTCATTTCATTGTGAATACTTATGTTTTCAAGAAAAATAAAATAAAATTGAAAATTCTGAAAACCACAAAAAGAAACATCTAGTTTCATTTGCATAGTAAGATCGAGTCTAGAAGCATATAGGTTTGCATATGCATTTGGTAGATTTGCCTTGTAGAAGTTCATGCTTGAGCATCTTTGAAAAAAATAAAAAATCCGTGTTTGCACATTTGCATCTTTCGAAATACAACTTCTACTTCCGTGAAGCTTCCATGATCTTTGAAGCATCTCTATTAACTTGGACTTAACTTGAATATAATTCTCGCTTTCTGACAAGTTTAATTGAATGGAATAATTTATTGAGTTGTGTTGAATATGAGATCCTAACATACAAGTACAGTAAAACCTCTATAAATTAATAATGTTGGAACCGGAGAATTTTGTTAATTTATAGAGGTTATTAATTTATAGAGAGTTTTTCCAAATTTTTGTTATATAAAAGGTAGAAATATGAAGACAATACTTCGATATGTTTTAATGCATTTACACATTAGGAAATAATTATTGCCTATATAAAATTTTTAAATAATTTTTGATGCAATTTGAGAAGATAATATCATATATTTTTGATATTTTAAGAAAAATAGAGATAAACTCCAACAAAATTATAAATTTACGAATAAATAAACAACATTAGAATCATATTTCACTAAAATATCTTATATATATACAATAAAGTTTTATGATTATTAATTTATGTTATTAATGAGATCATATATTTACATAGATATTTCAAAAAAACTATTATCTTATTATCTTATCGAAATGTATCAATTATTACACCGGTCCAACTCGGGACCACGATAATTTATTAATTTAGAGAGGTTATTAATTTATCGTGTATTAATTTATAGAGGTTCTACTGTATATAGTGTTAACAACACCACATAATGTAAAGTTTCCTAATCCAAATCTAATACATAATGGAAATATATTTGTACAACAAGTAATATAGAGATCTAGATAATATTCTTCCTTTGGGCTTCACTTGATAACCAGCCTTTGATGGTCCACAATACTTAATCCGCAAGATAGACATCTTGCTCCTCAAGTTATCTCTAATACTCCCCCGCACGACAAACGTGGTACGAGAAATACAAACTCTGCAATCACAAAGCGGAACACATATGCCGTAGACATCTTGTCGAGAATGGACAAAACAGGTCAACAAACGCTTTCGGATATGGGTAGATGATAACCAATTAATATGGGGCGGGATCGGAGATCAGTCTTCAACAATCCCGGATAAACTTCAATCTTGAATATAGGAGTGGAACATCAGCTTGTCTTTGGTATTGATAAAGGGAATAACAACATCCCGTGGATGCAAATCAAGCAACTCCACAAACAATTGTCCTTATCTCGGACAGTCCATAAACCGGACTAAAAAATAACCTAAAACATGAGCGTTCCAATACAATTATCCGTAATGATTAAAAGTAAAAAATTGTGAAAAACCCCGAACCCTTAAAAATCAATTACTCATAAAAATCTCTACATAATTCTTTTACCAACCCAAATCAAATCTTAAAATACTATGTAGTAATAACTAAAACTTAAAAAATCATGAACTGAAACTCAAAAGTAGAAAAAACAATAACCAAAAACAAACTATAGGCTCTGATTGGTAACAATATATAATTGTTTAATAGCATAATTGCAGAACAAAAAATTGCAGAATGAAAAGTTATAGAATAAAAAATTGCAGAATGAAAATTTTGTGCGATTGGATACATTTTTCATAATGGCAGAATGTAATATTAAATTACAAATATACATATATAATTATTAAATTAATAATTTATTACATAAAGTTTTAATATATTTTAGCTATTTTCATATTATAAATTAATATTTCATTGTGAAAAAATATTTTTTCAGTTGTTAATTTTTAGCATGCGTAAAACAAATCGGTTCGCTATTTTTTATAAAAATAATATAAAGTTGTAACATATACTAAAGTTATTTGAAAGATTAAAGAAGTAACATACTTTTTATTTAAATCATTGTAACTTTAATTTATTTTTAATAGTTAATTTTCAGCATATGAAATACATATATATAAATACATATTGAAATAAACTATATAGATTTTTACTAAAAAATATAAGTAAAAATACATTATGCAAAAAAGCATGCCTTTAGTAGTTTATTTGCATAATGAACTTTTACTTGTATTTTTTTAAGCAAAAAGCAAATCTTGTGTTTTTGCCTAATTGTGTATCATTGTTTTTTAACATCTATTACTTTATTAAATTGTATAAGGTGTATACAAATAAGGAAATAGCCAAGAAGGCGGTACCGAGAAAATATTGAACAAAGAAGTAAAATCATAAGCATGTTTTGCTAATTAATCAGCAGCTTGGTTCCGTTCCCGGTTCACATGGTCTAAAGATGCTTCCGGTAGCTTCCTTTTCCAAGTTCGGAGATACAAAAGGCGATGACCTAACTCAATATGTTCTCCTCCATTATTTATTAGTTTGGTTAGTTCAGCATTATCCCCTTCAAACCAAACGTATCTCCATCCTTGTATCCATAGCGTTTGAAGTACATATAAAAATCCCGCGCATTCTGCTTGGAGAATCGTTTGAACTGGTGGTAGTTTTGCACAACCTGATAGTACATGTTGTCCATTTTCATCTCGTATTATCCAACCAACGCCCATTTCTGAATCTGCATTGAGAAAACTACTATCAAAGTTACATTTAACCCATCCTTGCGGAGGTGGCTCCCACGTGTTTGTTCTATTGGAATCTTCCGTACTGCACCTTGTTCTTTGGAGACTTGAATCAGTAAGATTTAAAACCTCTATCCACTCTGTAGCCAACTGAAAGCTCTGCCTGACGATATCCTTCGCTTCATTTTTCCTTTTGTTGAAAATAAAATCATTGCGATCTTTCCATATATTTCATGTGATCCAAAAGGGTAGTAGTCGAATTTCGATCGGTAGAGCAACTGTACGGTGGAGGGTAATCAATAGACCGAGATTATCTTCGAGATTCGGTGATGGTTGGGTAATATTTGGATTCGGGATATTAGAGCAGCGCCATATATTTTGTGCATGGGGACATAGAAAGAGAACATGGTTTATAGATTCCTCTTCGGCACAACACCATTGACACAAAGGGTCAATGTTTACCTTTCTTGAAACTAGTCGCGTAGCAGTTGCGAGAGATCCTGTTATTGCTTTCCAGAAAAAATGTTGAACTTTGGGGCTTATCCCTGATTTCCAAAAATCCATTTTAAGATCTATGGTACCTCGTGGAGGCTGAATAAAAAGCTTAGGAGGCATTAGATGAGTAGCAACCCAATATCCTGATTTCACCGTATAAAGGGTATTCTTCGAAGACGCCCATATATACTCATCATCCTTTGCTTGTTTGAAAAGGTATATGTTCCTGGCTGCATTTGTTTCATCTTCCGTGAGTATAGTACGCATGTAGTCTAGGTTCCATTCTCGTGTCCCAGGAAGCCATAGATCTTTAACTTTCAGATTCAGAACTGTAATAAGACCAGTTGCTTTAGTCGGTGGTAATGTCGGCAGCCACTGATCTTCAAATACCTTTGTTGCTTCTCCATTCCCGATATGTACTCGAATACCTTGTTGTAGAAGTTCCTTACCCACTTGTAGTGATTTCCAGCCAAAAGATGATTAACTACTACTCCTCGACTGTAAGAATGTTGAAGATCTGTAGTACCTACCCTTATACAGTCTTGCAATAAGACTTTGTGGGTTTTTCTGAATTCGCCAAGTTTGCTTAGCGAGTAATGACCTGTTAAAGTTATGTAGGTCTCTAAATCCCAGTCCTCCTTCTTTTTTAGGTAATGACATTCTTTGCCAAGATACCCAAGGTATATTGCATTTACCTTCATCCTTCCCCACCAAAACACTGCCAACAAACCATTTATTGTATCGCAAATCGAATTTGGGAGTAAAAAGCAGTTCATCGCATAGACCAGAATTGAAAGAACAATTGATTTAATAAGCACTTTCTTGCCTCCAGGTGATAAATATTGATTGTACCAGCCATTTAGCTTGTTTTTCACCCTTGTAATGATGTACTCAAACTGTGCTATCTTACCTCGCCCAAACTGTTCCGGAAGGCCCAAGTATTTTTCCACCACCCCCGACGGTATTTATATGGAAGCACTGTTGAATGGCCTGTCGTTTCTGCACCCCAATCTTTGTGCTAAATATTATCGAAGACTTATTATAATTAATCATTTGCCCAGACACCCGCTCGTAGGTATGAAATATAGAAGCAACATTTTGACAATCTTCTCTCGTTGCACGACAAAAAAATAAAGAGTCGTCCACGAATAACAGATGTGTAATCGAGGGACAAGCTCTTGCTATTTGGAGGCCATGTATTCTAGTTGCTGCTTCGGCTTGGTCCATCATTTGACTAAGTATCTCAGCACAAAACAAGAACAAATACGGAGATAGGGGATCTCCCTGGCGTATTCCCCGGGTAGGTAAAATATCGCCATAAGCTGATCCATTTATCAACACTGAGTAGGAAACCGACTTCACACATATCATTATCGAAGCAATCCATTTTGCATCAAACCCCATTAATCTCAAACTTTGTTCCAAAAAATTCCACTCCACTCTATCATAGGCTTTACTGATATCCGTCTTGATTGCAATGTAGGCATTCGAACACTCCTTTTTGGACTTGAGGGCATGCAGTAATTCATGCGCTATAAGAACGTTGTCGGTAATATGTCTACCTAGGACGAACGCTACCTGGGAAGGGGATATTAGCTCTGGAATATTCTCCTTAAACCGTAGGACAAGAATCTTCAAAATAATTTTTATAGCTGACCGTACAGAGACTTATAGGCCTATAATCACTCATGAGTTCAGCCCTTTCGGTTTTAGGGATCAAACAGAGTTGAGTGTGATTAATATTTTCTTCAAGAATTCCTTCACAAAAGAAACGTTTAATCATGGTACACACATCACCACTGATAGTTTCTCAGAATTGTTGGAAAAACGCACTTGTAATTCCATCAGCCCCCGGTGCTTTGTTAGGATTGATTAAGGATACCGCTTGTTTTATCTCATCCATTGTGACTTCCCGTAGTAAAGCGGTATTCATTTCCGGAGTAACCTTTCGTAAAACAGACACCCCACCATCCTCCATAGACATCGGTTCGGAGGATCTAAACAATCTTCGAAAATAGTCTTCTGCAATTTTAGCAATAGCTCCATCTCGTCTATATTCAATCCCTTGCTCATCACTTATTTTTTTAATATGATTCCTTGCCTTCCGTATTTTAGTCTTCCATGGAAATATTTAGTATTCCTATCTCCCAGCTGAAGCCAAATATTACGACTTTTTTGATGCCAATGAACTTCCTCATTTCGGTAAGCCGTATTAAGCGTCGTTGTCAACTGTTGAATTTCTACAGCAGTAACTCCTCTATCTCTTACAGCCGTATCAATTTTCTTCTTCAATACTGATATTTCTTAAGCAGCATTCTTCCTATTTCTTTTCTTACATTGTGACATATTTCTTCGGCTCTTGAGTAGTTTCGACGATAGTGTTTCATCAACCCGTGAATGTTTGGACCACTCCGACTTGACTACTTGTGTAAAATCCTCGTATTGGAACATTCTTTTGTCATATCTAAAGCTTCCTCTCTTTACTTGTTGTTCAGCCTCAATAGTGATAATAATTGGACTATGGTCAGAACCGACTATTTCCAAGTACTCAGTTGCAGAGGCTGGGAATTCTGCAAGAAGATCATCATTGAGAAACACTTTATCAAGACACACTTCCACCACTTCTTCTCGTCGTTTACCAGCCCAACTAAAAGGGTTGCCATGGTAGTGAAGTTCCTTCATTTTACAAGTTTCGATCATAGTTCGGAAGTCACGAAAGCTACTTTCCGATCTCATCCTACCTCCTTTTTTGTCTGAATGGTGTTGAATTTCATTAAAGTCTCCACACATTAACCATGGTTCAGTTCTAGTAACCGCAATTCACTGTAATTGTTCCCATAGGTGATTTCAATATTTTGGAATTGGATGGCCATAGATGCAAGATAAATAGAAGTTAAAAGATTTATATTCAACATTCAAATCTATTAGTCTTGCATCACATGAAATACATTGAACGGAAATAGTATCCTTCCAAAATACTACTAAACCACCACTTAAACCATTAGGGGAAACAACACACGAATAAATAAAGTGAGAGTAACTCTTTTTAGCGCATGTGTAGCCTTAGCACAAACATCTGTTTTTCTATATGTTTAATATATCCGATTGCATCTGCATGGTGAAATAATGTTAAACATATTTTAAAACACAC
This sequence comes from Cardamine occulta, assembly GCA_028015245.1. Lineage (NCBI taxonomy): Eukaryota > Viridiplantae > Streptophyta > Magnoliopsida > Brassicales > Brassicaceae > Cardamine > Cardamine occulta. The sequence goes on along the minus strand of CM051380.1, from coordinate 15,488,310 downwards.
ATATAGTTATTGTCATATCGATAGATTTAACTAAATCATCGTAATTGTGAAAACGGAACTTTTCTTTGGGTATTTGACAGATTTGTTGTCCGGCACTTGTAATTTTTGTTGTCTCTGTAAATCTCATCAAGAACTTATGATCTGAAACTTTATAGTTTTTACTGCAATCTTGCACAATAAAGTTGCCAATTTCAAAAATATTCCCCTCACATAATTGATCTCCAAATTTTTTGAGAAGAGAATGATGAATAGTTCCTTGGATTGTATTAGTCTGTGTAGAAGAATAGAAATTGTAATTAGACATATAAAGAATAATTATTATTTTTAATAAAATTTGTAAAGAACGATGCATAGTAAGCAAAAAAATAGACTAACCTTCTCATCAAGTAATAGTAGATTCATTCCTATGAGTTCATTATCTTTTTTGAAGTTTCTGAAATCCCACTTTCAAAGAAGTCGTACTATAGCATGAATATTACGATAAATACACTTGCGATCAAATTGATCTAATGTCAAATAACTTTTAGTGATAGCCATAATAAAGAGAAAACTTTGATCAGAAAACTTTGTGCGTTAGTGTTTTTTGTTTGTAAAAGTTGTGATGGAAGAGAAAGGGGTGAAAGTTGTTTTATACTAAAAACAGTCTGCTATTTCTTTTACTGATAGTAAAAGGAATTTTTACTTTGAAGGAAGTTTTTTAAAAATAAATTATTATTTTTTATTTCTGAAAATATGTTTTTTTTTGTTTAGGACTGGAATTTCTGTTTTCTTAATTTAATTATTAATTAGATAAATTCACAAATTATTGATTTTCTTTTTCCTCAAGATATGTTTTTATTTCGAAGCTTCTTTTAACTTTTTATTTTATTTTAATTATTGATTAGATAAATCCACAAAATCACGATTTCTTTTTTTCTTAAGATACGGTTTTTTCATATTTGATTTCTTTTATTAATATTTATAATTATAAATTTGACACATGGCAAGATCTGAAATTTTGATTGACACGTGTCATGATTCTGTTAATTATAATAAAGGAATTTTTACTTTGTTTTTAAAAATAAATTACTATTTTTTATTCCTGAAGATATGTTTTTTTTTGTTAGGGCTGGATTTACTTTTTTCTTAATTTAATTATTAATTAGATAAATTCAAAAATTATTGATTTCTTTTTTTCCTTAAGATATGTTTTTCATTTTTGAAGTTTTTTTAATTATTTTTTTATTTTAATTATTGATTAGATAAATCCAAAAATAGTAAAAGGAAATTTTACTTTGTTTTTAGAATAAATTATTATTTTTTATTCCTGGAGATATGTTTTTTTTTTGGGGGCTGGATTTACTTTTTCTTAATTTAATTATTAATTAGATAAATTCAAAAATTATTGATTTTTTTCTTAAGATATGTTTTTTTATTTTCGAAGCTTGTTTTAATTATTTTTTAATTTTAATTATTGATTAGATAAATCCACAAATTCTTTAATTATTTTTTAATTTTAATTATTGATTAGATAAATCCACAAATCACAATTTCTTTTTTTCTTAAGATATAGTTTTTTCATATTTGATTTCTTTTGTTAATAATTATAATTATGAATTTGACACTTGGCAAGATCTGAAATTTTATTTGACATGTGTCATGATCAAATAAACTTCTCGATAGTGCAACCAAACTTTATATAATAAGTTATTATTATTATTATTACTATTATTATTATTATTATTATTATTATTAGTTAGTATTAGTTTACCATTTGTGTAGTAAACCATTTTTTTTATCATTCATACATTATAGTTCAGACTAATACAAACAGAAAAAAAGTAAAAAAAAAAACTGTTGTAGATCAACAGCAATTTACTTTTTTCTGTTTGTATTAGTCTGAACTATAATGTATGAATGATAAAAAAAACGGTTTACTACAAAAATGGTTTTATCCATCCCGTCTACTGCATTTATTTGAAATCTTAAGATTAAAAGCATTGTCATAGGTAAAAATATCTTCCTAATACAATACTATTATTATTAATATGATTTAATTGTTTAATTAAATATTAAATAAATAAAATAGTTAAACCACTAATAAAGAGATTTATTTTAATAGTTTCTCGACCATTTGTATGGGTCTCTTAAATGAGATACGACTATCTATTTCTCTTTTTTTCATTTTTTAATTAGTCAGATATCAATTTAGAAACTGCCGATGGATATACTCTAAACCTTTGAATAGTGCACGGACGAAATATGGATTTAGTGTGTACTTGTTGCACCGTAACCATTTCACCATGCAAGCTAATCATATATATGGAGGTTGTTGAACCTTAATGTTCAATTAGAGTTCGGTCGAAATAAGAGACTAGGATTTGAGAAAGTGGATGTTTTATTGATGATTATGATCAAAAAGCGACAAAGAATTAGGGTTTTTTTAGCAAGAAGACATAAGAATTATTGAATCTAAATCTTAGGTCTTCTTTGCGATTTTTGGATGATTTTCAATGATGGAGAGCAGTAGTTTCTTTTTCCTGTTTAACCTCGGATTAATTTTTTCCTTTGATCTTTTCTTTTTTGAGTCGATTTCCATTTTTTAGAGTGAGGCTTCATTAGGTTGGCGGATGATCACCATGGGCCAAGTTAATTGGATTTTTAGAATGAGTCGGTCTAAATCTGGGACAGGTCTAAGGTATGGTGTTAAACCCGGTACCAACAGTTACTCCACGTGTTTTTAGATCGGCTTATGATGCGATCCTGAGATCGGCTTATGATGCGATCCTGAGATCGGCTTATGATGCGATCCTGAGATCGGCTTATTCTGCGCAATGAAGCTCGGCTTACGATGCAAGCGGGATCTTGGCTTACTACGCATGATGACATGGAGTTTGAGCCAAATATATATGAGAATATTTTATTTCTTATTTCGCCTTGATTTTTGGGATTTTGTTGAGCGGTTTCTAGGTCAGAAGTCGAGGAGTCGCCTAGGTTGGACACCGAAAGGTCGCATTCTCCTTATAAATAATGGGCGTGCGTTGTCATTTCCTCAATTCTTCATCCGAAACGAAAAGGTAACTTTTTTGCTCTGATCTTGAGTAATTTATTTCTTGTCATATCAACATACCTTTCAGTACAACTCCGCCGTAAATTGGTAAGTTTTCCAGGAAGATCTTCAAATTACAATTGTTGTTCATTCAATCTTCAGTTGTTTATTCAGACTGCATCTGTAACATCCAAAATTTGAGAAGAAAAAAAAAGAATCAGATTTTGGGTTTAATTGATCAATTTGAAAAGTTTTGAACTTGTCTGATTTCAGGGAGATTTCTGATCGATTTAAAAGTTGGAAGCAAGATCTGTAAATAGAAAAAAGAACAAGGACTGAAGTGCAAAATCACGAAAATCTTGATGAATTCGAGTTCATCATTTCCGAAATCTATGGGATAGTTTTTGGCAACTCGAATCTTCAGTTTCCAACCCTAATACCTCGTATTTATATGCGTTTTATAGCCCCAAACATTTACAAGCCGACTACGCTGTCAAATTGAAACTTTTGGTGAGTTTTCGAAACCATTTTTGCCTAAATCCGATTTGCATATTTTTGATAACTTATGCTCCGAATCTGTGGTGATTTAGGTTGTTTCAGGCCTCATTTGTTGCTGCTTTAGTTCTGTGTCTTCCCAGCCATAGTAGAAGCGATTGGTAAGCTTCATCTTCTTCCTTCTTCAATTTTCTTCCATGAAAGTGAGCTTCAAGCTCTTTAATGGTGGTTTTGTTTACAGGGAGAACTATGATACAATCTATATCTCTCTAGAAACTTCTCGTTCTCCTGAATCCAGCCCAAGTGACCGTTCCTCATTTGGTGTTCTGAGTTGATCGAATTTTGAGTTGTAAGTTCTCCGATCTGATGTTTTAGTCCGGTTCTCTTATATTTAAAACCGGTTCTGGGCTTTAATGAACACAACAAACAAGCGCCTGATTTAGCTAGCTCTATTGAGCAAATCTGTGGCGGCTGGCATGGTCAACAGATGTACTATGTATTATGTTAGTTTGTTAGTGGTATTGAGATCGGTTAATGACGTGGACCGTACTTCCTTATCATCTTGTTAGGGGCCAGCATCCCTATCAAGTATATTATGTATATATTCTGTTAGTATATGGTTTAGGTGACCAATGCTGGGGTCATACCATTATGCTATAGCATTGCTCGATATATGGTCATTCTGTTATGAAATATATGTATGTTCTGATGATATATATCTGTTATGATGAAATTATTATGTTTTGATGATTTTATTTTAGAATTTATTGGATATGAATTCATGTTTTTTTAGTACCAACACGTGAATATTTTTCTGTGCGGGATCAGACCGTGTTGGTATATGTTAGTCGGGTTGTAGTCTCACTGAGCAATTTTTTTTGCTCACCTAAGTTCTGATTTCCGTGCAGACGGTGTTGAGGAGGAGCAGCGTGTAGCCGAAGTTTAGAGTGTAGAATTCGTTGTAGCGCGAGACTTGGTAGTTTTTTTTTATACATTTTATTTGCTCGTATATGTTATAGCATCATGTCTCCGAAATTAGTGAGAAACAATAGGAAGAAAATTGCGTTTGTTGATCTACCGTCAAGTTCTTCTGAGAGTTTGACTCCAATTGTTCATGCTATAAATCGTTGTAGTCGAGCTGATGAAGCTGATCGCCCTCATAGAGTTCCTAGCTTAATAAATGATCCAACTCATGTGGGTTCTCCAAGTTTCCGAACTCCAGATGAGCAGTTATGTGAGGAAGCTGCAGTCAGCCCTGATCTATATATAATAGCAAACCCATTTTTTGAGTCTGCTGATGTCATCATTTTAAATCTAACGGTTAAAATTTGTTTGTCCTTTAATCCTATGGCTGTAGTTTACCCTAATAAATAGATTTATTGAATCAGAAAATCTATTCAGAAAAGATACGACTATTCCATTTTGTCCTTCTATTTGCATCCTTTGATTAAAAAAAAAAAATAACACTTCTCCCAGTTAAGATCGTTCTGCTTCTGATGAAAAAAAAAAATTCCTCTCTGACAATAATCTGATTAATAAAACATGATTTTTATTAGTTTTGTATAAAAGGAAGACGTGCAGTGGCGTTAAGAATTGTGTCCATTGTTTTTAGTGTGTCGGCTGCTTCTACTTCTGCTTCTCCCTCAGATTTTCTCTTACTTCTCTCCACAGGTCTCTCTCTTTTTCATGTCATCCAGATCTGTGCCAACATTAACGATTTTCCGCTTAGGTTTAGGATCGATATTTTGTTATCTGTGCCAACATTCATGATTTTCCGCTTAGGTTTAGGATCGATATTTTGTTTGTGTTATTTAGCTGTTCATCGACCAACTTCTTATAGACCTTATCTCTGTTTGCACTCACTCATCTGAGATTTTCTCAATGGTTACACTAAATTTGCTTCATCAGTATCCTAATTTTATTATTCGCCATTACTTTCATTGTTTTTTTTGCTTCGTCTATATCCAAATTTTTTTATTCTGCATATATATATAATCCAAAAAGTTCTTATATGTGACCACTTTACAACCGCAAAGATTATTCATGTTTGATTGTCTGTTTCCAAGTTTATAATCGCCACCACCGCTGTATGTATCTGGAAAACATTTTTTAATACTTATATCTGATGTTTAGTCATTTACCCAAATATCTCATGTCTACCCATTTACCCAAATTGATATCTTTGTTACTTTGTAGCTTCGTTTCCTTAATGTATAATGTCAAATGCATAAGCCAAAAATAACAAATCCTAACTGTTTTGACAGGCCTGGTGCAGACTTCCTTAATTTTTATGAACAATACTTGGGTTCACCCCTAGTGGTGAACCCCTTTGTTCACCTCCCCTTTTTTTTACCAATCAAATTATGACAACTAATATTTCATTTAAACACAAATAATAATACTTAAATTAAATCTAAGCAAATAAAAATAAATAAATAAATCTGTAAATAAAATCTGTTAACGGTGATGTCTTTCTATGACGGTTCTTATCTTTTGAAGAAGGAGAAAACAAAAACGAAAATTTATAAATCAGTGGTGAAACTTCTAAGTAAACTGCATCAATTTTAAGCTGTTTGGGGTTTAATTGAAGAAATGAGGCAAGGAGAATCCGATTGAACCAGAATTGTTTGTAGTTTTGGTGCGGAGGTTTGCGTCTGCAGATATGGTGACGAAAGCCATTGAGGTGATGGACGAAATGCCTAAGTTTTTCTAGTAGCAGACGAGTATGTATTTTGGTGTTTCCTAGATGTGTTGTGTAAGCACGGTAGTGTTAAGGATTCTGCAAAGTTTTTTGAAGATATGAGGTTACAGTATTTTAGTTCGTTGATGTTTGGTTGGTGCAGGGAAGGGAAGATTATAGAAGCTAAACATGTTATGGTTTGATTGAAGCTTTTAAGTTCCAGTTTATGTGTGAATTAAGAGGGTCAGTATATAGACTAAACCAAGCTGTTTAAATTTAAGGCATGGCTTCATAAGAACAGGTTCTCATCTGCAATAAAACTAATATCTTTGATGATGACAACTTTGTAAGAGCCCTCTGTACCTTTGTCGCTGACTTATATTTTTGGAATGTGCTTGGCCTTAATTGCTTATTTTAGAATAGAGATTGCCTCCTTACTGTGTTATGATCTGTAATGTGGATATTAATGTCTTGAACCATTATACTCAGGTTTTATAGTGTCTTATATACATAGTTTTTTTTTCTTTTAGTTTTGCAGATAAGTGTGTGTATCCAAGAGAAATTGTGCCAGAGAATCCCAAAAGTTACTGAGCAAGAAAGAGAAAAAACTTTAGATTGCAGAGGGAGAAGAAGAAGGCTAGACGCGAGAATTACACTTACACAGTTCCTACACCTGAACTTGTTTAGTTTTTCTTTTAAACTAAATGCACAAATAAAGCAGATGCCGTAGAGAATAAAAGGTTTGTCAGGTCAAAAAGAGAAGCTTTGATTACATGCTTGGAGATTGCTGCACGACGTTTCAAAATTCCATGGTAAGAATGCTTCCATGATTCACAGCGCCTATTGAACTTGTTATTATGTCAAAACTGCGAAATTGAGGAATATTTGGATTCTTTTTCAGGCGCCAAACTGTTATAGACATATGGGTGAAACATGCGGTTGAGAACATGTTAAGGTTCACATCACAGTGGAGACAAGCAGTGGAGAAACTTGGATTTTGCTAGAGAAAAACATTTTCGTAGGAAGCAAGGCAAATAAGTGTCAGGAAAATTAGGAAGTAGTTAATACTGTGAAATTAGGAAGTAACCACATACACAAACCGAGATCAATGTTTGGATACACTACAATGTCGCAACGTTTTTAATGTCTGTGATTTTGTAAGAAAATAATAAGAAAAAGGAGGAAAGAGAAAAAACAAAAAAAAAAAAAAAAAATGTAATTTTGCAAGAAAGTGATTCTACATAAGAAGAAAAAAGGAAATCAATCTAACCCTTAATACTTTGTGGTACGTATGTGATTTTGAAGAAAAAAATAGTAATATATCAGAGCTTTACGATTCTTCTTTACGATGAACCTCCATAACTCTTGTTAAATTCCTACAAAATATAAGACTTCAAATTATTTAAAAAAATTACAGATTGTTCAAATATAAATAGTAAGAATGAAGTATTTACCTTGAACACTTGTGAGAGAAGTGGCTCATTATGCGAGGTGGAACTGGTGGTAACAGCAGATAAATAGGTATCTGGAAAGGTGGGAATGGGACTGGTGGTAACAACAGATAACTGGGCATCTCGACTAAGACTAGAGTCCTGAAACATTTTCAATTAATTTATATATATATATATATAGTCACATTTCGAAGAAAATTGGACATAAACTAAAAAGAAAAATTATACCTGAAATGATAATTTTTTCTTTGATGTACGCCGATTTTTCTTTTCAAGAACACTCAAATATCGACCATGGGCTCCGAAATTTTTGTTTTTTGGTCGTCCAACAGCAGCTTTTCTTTTTACTCCACGTGCATTAGAAAATTTATCGTCTTCTTCTTCTTCTTCTTCCACATGTTCAACATTTGAAGTTTGGAGCATCTATGCATTAGCATTCACAAGTTCCTTTTTTTTTTCTTCTAACTTTTTAAGCAACTGAAAGGCATATTCATTTGCACACATAGTCAATTCTATATGATCAGCAGCAACAGACGCAATCTCACGGAAAGTACGACATATATGGCTATATCGTCTACCAATCGATTGCTTATCTGTTTCATTAGATGTCTCTGAATGATAATAAGATATGCTTCGTGCTTTTGCCTCTTTACTCCATCGATTTAGAATGTAGGCAGATGGAATTCTTCTAACGCTCTTCTTGTCCAACACTTTTAATGCATGACAACATAAGATCCCAGTAAAAGAAAACTTCATGCAACCACAATGTATTGTTTTGTTTGTAGCATCATAATGAACCAAATGCTCTCGTCCTACACCACGATAAGATACATTGTATTCATACACCATCTCTGCCATACTGACCTTTTTGGCAACATAATCACCGATAACTATGTATTGCTTCTGGAACAAGCTAAAAATTTCTGGAGTATACACTTCCTCTGCATGTTACAGCATCTCTACAGTAGCACATAATACTGGTGAGGTATGCAGCATATTGAAGTCAGCAATTAATTCTTTATATCGGTGATCGCCCAACACTCTCTCATAGTGTTGAAAGAAGCGCAACAAGTTATAACTACGCTTCAAGTATTTTTTCAAAATATTATTCATACTTTCACTACGCTGCGTGCTCACCATATATGCTGTAAAAGTATGACGTCCATATACCATTGCCCATTTTTCTCTCAGCTCAAACAAATTTTTCAACCATTTATCGTTTGTCAACTTATGCTTCTTGAGCATATCATTCCATGCCAATAACCAATCTTCTTCTTCCTCATGGTCATATACACACTTACTAAAGTCCATGGCAAATTTTTCTGCTCCATGAAATACATGACTCAACTTCTTAGCAGCATTTTGGTAAATATGCCAAACACATAATCTATGTTTTGTTTCAGGAAATACCTTCACTATTGCATTTGCCATTGCTGCAGATTGGTCTGTAAGAATTGTTTTTGGTTTTTTTCCAGACATTGCTCCAAGAAAAGTCTCGAAAAGCCACTTATATGAGAGCAGCACCAAACACAACAGTTTGCTTGTGATGATTGACCCCGACAAAGGGAGCAAAGGGTCTATCATATTCATTGGTCTTATAAGTTGTGTCAAAGCAGACAACATCTCCAAAAATATTGTAATCACTTATAGACCAATCATCTGCCCAGAAGATATTAGTGATCATATCATCCTCATCAAGTTGCATTGAATAAAAAAAAGATGAATTATCCTCATATAAGAGAGCAGCACCAAACAGCACCAAACACAACAGTTTGCTTGTGATGATTGACCCCGACAAAGGGAGCAAAGGGTCTATCATATTCATTGGTCTTATAAGTTGTGTCAAAGCAGACAACATCTCCAAAAATATTGTAATCACTTATAGACCAATCATCTGCCCAGAAGATATTAGTGATCATATCATCCTCATCAAGTTGCATTGAATAAAAGAAAGATGAATTATCCTCCTTGTTTTGAAAGTATTCTAAAATAGCTCCAGCATCTCCCTTTTCCATTTTTGCCATTCGTTTTCGATATATGTAATTTTTGATAGTCTTTATCCAAAAAACCCAGATTTTCTCGTCCCCCAACTTCTCTACTCATTATTTCAACAGTTGCTTTTACTGAAATTCCTGATATTTTGGCATCATCAACATGTTGTTTTTGAGACAGAGATAACACTCGATTGCTCCTCAACAAATGCTTCATAGGTGTCATAACTAAATCATGGTTATGATTCGGCTCGAAAGACACAATCTTATATCTTCCAGTCTTCTGAAGGTAACAAGTCATATGAGCAGTACAACCACACCGTGTGATTGGTTGTGAATAAGATTTTTCAACCTTAGGTTCTTTCCTATACCCATGTTTTGAGCAAACATAAAGAAGTCTTACTACTTTATCTTTTTTTTTCATCCTCCGTTGTTTCCTTACGTTGAAACCATGATTGCCTCCATACTTTTTATAAGCTAAATGTGCAGTCTCATCAGAACTAAACTCCATTCCAATACATAGTTCATCTTTCTTCTCATTTTCTTTGGTTGTTTCTAAAGTTGCAACCTCTTCAGTTTGAATATAATCCTCGTTGTTGGCTACGACATCATCTTCTTCTTCAAATTCACTGACCGAAGCTTCGGCTTCACTTATTGAATCATCTTCTTCCTCGACTAAAAAGTTAATGGAATTTTGACTTAACAAACCGGATTCACTCGATACTTGCAAACTAGATCCATACTGACTAGCAAGAACAATTTCACCACCACTTAAATGACTACTCTCCATTCCAATCTGCACTAACCAATTCAAAGACAACAAAACAGAAAACACGGTGAGGAAAAAAATAATCAAGTAAAAAAAAAAAATATATATATATATAGAGAGAGAGAGGGAGAAAAAAGAAGAAGCAAAGACAATGGCCTGCAGAATTGTTTCTTCTCAAACTACAAATTAATGTTCGTAGTTAAAATTAATCAACACGACCATAAGTTTTCTATGCTTTATCTTCTCAAAATATAAATTATTGTTCGTAACTAAACTTTTAACAATTAACAGAGTTTTAAAACTAACCAAAGAATCTTCAATTTAAACTCAAACAAAGACAGCTTTATATGATCAACAAGTGACTTGATGAAAATAAAAATCCAAGTTTCAGTTATAAAAAGATTGGGCCATAGTTAGTGTAACAGATATATCTAAGCTGGGAAAACTAATAAACAAGAGCATAAGACCATAACAAGAAGACAACCAACAGAGTTTGAACATGTTAAAGAGAATAACACAGAAAGTAACTAATTAACAACGAGATGATGTAAAGGGTAAGCCAATAAGAAATCCCAGTAAGAACAATGAACTCTTAATCCATATAATAAAATTGATGTTACTACGTATATGTACTTGAATGGTTTTCTAATCAACCTAAAACGTCATTCTTAATTCATCTAATAAAATAGCTGCTACCACATGTACTTGAATGGTTTTCTAATCAACCTAAAACGTCACTCTTAATCTATTTAATAAAATATTTGCTACACAGACTTTTTTATACGACCTGAAAACAGGTGTATTATTGATTAGGCAAAACGAAATTGAAAATTGAGATAAAATCTTACCAAGAGATGATTGTAAAGGAGCTGCCTAGGTATTATTTTGAGATTGAACGTTGAAACGATATATCTCCACACAAAATTTGCTTTCTTATCAAGGAATCGACTGGTAAAAAAAGTAAATTTCTTCTTATTCGTGTATTGATGGTAAAGGTAAGAAACTAAGAACCGTCACAGGAAGACGTCACGTTAACAGATTTATTTGTAGATTTATTTATTTATTTTTATTTGCTTAGATTTAATTTAAGTATTGTTATTTGTGTTTAAATGAAATATTAATTGTCATAATTTGATTGGTTAAAAAAAAGGAGGTAAACAAAGAGGTTCACCACTAGGGGTGAACCCAAGTATTGTTCAATTTTTATTAACCAATCATGAATATTTATAGCCATGATGCTGCACTACCATAATTTTATAACAAGCATGGTAAACTTTACTATATAGATTTTCTATAAATTTTCCTTCTCACTATATACTATTTATTAACAAACAATTTTTTTTAGGATATCCATTACAATTACATGACCCGGGTTAGTTATCTGTAACTTTGTACACACCTTCTTGTTAAACCACCAAGTTATTGTAATTCTGTATATTATTATTTTATTATTACATAGATTTTTTCTATTAGAATCCCTACAAATGATGATGAATATTGAAAAAGCAGAAGAAAATGGAAGAACCTCTCAGATACGACAATTTAAAGGTTTATTTAGTTTAATAAATAGTACAAGTTATTTTTAAATTATTATTTATCGTATAGCTGTTTGAATTTTTAATATTTTATTTTATTACGTCTTCGGTTTAGCAGATTCAAAAAAACGAACATATACCCAAATGTCAGGGAAAAATTTAATAAAGGTAAACTACTATTAGGCCTAGCTATTGTAAAATTATATTAATATCTTCATCTTCTAATGAAATTTATTTTGCTTATTGTTATGTTAGGAATGCAAAAAAAAAAAAACATCAAAAAAAGTTCAGCGTAAACAATTAACAAGATGCGGTGATTGTAATGCTTTAGTGTGGCCTGTTGAAAGCACAGAAAAGGATCGTAATACAAAACGACCTTTATTTACTATTTGTTGTAAACAAAGACATGTAAAATTGCCGAAGACTGAAGAACCGCCTGATGTCCTCAAAAGATTATTGTTTGATCCCTTATTTCGGAAAAACATTAGAATTTATAACGCAATGCTTTCTATGTGTTCAATGGGTGCTGATGTCGATTATTCAATGCTAAATTATGGTGGTCTGTTCTGTTTTAAAGTTCATGGTGAAAATTATCATAGCATTGGGTCTCTTTTACCTGTCGATGGACAAAGACCTAAATTCTTACATATGTACATATTTGATACATCTAATGAATTAAAAAATAGGTTATCAATAATCAATGGAGAGGGAAAAGATACAGTTGATGAGAAAATTTTGTCATCTCTAATTACTATGCTTGAAGAAAATAATATTCTAGCTAAAATATTTAGAAAAGCTAGAGATCGATATGAGAGTGGTGACAAAGATGAAATGAAAATTCATATGGTAGGATATGATAAGCGAAAAAGACAGTATGAGTTACCATCTGCTGACGAAATAGCAGGTTTAGTTGTAGGTGATTTTTCTGCAACGGTTGGCAAGCGCAATGTTTTAGTTCAACATAAATCAGGGAATTTGCAAAGAATTTTGCCTTCTCATCCTCTTTATATGTCTCTTCAATATCCTTTATTATTTCCTTATGGAGAAATAGGTTTTTACGAAGGATTCCCATACGTGAACTCTTCTTCAAGTGATAGTAGAGGTTACGTTTCAATGACAGAGTATTAAATGTATTGTATACAAAATAGAGATACTGAAGGCTTTACTATTCCCAAAAGTGGAAGATTGTTTCATCAATTTGTTGTTGATGCATTTACTTCTATAGAATCAAGCCGTCTTACTTTTATTAAACTCAATCAAAAAGCTATAAGAGCAGATGTTTATAATAATGTTAGAGATGCTATATCAAAAGGAGATCATGACCCACATGCCCTTGGTAAAAGAATTATATTGCCATCTTCAGTAACTGGAAGTCCAAGATATATGGCTGAAAAGTATCAAGATGCAATGGCTCTTTGTCGATGCTATGGAAACCCAGATCTCTTTATTACTATGACAGCTAACCCGAAATGGACATAGATCAATGATTATTTAGAACTCTCTGGTGATGATTCAGCTAACGATAGGCCGGATATTGAGTCACGAGTTTTCCATATAAAACTAGACGAACTGATGGAGTTAATTAAGAAAAAAAATTCTTTGGGCCAATTAACGGAGGTTTGTATATTCTTTTATATATTTTATTTATTTTCCACGTCTCAATTTTAAAAATTCTATCACATATTACATACATAGTTATACAATTTAATATAAAGGTTTATAATTATATTTAACATTTTATGCAGTTGTATACACAATAGAATTTCAAAAGCATGGACTTTCTCATGCACATATACTTATATGGCTGAAAGATGGGCGTGATATTGCTTCTTCTAAAGACATTGACAAGTTTGTGTCAGCTGAATTACCAGATAGACAAATTGATCCAGAAGGTTATGAATTAGTTGAACAACATATGATACATGGACCATGTGGAATTCAAAGACCAAAAAACTCTTGTATGGAGAATGGGGTGTGCACCAAAAAATATTCGCGACCATTCTGTCTTTCATCAACTATTGATGAAAATGGTTACATAATTTATAGACGAAGAAATCTAGTATCTAACTTTGTTATGAAAGGTGATATCAAATTAAATAATCAATTTGTCGTTCCTCATAACCTAGAGTTATTAAGGCGATTCCAAGCTCATATAAATGTTGAATTCTGCAATAAAACAAGTGCCATCAAATATCTATTCAAATATATTACAAAAGGTGTTGATAAAGTAACCGTTGTTTTGGAGAAAAGGAAGATCAACAATACAACTGATTCTAATTTGGAGAAGTTTGATATAGTTAACGAGATTGAAAATTATCTTGACTGTAGATATGTATCTTCTTGTGAATCAATGTGGAGAATCTTTAAATTTGAGATACATCATCAACATCCTCCAGTTCAAAGGTTAAGCATACATCTTCCTGGGCAACAACCGTTACTCTTCAATGATTCTTCAGATCTAGAAATGGTGGTTTTTTAATTCTGAATATCAGCAAAGTATGTTCAAGGGTTGGTTAGAGACGAACAGACATGACCCATTTGCAAGAACTTTATTATATGTTCAATTTCCCGCTTATTATGTTTGGAATAAATCAATCCATATGTGGACCAAACGAAAAATAGGTTGATCAATTGGAAGGTTATATAATATCCATCCGACTGCTGGTGAATTATATTATCTTAAAGTTTTAATTAATCATGTAAAAGGCCCCACGAGTTATGATGATATCTTAACTGTTGACGGCAAAAAATACAAAACATTTAAAGAATCATGTGTTGCTCGTGGTTATCTTGAGGAGGATGAAGAGTGGCATGAAGCTATGAAAGAAGCTTCGGTATGGTCAACCCCTAAATAATTACGCCAATTATTTGCAATGTTGTTAGTTCATTGTGAGGTCACAAGTCCTTTGAAACTGTGGAATGTCTGCTGGGAAGATTTAAGTGAAGATATAGCATTTGAACAGAAAATTTTTTTTAACTTCAAGGAGTATGAGTTGACTGATGCAGATTTACAAACTTACACTCTTATTGAAATTGAATTGTTGCTCTTGTGGTACGATCGATCTCTCATGAGTTATCCTGATTTGTCGAAACCTGATAGTAGTATAGTTGCTCGTCTATCAAATTCTTTACTAAGAGAAGAACAATGTTTTGATCAAAAAAGTTTGAAAGAGAAATACGAGAAACAATATCGCCAGCTAAATAAAGAACAAAAGGAATTGTATGAAGCTGTCCTAACTTCTGTTTATCATAAAAATGGGAAATTGTTTTTTTTGTATGGTCCAGGTGGTACAGGAAAAACATTTGTTTATGACACGATAATTAAAAAATTACATTCTGAAAATCTAACACTACTTCCTGTAGCATCTTCAGGAATAGCAGCATTACTTCTTCCTAGTGGTAGGACAGCTCATTCAAGATTTAAAATTCCTTTAAATTTGATGGAAGATACAGTCTGCGATATTAAAGTGGGAACTATATTGGCTGACTTATTGATTAAAACAGATTTGATAATATGGGATGAAGCACCAATGACGCATAAACATGCATTTGAAGCGCTTGATAGATCACTAAGAGATATTATGTCGATTTCTGATGATCAAGCACACTTAAAACCATTTGGAGGGAAAACTATTTTGTTAGGTGGTGATTTTAGACAAACTTTACCAGTTATTGCTCAAGGAACTAGATATGATAGCATACTTGCTTCAATTAATCGTTCATATTTGTGGTCTTCTTTCCAAATGTTTGAACTTACAAAAAATATGCGAGTAAGAGAATCTGAAGTGGATTTTGCTAAGTGGATTTTGATGGTTGGAGATGGATCTGCTTGCAAGGTGAACAATGAATCCTACAAGTACTCAGGTGAAGATCACATTTATGTGGATGATAATTTGTTGTTACAATCAAAAAACGATCCAATTACAGCATTAGCAAGTCATGTTTATATTGATTTCCATGAAAATTATAGTGACATAGATTATTTGAAAGAAAGAGCTATATTAAGCCCCCGAAACGATATTATCGATGAAATAAACTCTACCATGTTAAGCTGGCTACCTGGGAGAACAAAAGTTTATACAAGTGTAGATTCAATAAATAATAATGAATATGATGGGGCTGATTTTAGTTTTGAATATCCGATTGACTATTCAAATGCGATGAATTTTCCAAACTTGTGGATGCCACATATTGGATGCCACCAGAAGATTTTTCGAACAACATCAGAAGATTTTTCGAACAACATCAGTAATTCTAGAACGGAGCTCCTTTGACAGAGTCTAGTGGATGCCACATATTTGAAAATGGAAAAGGACATCTCCATTATGTTCTTCTCATGCTCACAGTTAGATTCCACAATGTCGCAGAATCATTTTGTTCTAGTGTTTCTTGGTTGTATATAGTGTCTTTTGTGTTTAGTGTCCATAATATGCCATCTTAACCTCTTCCATTTGTATTTAGTGTCCATTTGTATATCACAACTTGTTCTGAACCTAATCCAACATGACATCGTATCTATTTGAATACGATAATTTGTATTCTTAATGCTTACATGATCTTCTTTGACTCAGGTCCATCTCGAGCTTACTATCATCTCTCATGTTTCTTTCTTATTGTGATTAGATTTATGTTTCTCATGAGTTGTCCTACATAGAGGTTGCTTTTTTGGGATCAGATACTGTGAAAGTAATGTGACTTGTGAAGTACATCAATTATTAGGAAATAATCGAGTTAGCTATGACTGCGACTCTTAAAAAGAGATCGAAACACAACAAGTGGATCTGAAACAAGCTATCTTTGAACAACACTCTAATATAAAGCAGACTAAAGATGAAATCTATGTTACCATTACCTTTCGAAAGTGAGCAACCATAGGATACAATTGACTCTTGAATGTTTCTTCTCGAATGCAAAGAGTGGCCAAAGCACTACAAAGTTTATATAACAACAACGAAACAATAGTAGATGTAGTGAACACAAGATCACTCAAATCCTTGTGGTTGCGGTAACATGGATGCATACTTATGGATTGTCATCCAAGGGAATCCATCCATTCAAAGGCAAACCTAGATGTTCTTGTAATTCTACTAGTCTTATTGTATAAGTCTTACCGTAACTCTTTTGATGTTCATAATAATATGTCCACATAAATTCGTCCATACATAAACCGTTTAGTGAATGTGGCTTTTAAAGTTCTTTTACACCTAATTCAAAAGTAAAAATACTTATTTTGCCATTTGATTAGAAAATTACCGACCTTTCAAATACTTATACTATAAAACTATAGGTGTGTTAGGTGAAACAAATTTAAACCCAAAATTCATAAACAAAAAATTAATTGTGTTAGGTGAAACCAATTCAAACTCAAAATTTATATGAAAACCACATTTTTAGACAAAATGTGTTCGGTAAAAATTTGCTAATTATTTTATGTTTTTTTTGGTACATATAGTATATAAAATTTTTAATAGTTTGACAAAAAAACCTATTTAGTAAACCAATTTCAACCTAAAACCGGTAAAGTAAAAAAAGGGCCGAAGAATCCAATGGACAAGATATATGGACAAAAAGCCTTTTTAATGTTAAATAAATAAAATACAAATTTTGGATTTCTCAATTTAGGTTTTTATTAATTTGCTAATTAATTGTCCATAGTTGGTACATATATACAACTTTTTGTCTTTTTCAATTAGTTTTCGGTTAATTACCTTAAAACCAATATACTATAGACACACATATAGGTGAGATCTGGAATTTTCAAAAATTCTTTCTCAAACTAGCTTCTCGCTTTTCGTGCTTGGGAGGATTTTTTGAACTGGCTCTGCGATTCTTGATATTTGGAGTTCTAGTAAAAGAACTTTTTATTAAACATATTCATTTGGACACTTGGTTTATCGAGAAAATGTCAAGGACAAGTGTTGCTAAACATAGGATTTTCACGAAGGTTATGATTATATGGGCTAAGAGAAGGCCTGAACTAAATTTAAGGCCCAATGTTGTTCCCCAAACCGGAATATAAAAGGAAAAATAAAACCTACCTCAGACCTAAATCCCTAAAACTGAAAAATAATTACCTCTCAGAAACCTGGATTAATGGCTAATATATCGTTGTAAACACTAAAAATTTTCTTTATACCCTTCCTTAATCTTTATATCCTTCCTTAAGTTGAGTTATATTTTTGACCCTCCTTCCTTTTATTACTTCTATTAAATTTAAATCAAACAAACAAAATAAAGTTAGGTTTATGATTGATGAGAATTAAATGACAAAATTAAATGTGGACCAATCAAAAAGAAGTAAAAATTCATCTTCTTCTTCTTCTTGCCTAGACAAACCGGACAAACCTTCATAGCAAAATTTGAAGCTTTATTTGAGGTGATTATTTTTCCATTCCTTTTGTATTATTGTTATATTAATGAATTCTTGTTGTATTGGGTGATTTTTAACCCAGATCGGAGGTTTAAATTCAAAGTTTAAGGTTGAGAAATTTATAGATTTCAAATGTTCTTGTAGATTTTTTTTTTTTTAGTTTTGTTTGCACATTGGAAGATAAAACTCGTTTTCTTGATCAATTTGTTAGTTAGTAACAATCGTATCAGTTGATAGTGGTGAAATTATAGTGAATCGTAGGTGAAAAGAAATAAAATTCGAACACGACTGTAAACTAGAAATCTAAAACTTACCCAGAAATAAGTGCAACTGATACAACTATGTAAATAGAGTAAAACTACTACGACTTGGTACGACTAGGTACAACTTGGTACAACTACGACTTGGTACGAGTAGGTACAACTTGGTACGAGTAGGTACAACTTGGTACGACTAGGTACAACTTGGTACAACTACGACTTGGTATGACTAGGTACAACTTGGTACAACTACGACTACTAATATTAATACTAATATTCAATTTTGATATTTATTATTTTCAGGGGGAAATGAATATGAAGCGATGCATAATCATATATTTTGATTATGGAGGGTAGTATTCAAATACCGGAGGAGGTTATATGGAATGGATTCAAAACGAAGATCAAATTTACACTTTGATGATGAAGACATCGGTAGAGGATGTAACTTATTCAGAGTTGGTTCATAGCATATGCAAGAAGATGAAGAGAGATGAAGATGTGACAAGGCTGAAACTTAGTTACACTCCGAAGGCGGATCATAAGCATAGACCATCAATAATCGAGGATGATGAAGACTTAAGTGTCTATATTATGACATGTCCTTATGATCAAAGTGGGAGTATTTTGCATGTTGAGCCTTTGGAAGATGTTGCACAAAATATGGAGTTTGAAGAAGTAGTAAGAAATGAAAGTGCAGCTTTGTTAATGATGGTTTACTTAGTATTTATGGAGAAGAACGAATGGGACATGGGTTGGAGAACACATGTGAAAATGATGCACTTGATGATGAAGAATTCGTGAACTTGGATGAATACTATAAGCTTGGAGATGTTGTAGAAGAAGGAGAAACTGGAGGAGAAATAGGGGAAAATGAGGATGGACGAGAAATATGAGGGAATAAAGATGGAAATGTTGCATGGAAAGATGATATAAATGTAGTCTTGGATCAAAAGTTTCAGAGTAAGGTAGAAATACAAGATATAGTTGAAATTGCTGCACATAAAAAATGTTTTGAGTTTGATATTATGAAATCGGATAAAGAGAGATATGTGGTCAAATGTCGTGAACGACTTAGCGGTTGCAAGTGGAATTTATGGGCTGCAATACTTATGGGTGCAAGTTATTTCTCAATAAGAACCCACAACAAGCTGCATACATGCTCTCCAGCGAGTAGTACTAGTACTAGAAAAACAGAAGGAAAGACACAAAGCGGATAGTTGCATCTCTTTTGAATAAAAAGTTTCCTAGTACATTTGAAACCCCAACTCCAAAGATGCTTGTGGGGTTGGTTCATAGAAACGTTGGTGTTAAAATGTCATACTCTACCGCATATAGAGGAAAAATAAAAGCTGTTAGTTATGTGCGGGGCAGCCCAGAGGAAAGTTTTCGGTCTATGTATTCATTTATGCACAATTTAGAACTCAACAACCAAGGTACAGTCACACGTGTTAATGTAGATGAGCAACACAGGTTTCAGTACTTGTTTTTTGCATTGGGAGCTTCCATTGAAGGGTTTAGGGCGATGAAAAAAGTTATAATTATGGATGGAACTTTCCTTAAGCATATATATGGTGGAGTTCTAATTGTTGCCACAGCTCAAGATCCTGAACACCACCATTACCCACTTGCCTTTGGTGTAGTTGATGGTGAGAAAGATGCTAGTTGTACTTGGTTTCTCGAAATGTTGAAATCGGTTATTCTAGATTCCCAAGAATTGGTGTTTCTTACGGATAGACATTAAAGTATCATCAAGGCAGTTAGTGAAGTGTACCCCTTAGCTCAACATGGACATTGCATGTACCATTTGGCGCAGAATGTGAAAGGGAGTGTTCACCACGTCAAGAAAGAAACTGTTGTTTCTATGTTCATTGAATGTGCAAAAGCTTATACGGAGGCTGAGTTCAAGAAACTGTATGTGGCTTTTAGAAAGAGGTACCCATCTGTAGGCGAGTATTTGGATAGAAGTACAACTTGTGATAAATGGGCAAGATGTTATTTTGTAGGCGATAGGTACAATTTGATGTCCACTAATATTGTGGAATCGATCAATGGTGTGTTTGTAGCTGCAAGAGAGTACTCGCTATTACCAATGTTGGATGTTATTGTAGAAAAAATATCTGAGTGGTCTAACAAGCATCGAAAGAGTTCTGCAGAAGTTCCTTCATCACAAAAATTGGTTCCTCATGTGGAGAGTCTCATAAATGAAAGATTACAAGAAGCAAATCGATTGGAGGTTACTGAGATAAAAAGCTACCGTCAAGAATACACAGTTCTAGGGCTTGATGGGATTAGGTATGTGGTAGATTTGGATATGACAACTTGTGGTTGCAAGCAGTTTGACATAGATAAGTATCCTTGTGTCCATGCATTGACGGCAAATAGAGAAAACATAAATGGAGAAGTACAAGTTCATGAGTTATGCACCAAATATTATTGGATGGAGTAGTGGGCATTGGCATATTGTAGATCAGTTTATTCAGTACCTCATCAGTCTCAGTGGGTTATTCCCACCGAGGTCCAAGAGATGTATGCTGAACCTCCAAACTATAAAAAGAAAAAGGGGAAAAATGAAAAATCAAGGCACACATCAGTTGGAGAACATTGGAAGTAAAAGTGGACAAGGATCAAGTCAAAGAGGCCGAGGATCAAGTCAAAGAGGCCGAGGATCAAGTCAAAGAGGGAGAGGATGGTTTTACGGTAGTGAAAGTACAACAAATGACCCTTAGTCTCTATGCGGAAGATGTTGTTGTTGTTGTTATGTGATGTTGATTATGATGTTGTTGTTGTTATGTGATGTTGATTATGATGTTGTTGTTATGTGGTTTTGCATTACAAAAACTTGTTTATGATTATTTTTGTTAATGTATAACTAGGAAATACTTGTTTAAAAAATGGTTATTTGTAAACTCTAAACTAAGGTTGTGGTACTTTTATTTAATTTAATATCAATATAATCTATATAACTAAAAAAATATGCATAACACTAGATTTTTACAAACATATCTCTTATACTCTTATGGTTTCTTTGGATAGGAAGAACTTCAATTATTGAGAATTGGGAAAAATGTTATTTACTACATTTTTTGTTTATGACATTATAGGAAATCAACATTATTAATTCATTGTTACTAGTGCAACTAAAATTTATGAGGTTTAAGTATAGTACAACTAATTTAAGATTAAACAACCAAAGTACAACTATGCAATTTTGGTACAACTATGTTACAACTGTGGTACAACTATGGGACAATGGTTTATCTCAAGTACAACGTAGTTTTTTCTTATCCGACGTACTCTTTGTCGGTCCCAGGTACTTTTTTCTGACTATATACTTTTGTCTTTTTTTATATTTGTCTGATCCTAGGAATAATAATCAAATAAATGTAATTTATATTAAAATTATATAATTTAAATTTTAAAATTAAATTTAAAATATAAAATTAAATATAAAATTTAAAATTACATTTAAAATATAAAACTAATATAAAATTTAAAATTACATTTAAAATTTAAAATTAAATTTAAAATTTAAAATTAAATTTATATGTAAATTTATAACGATACAACTATGAAAACTAACGTACAACTAAGCACAACATGATACAGCTATGTGGAAGCATTAGTACAACTACGGTAAATCTAGGTACAACTATGTAGTAGTACTTAGAATTGGAAAATTTTAAAAAGGACTCATCTAAATTAGTTTCAAATGGAAATCAAGTTCCTACATCATCAAGACAAGTTCCAAATAACACAACCACACAACAAGTTCCGAATAACAACCAACAACATGATGAGTTCCAAAAAACATAAAACAAGTTCCCATAATATAACATCATAAATAAAAAAGAAGAAACCTAAACCTTCATTCGTTTCGTCTTTTCCTTCTCTGGTTTCTTCTTTTCCTTCTCCCGTTTCTTCTTGGGATCGTCATTCTTCTTCTTCTCTTCCATGAAGGGAGATTTACGAAACTTTGAGGGTCCACACGCCCTCACACTTTTCCTAGCTAACATCTTTGTGCGCTTGAATAATGACTTCAATGGTTCAGTGCTACCAAAAGGTAAAGGACCACTTACTGGACCACATTGAAGTATAGAAAACTCAAAAGGCACAAGGCGGAGAAGAAGGTTGAGCCGGAGACGAAGGCTGAGCCGGAGCAACCTCAGCTGGAGAAGGCTGAGCCGGAGAAGAAGGCTCAGCCGGAGAAGAAGGCTCAGCCGGAGAAAAAGGCTGAGCCGGAGAAGAAGGTTGAGCCGGAGACGAAGGCTGAGCCGGAGAAGAAGACCGAGCCGGAGAAGAATGCTGAACTGGAGAAAAAGGCTGAACTGGAGAATGATGAGCTGCTTCACCCATCTCAGCATCAACATGAACTTCCCTTGATCCCATCTCAACATCACCTTCACCATCTGTTATCCATACCCCTTTCTTTCCCTTTTGTAGGTTCTTCACATCATATTCAAGAACTTTAACCTTTTCACCAATCAAACTAACCTTATCCTCAATGACTTTCATCATCTTGCGGCTATGGCTGAACCTATCATCCATTAGCTTCTTTAGCTCTCTGAAAATATCTCGTGGAAGAGGAACGTTTCTACGCTTAACTCTTCGAACATTAGAAGGCTGTTCTTCAACTTCTTCAACTTCTTCTGCTTCCACAGCTACTTCCTCTACTACCCTTGCAGACACATCCCGCTCGTAGAGGTTTTCCCAAAATATGCTTCCTCCGACATTGAGATGGGCAGTCATACCTTCAGCAACCGCATCCGGATAGTCTTCAGGGAAGTTTTCATCCCAAATACAATCTAGCAAACGTTCTTCATCAGCTGTAGGCTCTAGAATGCTACAAATCTCCTATATTAGAAAGAAAAATTCATTAGCTTTAATAACAATCAAATTTTTACAAAAACAGAATCCTTCACAAAAATAGAATCTTACCTTTGTCTCACCGAGCGTCTCATTGATGTCAGTTAATGAATATCCTTTCATCCCCGTGTCTTTGAAACTCATCTGGCACATCCTTGGACAGCCATGGCTCGATCTGAAATCTTCACGGTACGTTACCTTAAGAGCATCCACAGCCTCAAATGCCAAAAGCTATAAGAAATAAAGCAGCCTCATTAGTACAAACATTATAACCAATAAATACATGAAACAAAAAGTTTGAATATTTTTACCTCTAATGGAATTATGAATGCGGGAAATGTCAAGGATACTTTCTCTTTGACTTCTCCTTTTAAAGACGTCAAACACTTGCGGATCACATCTGAACAATGTTCAAATGTGTATCTACCCCACGGATAGCTCTTGCATACCTCTAGATCATCAACAATTTTCAGAATAAAAGGTTCAATGGCTGAAGGTACCTTCGCCTTCATTTTGATGATGGAGCTGAAGAGGTAAAGCACAGCCATATGCAACCGATCTTCACATGCTGGCATCATCTTCAGCTTCTTTTCTACATCCGCTAAGAAGATCTTCTTTTTTCTTTTAAACTGTCTTAGCACAAAGTCATAACTCCCAATGTTGTCACCATCTTCGGGGTAATCTTTGCAATTAAGTCCGGATATTAAAGCATGCTCCCTTATGGAATAACGGACCGGAACTCCGTTGACAACGAACCACCACTATTTCCTCTTCTTGAGGCAAGCCGTCCGCAACATGAGCATCCACATGCCCATCAACTTCCGGTTTTTCTCCCTCAGCATGTGGAAAAGATGCTTGAATTGGTTCTGATCTTTGAACCAATCCAACTCCATGTCGGAAAGGTACATCTCCAAGTTATCCAACACATTGGAGATATTGCACCTAATCATGAACTTGCAATTTTTGGAGTAGTCTTCCGGCCAATGATAAAACTTAGCAGGTTGTTGTACTTCCTCAGCATCCTACAACAAGAACATTTTAGCTATAAGTTGCACCAAGTTTACTTAGTTATACCTGATTTAAATTTCCAAAAATTAGCGGGAAATCCACTATACCTAATTTAAAGTAGTTGTACTACTACTACATCAGTTGTACTAGGTTTACCTAAACGAACCTACATGTATTACATCAGTTGTACTAGTTTTGCATCAGTTGTACTTATTATATACCTGGTTCTCCAGCTCAGGAGGATGATCTGTCTCTGTCTCATGCTAATCCGTCTCTGGCTCACGCTGATCTGTCTCCGGTTCAGGCTGATCTGTTTCAGGCACATTCTCATCCTCTAGAGAAGACCGAGGTGGGATTTTAGAAATACCATTTCTAGTTCGCACCATAACTGCATTATGAAAACAACATTTGAAACCTTAGTTTCACACCAATTAATAGACACAATTTCAAAGAAACATATCTCATTTTTAGACAAAAACTAACTAACTACGATTTTGATAAATTTTCTACACCCTATCTGACATTTCACTCCCAGACTATGTAATTTTTTTTTTGAAGTTCCTAAATTATGGTGGACATTCCCCTATTGTCGAAATTTCTAAAAACAAACCCAAACTTATCAATTTAAAATTTCTAAACCGTAACCCTAATACAAACCTTACAAAAGATGATTGTGGCTGAACGGCGGTGGAGATTAGAGGCAGAAGAGTACTAGAAACGGAAGAAGAAGACTCGATATTGACAAAGAAGAAAAAGATGTGTTGAATGAGGAGAATTCGTAGAAATTAAAGTCGGATGAATGAGGAGTAAAGCAGAAGAAGAGAGAAAGACGAAAAATAAACCAAACTCGGAGGAATAAGGGTTTCGATTTTTAAGAACAGAGGGAGATCATGAAGAAGAAAAAGGGGACGCGTGGGTGCGTGAAGAAGAAGAAGAAAGAAGTTGGAAAAAGTAGTTTTAAATCTTGTTTTCTTTTAGATACATTAGTTTTTGTGTTTCTGGGTTGGGCTTTAAAAATTTTTATTTCGTTTCATCTTAATGGGCCAACTTTTTTTAATTTGTTTAGATCCATCAGGTTGTCAATGTAATAAACAGAAAGTCAATAGGTTATTTGGTCATTTAACTAATTTTTTATTTAAAAATAAATTTTAAAAAAATAAAAAATATAAAAAGGATATAGCGGCTGAAATTTTTGTCTTGAAAGGGACATAACACCAAATGGTCCGAGAAACCTAGCAGTCGCTCTTCTCAACAGATGACATTAATAGCCGAATCCGCCATGAAAGTAATCTTCTTCTCCTTATGGATTTCTTTTTACGCACTCGTTATTGAACTTCTGTTGATCTATTAATGGTTTCTTCGCAAAATATTTCAATTAGTAGAATTTCTGATTAGATCTGATGTGCTTAATTAGGGGCCGGAATTGAAAGGTATTGATGCAGAAAATCAAACCCACCGGTAAATTTGTTATTATTTTAATTTGTTTTTTTTGATAATTCGATTTTGTGATGTTGATATTAATAATATCTCTTGTGCAATCAAATTATTGCAGTGGCTTTGTTAGCGTTGAGGGATATGACACTTCGCTTCAACCGTATTATGTCAAGCTCATGTTGATAAAACATTTCTCTTCATGTGGAGAGATCACAGATGTTTTAATTTCCAGAGACTTGGAAACGGGTCTTCTCAAGAGGTTTTGTATATATTAATGTTGCTTCTTCCTCCAATTTTCTTCAAGTTAAATTGCTCACTAACCTGTGTTTTACAGTTCTGCCTCCATCTATTTTGATGGAGAAGGTGCCGAAGACAAGGCTTTGAATCTTAGTGGAAGTTACTTGGGAGGATGGAAGTTAGTAGTTGCACGGGATTATATGGCTAAGGCTAAGGCTAAGGCTGAGGCTGAGGCTGAGGCTAAGGCTAAGGCTGAGGCTGAGGCTAAGGCTAAGGCTGAGGCGGAGGCTAAGGCTGAGGAGGAGGAGGAGGAGGAGGAGGAGACAGATGATGATGATGGTGACTATGGTGGTGAGGAGGAGGACGAGGACGAGGACGAAGAACGCCGGTAAATTGATATTATTCTTTTTGATCTGTAAGATGTGTTCCTGTCATGTTGATAATATTGTCTCTTGCGATCAAATTTTTAGGATGCTTGTTAATGGAATTTTTATTTCTGCTTCTGAGCTTGATATCAAGATCAAGATGTGTGAACTTTTCTGTTCATGTGGAGAGGTGACGCGTGTTCATGTTATTGGACACGGCCGAAGTGATGGTGAACGGTTAGTGGCTTCTCCTCCAATTTGCCCAACTCTCAAAGTTATTAAAATCTATATGCTAACTAAAAGACTTGTCTTTGTTGATTTTTATAGCCTTGTTTTTGTTAGTATCCGGGGAAAAGGCGCAACAGAAATGGCGAAACAGAAATTTACTGCTTGTGACGCGAGTGGATTGAATATCAAAATTGTGAACGTGTCTAAAACACGGGCCCAGTGCTTACGACGTAACTATAAGCTTTTCTACCACCTCTCCGGGAAATGCATTCACCATTGTACGTAAAATATGCTCTTGATTTTTGTTTCTTTGTAACAAATCACAACCTCTCATTAATTTCGTGGTTTTTCATTTTCTGTCTCAGAAGAAGAAGAATAACGAAGACGACCTGTGCTTAGAAAGCTAAGCTCCTCTTTGATGTGCTTAACTTGTGCTACAATGCAACCCCTTTCTTATGTACAATATAACCTCTCTTTTTTTCTTTTTCTTTTTTTTTTTGTCTGGTTGTTAAAAGTAAACTCAGTAATCATCATCTGCCTTTCTTAATTATTACATAAGTTTGCGCCTGGAGCTTCAAAGTAATATACGATTCAATTGATCTGGTAGACAATAAGCATTTTCATTACTAAGCTCGATCCCATGACAGTCAAAACCATTTTAACGTACCCTCGGCTTGTGCATTTAGTGAACCCTGTCCTTGGTACAATCGCATCGATCTTCCTAAGTTGCTTCGGCTTCGAAGAGCTTGCTCGTAAAAGCTCGGAGAGCATTTGTTTATTTGTTTTCGATATTCACAGGGAATCTACTACTACCATCATAATATCATCATCATCAACCATTTATTGTCGTCATTTATTTCATACTACAATGGTCATCAACCAATGATCTTTCTGGTTAATGTTCTAATCAGTATGTATGCAAAATTCAATATATTTCAACCAAATGCCTCACAGGAATGTTGTTTCCAGGACTAGAATTAATGATTTCTGCTTGTTCAAAGTACAAACTTCACTAAAGGCTTTAAAGCAATTGGTCTTCCTATATACGTGGCTTGTTATAATAAACTAGAGATCGTGTGTTGCAGAAAGAGTCTTTGCCAACTCCTTCTTCTTAATATTTTCAAATTAGTGTGTTTGGCATATATTTTCTTTCAAACGCAAATATATATTAATATATAAAATCATTTTATTATTAAACATTGGATCAAAATATTCTATAGTTTAATATATTATTTTATTAATTGATAGATATATTAATATGTTAAAATGTAGAATCATCATCCCATTGGTTTCAACAATGGGATTTTGGAATCCTCGCACAAGATGAGGATTCTAATAGATAATTATTAAAGGTAAATTATCCTTGAATTCAAGTAAAATCAGAGCACGAGATGAGGATTCTATTACTTAAACTAAAATCTCCAAGAGGTTTTAGCATTCATGGAGGATATATCTTCACCAATTCTTAAACCACAAGAAACTTTAGAGAGAAATGTAAATAATTTGGACCTAAATTTGTGAGTTTGGCATATATCTTCTTACGAACGCAAACACTTGTATTTTATTCTGAGATTTTTTTGTGTAATATTTTGATGTAGGAAAATCTCATAGG
This sequence comes from Cardamine occulta, assembly GCA_028015245.1. Taxonomy (NCBI): domain Eukaryota; kingdom Viridiplantae; phylum Streptophyta; class Magnoliopsida; order Brassicales; family Brassicaceae; genus Cardamine; species Cardamine occulta. The sequence continues at coordinate 15,459,981 of CM051380.1, read as the reverse complement.
TTGTCCAGAAACTTCAAAGTTTTGTGTTTTTTTTTTTATGGATTAGATTTTATTGATGTGGGGTTTGGTAATGATTTCTTCAATGGATAGACGAAATAAAGACAAGAACATTTTAAATTTATCTTTGAGACCTCTAAATGATGTATGCTTAGCTTTTAATATGTTTAAATATTTTAATAGTTTTTTCTCCTGAAAGTAAGAGTTTTGAGTATATGCGTAAGTTTGAAAAAAAAACTCTAATTCAAGAAAATAAAAAAGAAGAATAATAGAAATAAAAAGAATAAGAGCTATGTGTCCATGACACCAGAATCAGATCTTGGGGAGTTGATGAGAAAAAGTAATCTTATTGGGTGGGATGAGGCTCCTATGATGAGAAAATATTGCTTTGAGACTTTGCATCGAAATATCAGTGATGTTATGAAATATGGTATTGGTTGGCCTTGCGGAAATGTTATATAGATTTTGGAGGAGATTTTAGGCAATTTTTTCATATTATCAGTGGTGCTGGTAGGGAGCAATTTTATATCATATTATATGTGTTGTGAACTTTTATATGTGTTGTGAACTTTTTCATATTATATGTGTTGTGAACTTTTTCAGATCACTTGTATGCAATTTTGATTTTTTTTAAAACTATCAAGGTCTCAATTCTAGTTGTGGGCGAGAAGAAGACGTTCGATAAGTTGGTTCATTGGTTAAACATGATGTCGCCTCATATTATAGCTAGATAATATCTTAATTTTATAATACTAAATAACCATCACTTTTGACATTTTATATGATTTATAATGCTTCTTCTTTTATTGTGATCTATTTTGTAATAGTCTTGGTATGAATACGAGAAGCGAACGTTCAACATAATGTTTTGATTATGTGTGAGTGACAAATATGTTTTTCATTGTATGTGATTTATAACATTTCTTTTTTTTTTCTTTTATGAATATAATCGTATTGTGATCTGTTTTTTAGTATGAACACGAGAAGCGAATGTTCAATAGAATGATTCGATTATGTGTGAGTGACGAATATTTTTATCATTGTATGTGATTTATAATATTTATAACTTTTTTATTTTATGAATATAATCGTATTGTGATCTGTTTTGTAATAGACTTGGTATGAACACGATAAATAAACCTTCAATATAATGATTCAATTCTGTGAGCGACGAATATGGTGGGAAGTTTTAACATCATTAGTGTTTTCCTTCATCACCTTGGTATGCACACAAGATAAGAACGTTTAGTACTGTGGTATGGTTTGGTGTGGTGATGAATATGATTATATTTCGACATGTTCTCGATAGTTTTTTAGTTTGGTAATGCTTATATACTAGTTAGTGTGTTGTTCGTTTCGATTTGTATTCATATTTGATTAATATAATATTAATATTTAAATTTATGGTTATTCATTTTAATATATCTAAATTTATATTTAACTATAAAAATTACCTATATATAAATTGGATTTATATTATGATAAACCGTGTGACAACATACGCGTTACTTAGTATTTATTGTTCGTAATTAATTTGATTAGATTGATGAAAAGTTGTCATATCTGACCAATATTTTATTAATTTGTTTATTATATATATTAAAAATATAATCAGACATATTAAGTTTCTACTTATCAAATTATGAAAATAACTGAATAGGAAAAAAAATGGGGGTATTATCTTTAATCTTCTAATTAACTGTGGGATAAGGCTCCTATGATTGAGCAAATATTGCTTTGAGACCTCAGGTCGGAGTATCCGTGATGTTATGAAACGTGGTGATCATAGAGCTTTTGGAAGAAAGGTTGTCGTTTTTGGAGGTGATTTTTGACATATTTTACATGTTATTAGTGGTGCTAGTAGGGATCAAACTGTTTTGGCTACTTTAAATCTGTCACATCTCTGGAAATTCTGTGATGTTTTAAAATTTACTAAAAACATGTGATTTTGAGCGAGTGGTATTAGTGAAATTTTGCGTGAACGTGAGGCTTTTTTAAGATGGATTCTTGATATTGGCGATGAAAAAGTCAACGAGCCTAATTATTGAGAAGTAGAGATAGATATTCGTGAAGATCTAGTTATAACTGATTGCAAGATCCTATCAAAGAGTTAATCAAGAAATTATATAATGAATCATTAATAGCTAATTGTCAACCAAAGTTTTTCTAAGATAGAGCTATTCTTAGTCCAAGAAATTGTCAACCAAAGTTTTTCTAAGATAGAGTTATTTTTAATCCAAGTAAATGACTTTGAACGTATTGTATAAGGAATTTTTCAAAAATATTCCTTAATTCTATATCTACTCTCGATGTTTCATCCATTTTCAAAAACTTATCAATGTTTTTATTTTATAAAAATATGTTATTAATTAGATTTATGTATTCTTTACAATTTCTATCGATCAAACCCCTTAGAGCATCCACATCGGAGACTCCTATACACGGGGTCTTCTTTTTTAAAAATTTTTTTTTTTTTAATATTTTTATAAAAATTAATTTTTTTATTGTTGCAACGAATCACGTTGTGACACGTGGCAATTTTTTGGAAGACCCTGTGTCTTAAGTGTCTTGCCCAAGACACTTTAAAGACATGAGAAGACACAATTTGGCGGACTCCACATGGAAAGACACCCAAAAGGATGACCGATGAAGATGATCTTAGTTCCGTGTGTAACGCGCCGAAAAATCAACTAGTTATGAGAATGTAAGAGAAAACAGGAGAAATAAAAAGGAAATTCTCAAACTCTTCCGCTTTCACACAGGATAATATAATCCAAACGTGAGTCAATGACTTGGATCCAATTACTAAGATAAATTTAATTAAATGTTATGATTGCTTTCACGTCATTGGTAGACTTAGATCATTAACATAAGCGATCAATCCTACGTGTTTGATTTGCTATGGTTTATAGGTTGTGTTTGAACCCTTAAAGTTGCAAACTTTATCTCATGATTCCAAGCTTATATAATTATTTTCCTCCCAAATCACGAAAGAGCTTAGTGTGCGTGTCACAAAGCCGAAAATGCCAGAGAGTGTAAGGCGTAACTTTGAGCAAATGGAAGAAGAACACACTAATAAGGTAAACTCTTTTTGACCCATGGCAATTCGATCCCCACTGCTTTTCTCATATCGCCAATTCATGGAATCAGATTAGCAATACAGAATGGTTTAAGACTGTTTACACAATTGGAATGAATGACTTTGAAGGTCTTGATTGCTAGTGAGAAACAAAGAGTAGTTGAGAAAGAGGCAGAGACAAAGAAAATAATGGCCATTAGTGAAACAGAGAAGAACGCCAATGTAAGCAAGAGTCTGATGCAACAGAAGCTGACTACGGAGAGAAGCTGATATCGAAAATCATATGTATCTTGATCGTCAAAAGAGTCTCACAGATGCAGATTACTACCGGTAATTGCAAGTCGTCGTTCTCATTTATTTCCCTTTTGAAATAAGACATATACAGAATTAATGGGTCTAATGTTTACTTTTGCTCTGATCAATGACATTAGTTTACTGAGAGAATCTTGAAGCAAACAAGTTGAAGCTCACCCCTGAATTTCTCGAACTCAAATTCATTGATGCCGTTGCTCGTAACACCAAAATGTTCTTCGGGGACAAGGTTTTGCTCATTCCTATTTCTCATTTTTGTTTCTGTTTCTGTTGTTCTGAAGTAGTATATATCTTTACTGTGTAGGTACCTAACATGGTGTTGGATCATAGGCTTCTTGGTAACTTCCTAAATCACTCGACGAAAGACAAATCTAATGATGGAGACTTGGAAATGGCCACAGATTCATAGAACAGTTGTTTTTTTATTTTTGCATAACTTAATAGTGAAATTTGGTAGCTTCTCTTGTGGCTATCATTTTACTGTAACCCAATCTTCTAATAAACATTGTTTTGTCTGAAAAATGAATCTCATTGGGACTAAAGCTAGATTCGCATAATACTTTTACGTATTATATCAGATTAAAAGCTCCTGAGAGTATAAAAAATAACTAAATATTCTCTGTTTTGGTAACATGCGATGATCCCTTGTTAAATTGAGATTCAAAGTCCTAAATATATATATATATATATATAGATATGAGCTCTTTTTGGTCTTATTAGGCTGCAATATTGAAAATAAATACCAAAGTGTCTTGAAATCCTTTATTGACATATCTTTGATATACACATGTAACGTTCTCCACACAACCATCACAACACACATGCAGAAACAGAGAATATCCGGTTTACACAAACCGGACAGGACTCCAAAGCGGTGGGGTTAACCAGGTAAGAGGCAAAGCCCATAAATATCACAAGAAAAGAATTGTGTCTTATTTGTTAAAGAAGGAAGAAGAAGATGTATGTGGTTGAGAGCAAAGCAGGAGCTATAGGATGTATGATACTTTCATTATGTTGTTTGGGAAGTTGGCCAGGGATTTTGACTCTACTGGAGAGAAGAGGTCGTCTTCCTCAACACACTTTTCTTGATTTCGCAACCGCTAATCTCTTGGCTGCAATCCTGATCGCGTTTTTGCTCGGTGAGATTGGGAAAAGCACGTTTCGAACACCTGATTTCACCACTCAGCTCCCTCAGGTTTTGGTCATTTCTTCTTCTTGCTCTTGAGTTTTCTTTAATATATGACTTTGATTGGTAATCCTAAGAATTTTCAGGATAATTGGCCGTCAGTATCGCTTGCAGCGCGGCGGCGGCCTGCTTCTTAGCGTTGGGAATTTAGCGACTCAATACGCGTTTGCGTTTGTCGGTTTTTCGGTTACCGAAGTTATAACCGCAAGTATCACCGTCGTCATTGGTATGCATCCAATACAACATATGAAATTTTCGTTTTAAAATTTATATATTCTAAATATTAAACATTTTGAGTTGACCAAGACATATCTAATGATTTATATTAATGATATAAATCGGGTTTAAATTCTGTAGAAAGTTTTTGTTTTTGACATTTTTAATTCTTCATAAAAATAGTTTTTCCCAAAGTGATACACCAAACACAAACTAAGCAAGATATTTTCTTATTGTATATGGTGTTTACATTTATAGTTTAGAAAAATAATTTTGGTAAACGTACTTTTAATTTATGGATTCAGTTAAAACGCAAACGCAAACAAACAGTAGAAGATTAAAATCTCTACGTGTTTCGTTTTATGATGAAATTAATCACTATATATTGTTTTGGTTTCTTGCGTCACGGAGAGTTTTTTAGGAACGACGTTGAACTCTTTCTTGGACAACAAGATAAAAAAAGCTGAGATTCTTTAATCCCGGTGTAGGTGGCTTCTTACTAGCTGTTTTCCTTGATGCAGTACACGTTTCTAATGCAGCTAATGTCAAAGCGAAAACTCAAGTCTTTACCTAGTGAGACTAAAGCTGAGACAGTACGATGTTGTTCTTCCTTTTGCCATTGCTCATCCCTGTTTTTATAACTTCTTATACATCTAACGGTAGACTAGGTGATGAAGTTTGTTACGTTTAGAGATGAAACCCACTTATAAACATATAGTATCAGTGGGAGTATGTTTGAAAACATTTCAAAAGAGACACTTGACCAAAACTAAAACTCAAAACCCACAATGTATTGTATTGTCAAAAGAGCTGACTCTTCATTCTGTCCGGTTGATCTCTTCCACACCTAACTCGAAAAATGAAAAGAACATCAAAACCAATTCAATCAAAAATCATATTGACTAACCACAATGTTGGAATGAACAAATCAGAGATCTTACCTAAGGACTTCTAGGCCTTTTCTTGTCCTTCACTTGCATAGAAATTCCAGAAGAGAATCGATGGCGTCTTCATATATTTTCCTGCCAAGAGTTTCGCCATGTTCCTCAAAGAAGTCTTCAATAAACAAGACTTGGTAATTTAAGAGACGGTATCTCATTCCACTCTACAAATGATAAACAAAAATTAAGAATCGACCTTGTCAAAAACAAAGTGCGAATTGAAATAAAACTTACCTCAGATAGTTTCCTAGCACGTCTGTGGAATGTTAATGTTGGTCCATCACTGTCCAAGACTGTGCCGAACTTGATGAGCCCATTAAGTACAGGTTCCACTTGAACCAAACCCCCATCTTTAGAAAACAACGAATAAAACCTTGTTTTATCCACTTTTAGCTTACCTCTTCAAATCACGATCAAGTTGAAGACCCAAATGCACTGTCTCCTGTATCGAGAGATGTTGATCTGCTCTCAACATGTCATTTAACTTCAGCAAAGCCTCAAATGCGCGTGTCATGGCCACCGCCGAACAGAGGTTGCCTTCAAACGTTTAATTAACTAATTCAATCTCAACATATACAACGATTTAACAATCAAAACAAAAAAAAGCAAATAATCTTACTCTTCCTTTGATCAACAGGATCACCAAGGAGCTTACTCCAGCAAATTGTAAGCACATAATCGGACATCTGAGCAAGAGGAAAAGATCAAGATACAGAGATGTGCGTCTGAGAAAAGAAAACGTCTCAGATGTCCCTAAGTGGGAAAATGAAATCTCAAAACTCCCTCATCTAACAATTAATTTCTGTACGATTTATTTTAATTCGAAAAACTGGTTAATTTCAACTTTACCCTTAAAAAAATTAGAAACTACAAACCATACCAAAAGCAAAATGATGCGTTTTGATTAATTTCATCTCGAGCCACTCATCTGATCTCAGCCACTCATCTGATCTGTTGTCGAACTGACACGTCGCGTCCCTAATTGCATCTGACCAAGAAACACGAAATCACCCTTAATTACTCCATCGATTCGATCGAATCCCTAATTTTTAAAAATCAAAACAGAACGAGACAACTTTTGAAAAGAACAGAACCGCTCTCTTCGTGAAACTAGGGATAACTACACGAATCCTACTCGATTTTCTACTAGATTGTTGTGTTCGATCGAAAACCCCGGTGCACGAAGATGGCTAGGACAAGGTGGGGAAATAAGAATGCTCAGAAGCAATTTACTGAAGATCAAAATAGGGAACGATCTCCTACTGAAGATGAAAATAGGGAACGATCTCCGGTTGAGGAAGTTACTCAAGATAAAAATAGGGAACGATCTCCGGTTGGACAAGTAGGAAGGAGTGAAGAAGACGGAGAGATAGATCGATCTCCGGTTTGGAATGATGAGAACGAGGGATCTCCAGTTCGAAGTGATGATGCCGAAAGAGCCAGAGAGGAGAGGGTTGGAGACGGAAGGAGTGAAGAAGACAAAGACGATCTCGAAGAACAGAGTGACCAATCTCGTGATGAAGATGAGGAAGTCGGCCGGAATGGAGAAGAAGGAGATACAGTGTCAGATGAGGGAAGCACAAGCCGAACCTTGAGCGAGTCAAGGGTAAGTAGTTTGATTTGATAGATATATTGCTTAGTTCGGAGAGGTATAACTATGTAGAACTAGGAAATACTAATTCGTTTTAGCTAGGGAAATTGGTTTTGTTGTTGAGGTAATTCTTTTTATTTAGGTAAAATGTTTAACTTGGTATTAATTGGAATTGAATTTGTAGGTTTTAAGTAGTAGAACAGATCATTATGTGTTTTGCTAAATTTATGAAAATGTATAACTAGTAATACTCTGTAAAACTTGTTGTTGCAGGGTTCTGAGGAGATGGTGGCGCCACTACAACCTCTGAGAATGTACTTCGCGCCTTCGGAGTACAACATCGGGGTTGAATTACAAGAATTATCCCGTCAACTATAACAACGCAGGCGGTGAGGCCTTTATGAAAAGGAAATTTAAGGGGATGACGGTCCGATATCAAGACGTGAAGAAGAAGCTAGAGGAAATGGTCCCGGGAGAGCGAACTCGAGATAGGTTGAAGATGGCGATCCTCTTCTTCTTATCCAGCATTGTGATCGCACAAACGAAGACGGGAGACGATGCCACCCCTGTGGAGCCCTTCTTTCTAAGAGCGGTGGATGATCTCAATTTATGTAAGACATTTCCTTGGGGGAGATTGTCTTTTGATCACTTGCTAGGAGAGATCGAGCACACAATGGCTCATTTTGAAGGGACCGTCAAGGGTACATTATGGCCAGTTCCAGGTTTTTGTATTCCTATGGAGGTTAGTTAAAATTATTTGAGGTTATTGTTCATTGTTAGTAATTATTATAATTGAAGCTAACACTAACTATATGTGTTGTGTAGCTTTTAGCATTTGAGGCAATTCCGGAGTTGGGGGATCAATTCTTAGAAGCTTATCCGAGGGCATTGAAAATTGTTCTAGGATGTGCAAGAAAAGGTTCAAGAAAGGCGAATGTAAAGGGTTTCCTCTTTCAAAAATTTACAAAACACTTGGTAAAACTGTGGTGAGTTATCCTAGTTATACTAGTTATCTTCCGCATATAAATTATTTTGCGTTGTCATGTTTTTAATTTTTTTTCATTGTTTACGTTGACAGGATATTGATAGTATCCTACCAATTAGAGATGAAGAATACTCTCTTATGGCTGACATCACGGAAGAAGATGACGACGATGATAAGCATGATGTCGTTGTTGATAGTTGGATGCAATGTATCCGTAAAGGATTAAACATTACGCTAGAAGAGATGTACAACCAAGATGTGGCTACGAGAGTAGAAGAGGATCCTGAGGATGCGGTGAATGAGGAAATAGCCGCTGCCAAAGAAACACCCCCCAACGAAAGACCTGGAGACCCAACTTTGGCCGAATTGGTGGATGTCATCAATAAGATGGGATCCCAGATGACTAAAATTTTGGACAAGGTTGATGGGTTTGAAAATAGACTTGGATGGTTGGAAGCTTCTGTGAAGGAATTTGTAGAGAAGGTAAGATTTTGGTAAAACTTGTAATACTGGAGTATAACTGTCGGTAATAGTTGAGAAAACTAGAGTATAACTGTATTCGATTGCAGGAGCCTGTAGACCCAACAACCGAGGAGTACGATATTGCTGATATCATAGAGCCAGCAGAGGAGCTTAATGTTCCGTCTCCACAGCCACCTAAGAAGGGTCGGGTTAAACGGATTGCAGTATTCGAGAATAAGCGTGTGACAAGGTCAAAGAAAAATGCGGTGTGAAGACTATGCTGTGTTTTTAGTATTTGAATTGGTAGTCCTAAAAATACTTGGTAAAACTATGCTTTTTTTTTAGTATTTGAATTCGTAGTACTGGTAATACTTTGTGAAACTATACTTTTTTTTAGTATTGAATTCGTATTACTGGTAATACTTTGTTAAACTCTGCTTTTTAGTATTCGAATTCGTAGTACTGGTAATGCTTTGTGAAACTATGCTTTTTATTTAGTATTAAATTCGTAGTACTAGTAATACTTTGTAAAACTATCTGTTTATAATACTTTGTAAAACTATGATGTTTGTAATACTACTACTGGTAATACTTTGTAAAACAAAAGAAACAAAGCATAAGTCTTACAAAAGAAACAAAGGATTAGTCTTACTAATATAAGTCTTACAAAAGAAACAAAACATAAGTCTTACAAAAGAAACAAAGGATTAGTCTTACTAATATAAGTCTTACAAAAGAAACAAAGCATAAGTCTTACTAACATAAGTCTTACAAAGGAGAAACAAACATAAGTCTTTCTATATCAAGGCATAGGACCAAAAAGCTTTTTGATTCGAGCCACAAGCTTAGCCACCGAGTCCTTCAGGTTTGCAATCTCTTCAGCATTGTTTTTCAGCTCCCTACGCAGGTTGTTGATGTACAATTCATGAATTTCAAAGCTTCCCTCCTTGGACATGTCTCTCAACTTAGTGACCTCTTCTTCGATAGCGAGTTCCCAAGATTTCCGAATGTGTAAGCCATCATTCTGCACATAAAGACATATATACCATCATATATTCACCATTTATGCCATTAATCTAAAATCGATATCCTCTTCTCACCTTAAACGCATTGCATGTTAAGTATTTCCTTCCTATATGCGACGCTATGGTTGAGATCTCGTCAATGATCCTACCACCACATGGACAGCTTAAAGGAAGGCCATAGTCACCATCGGCTATTAATGTACGCATGTCCTCTTCCCTCTTGTTCCTCTTCATTTCATCGTACCAAGGGTCGCTCTCACATAGTTTATCCATGAAAACCTAATCTTATCTGAAATCAAAGACGAAACAATAATTCAGATCTTTGTCCAATTGAAAAGCAAATCAAAGACCTAACACAAATTCAATTTGTCCAATTGAAAAGCAAATCAAAGACCTAACATAAATTCAGATCTTTGTCCAATTGAAAAGCAAATCAAAGACCTAACACAGATTCAGATCTTTGTCCATTTGACAAGCAAATCAAAGACCTAACAAAAATTCGGATCTTACCCGAAGTATGTTTCGAGATGGAGATGGCGATGATGTCTCGATGGAGGAGGATGAGGAGGATAAAGAGGAGTCTCTAGAATAAATGTGAGAAAAAGAAAGAGAAAACTGGTGCAAAAAATTAAAAGGAAACTCAAAAAGAAATGGAAGAAAAATCCAAATTCGGGAGCCAAAAAATTGGAAAATTTGATGTTTGGGCGCGCAAAATATTGACACACGTCTTGCTTTTACACATTTGCCGTTTTTAATGACATGTCGCCCCCTAAGTATACATAGTTATCGTGAAGATAGTAGTTATACCAAACTTCCAAAGTAGTTATACTTTGGATGTTTTCCATTTTAATTAGTATTACATATACTTAAAGAAACAAATTTTAGTTTTACGTTTGATTTAAATCGATTAACATATAATTCTTAGTGTTTTGTGCATTAACATGTTAAAAACCTAGATTTCTGTAACTTTGATACCATAAGTTGAATATTATTCACAAACTCACCTTAAAAGTATAAGGATTATATAGGGTAGATTGTTTCATAGCAACTTAATTAATAGTATTATTGTAATTTCCTTCTAAATACATATAGAAACATCTATTTCAGATGTTTAGAATGCCTATAATTCATTCTTGAGACACATATAAAATAAAAATTATCTTTTAAAAAATTAAAATAAACTCATAACAAATTTTTAAAAATTAAAATATGTCCAAATTATTTAAAAATTAAAATAACACCCCATGTAAATACAAGGTTAAAACATTGTAACATTGAAACAATTTCCGTAACATAATTAACATAATCACAAAACCAATATATAAAATAACGGAAAACAAGTTATATGTAGTTTTCCTAACCAATAAATAGTGTTACGAAACAAAAGGTGAAGAGGTCAGAATTAAACACTACTACAATTTTCAAATAACAACCATTGGAGTCCTTGTCTTAGCCGCCTTTTATTTTGCGTCCTTGGACGCAGTTCTCCAGCCGATGGTAACCTTTTCACTTTCTTTCTTTCCTTTTTTACTTTTCTATCCGGAGGTATGATTGTTTTGCTTTTGATGTCATCTGGAACATCCTATTGAGACTTACTCGGCACTAAATAGATTGTCATGTAATACGCCATTGCCCACAGTTTTGTCCAATAATATTTTGAACACAACTCATGTAATTGGATATCACGAGGTCTATCATCATGCCTTAGGAATTCAATATAAGCGGCTAGTGCGTGCACACAAGGATACTTTTCAATATCGAACACCCTGCAACTGCAACTTTTGGAGAACAAGTTTACCATATAAGTCTTTCCATCACTACCGATGACATTGTATTCAAGCTCGAAAGTGTTTAGCTCTGTCATTGTACCGATGACATTGTTTTTTATCGTTCCAGACACGGCCTCCTTCCGATGTTCATTAAACCAATGAGAAAACATTGTAATGATCGTTCATGACTTCAAAACCTTCAATGCTAGCTCCTAAAGCTATGAATAGGTACTTGAATTTTTTCTTCTCATCCAATTCCACACGTGTAATTGTACCATCATTTTTCTTCTCTAACATGTGCAAATAGCAATACAACAACTTGTAGCTTTCTTCCGGGGTACCACGCAAATCACTAACAGCTAGATTTCTCCCTCTCAATGCTGTGGAGTATGATATCTTCACACCTAATTTTGTCTGAACAAGATCCATGATATCTCTAGGAGTTGAAGTTTTCATTTTTCCCGGATAATCCTCTACCAAAATGGATGCAACTAATTGTGGTGTGCCTTGCCTCTTCGTTTTGATGCTGTCGCTCTGACTAGTCCGAGAGCATGTATGCATCTTGGTGTACGTTCTAATCGAGAAAATTTCTGTATTTTGAATCCTTGTAGCTCGTAAACCTCATTTACAGTTTTCTTGACTACATTTGAGCACTAAATGTCTCAGATCAGAATTTTTTATATCAAAACAAAAACTGTTGACAAATGAGCCTCTATCCACCACATCTTGCAATGCCTTCCTATTTGGAAATTCTTGAAGTAAAGTCACTCCCAAACCTTCTTCCCATGCCTCTACAAACTGACTAGTTTCTACAACAGGTGGAACCTCTACATAATCACCACCCATATACGACCAATCCACACCTTCATCACGTGATACACCTTCATCATCATCCACTGTTGCCTCATTTTGTTGTTTTGCTAGTTCTTTTTCTACATACAGAGTAATGGCATTATCTCCGATTACACCATCATTTGAATCCAGGTCGCCATAGTTCTTACCAAAAGAACTTTTTCCGGCTCTCGACAGTTGCTCATGCAGTTCCGATCTAGTGATGATCTCCACAAACAACATACATCTATGGTTCTCTTTATCAATGGACGTTAGATAAACACACATATCTTCATAATCACAAATAATAAATTGTTCCTCACATCCCACCAGCAGTGGATAGTAACTCAATTGCAATTTAACCTTACTTACATCTAACGCAAGTTTCTTGTATATCCTAACTTCTATCATCGACAAAGTTATGTCCTCCACTGATGTCTTCAACATTAAACTATACATGCGACCTTGACATTTAAAATGTATGCTGACATTGTTGCTCATTGTATCCTGCCAAAACAATACAAAAAAACTCAATCAATAATACTAGTTATACTAGTTATACTACATTTATCAGTAATACTAGTTTAGAGTTATACTAGTGATACTACATTTATCAGTAATACTAGTTACAAGTTATACTAGTTATACCACATTTATCAGTATTACTTGTTACAAGTTATACTAGTTCTACTACATTTATCAGTATTACTTGTTACAAGTTATACAAGTTCTACTACATTTATCAGTAATACCAGTTACAAGTTATACTAGTATTACCCAGGTCTCCTATCGCAAGAATTTAAATTGGATCTTCTAATTTACAATACACTACGATTTAACCACTGAAATTCGTTTGTTACCAATTTAAAATCCTAATCGATCCAGAAACTATGGTAAAATACTAAATGTGCATAGAAAATCTTCAATTTGAAAATCTAAAACTTAAATACCTAATTTGAGCCAAAGAATCTGGATTTTGAAGATCAAGGACGGAGTAACACCAATGCAGAGGTCGACGGCGAGGCAGAAGTCGACCACTGAGCTCGCCAGGGGCGCAGAGAGCTCAACGGCGGCGGTGGATATGTTTTCTCCGATCGAGTAGGCTCTTGAGTAGGAGAAGAGATATTTTTTTTTCTTTTTTTTAATTATTTTGGAGAAATTAGAAGAAGGGTATTTTGGTCTTCACAAACTGAAACATTTTAAAAAGGGACATGTAGATTAAATGGGGACAAAACAGATTTTATTTTTTTATTTAAGGATATATCAGATGTTGGCTCGTCTGAGAAAGACGAATTAGGGAAGATTCCGGATCAGTGTGGCTGAGAAAGAATTAGGGATTATAAGAGATGGGGGAATTTCGGGCCAGCCCATTAAGTCGATCCAAATTGGCAAACGAGCAAATTTTGTTTTGAAGAGTAACAATTGCTATCGTGTTATAATAAAACTGAAATTTTTTGAGGAAACCGAATAAATCAACAGAAAAAAAAAGCTTAAAGAAAAAATTTGTGATAATTTTAATTATAATTTCCCAAAAAAAAGAATTTTGTGTGATTTCATTTTCACCGGCAAGAGCAACCATGCTATCAAACCAAAGAAATCAACAACAACAAAAAAAATCCCCTTATGAGAAAAAAATAATTGAAAAAAATCCCGTCTGATTTCTTTTTCATCGGCAAGAGAAACCATGCTATCAAGTAGATAGTCTTATAGGATGAAATTGTTTTGAGAAAACCAAAGAAATCAACCGAAAAAAAAAAGTCTTTTGGACCAAAACAAATGAAAAAGAAAATTCACATAATAATTGAAGAAAAATGTTGAGATAATTTTTATTATCATTTCCCAACAATAGATCTTGTGTGATTTCTTTTTCCCCGGCAAGATCAAGCATGTCTTATAGGATGAAAGATCAAAGAAAACCAAAGGGGTAGATTTGTGAGAAAACCAAAGAAATCAACAACAAATAAAGTCTTTTGCACCAAAACAAAGGATAAAGAAAATTCCATTATACGAAAAACAATTGAAGAAGAATCTTATGATAATTTTTATTGTAATTTCCCAACCATAGATCTTGTGTGTTTTCTTTTCCCCCCGCTAGATCAACCATGATCTCAAGTTGATAGTCTTATGGGATGAAAGATCTTGTATGATTAAGTCACATAAAAACCAAAGAAATTGATTTTTTTAAAAACCAAAGAAATCAAAAGAAAAAAAAAGTCTTTTGGATCAAAACAAAGAAAGAAAAAGAAGAATCCATTATGAGTAAATATAATTGAAGATAAATCTTGTGATAAATTTTCCGACGAAAAATCTTGTGTGATTTCTTTGACTGTGTGAAAGAAACCATACTATCAAAAATCTTGTGTGATTTCTTTGACTGTGTAAAAGATCTTGCTATCATGTTGATAATATCAAAGAAATCTAGAGAGAGAGAAAAAATAGTCCTTCGGACCAAAACAACTAAGAGACGTTTTTTTTTTCCTCTTCGACGTAACCGATGAGAAGAGTCTCGATCTATGAAATTTATTAGGATGATAGGTTTGTTTATAAGGAGAGGCTGAGATAAGATTAGGTAGGGGTGGGCCTTCGGATCGGGGTATTTGGGTCGGGTCGGACCGAACCGAAACATTCGGTTTCGGATTTATATCGAATTAAAGGTGTAAACCGATCGGCATGAATATAATTCTAATTCGGAACTAGGATCAGTTCGGTTCAGTCAGACATAACCGAATGGATAACCGAATTTCCTAATTAATTTCCCTAAACCAGGGATTTTAAACCAAACACATCAAACACTTAACATATTTTCGTTTTTGGATTCATAATATCATTTTTGTTTCTTTTTCTTAGAGACACCAGAGAGAGAGGCGATTGTTCTTCGCTTGCTGTTCTTCTTTATCTGTTCTTTTAATCTTCTTCTTCTCAATTCGAAACCGAGCATCATCATCTCAAGTACTTAGGAAGTTTCTAAATCGATTCTCAGTAAGTTTTCAACAAGAAACCCTAATCGAATTGTTTTTTTAAATTGGGGTTTTTGAAATGAAATTAAGTATTGGGGTTTAAGATGTCTTATATAACGAGAATTTGGTGTTAGATATAAGTTTTAATGGTTCGATTTTAGTGAATTTGAAAAATGATTCAAACCCTAATCGCAAAATTCAATTATTCAATTTGGGGGTTTTGAATTTATATTACGTTTTGGGGTTGTAGATGTCTTATTTAACGAGGATTATGTGTTAGATTTAAGTTTTAATGGTTCGATTTTAGTGAATTTGAAATATTATTCAAACCCTAATCGCAAATTTTAATTTTTCAATTTGGGGGTTTTGAATTTATGTTACATTTTGGGGTTGTAAATGTTATATATAACGAGGATTATGTGTTAGATTTAAGTTTTAATGGTTCAATTTTAGTTAATTTCAAATATGATATTGAAATCCTATTCGCGAAAAATTTAATTTAATTTGTGGATTTTGAAAATTATTACGTTTTGGGTTTGTGTCTTATTTAACGAAGCATTTGTGTTAGACTGAAGTTTTGATGGTTCGGTTTTTTTTTTTCAAATCCTAATCGATTTTGGTTTTGTATAAATTGGATTTGGTTTTTATTTGTGATATTTAACTTGTATATGGTATTCGTTGTAAGCAATGATGAATGATGGTTTGAATTTGTTGCTTGAACTTATATTGTTTATGTGATGAAACTCTAATCGTTTTGTTCTGTCTTTCCTTGTAGATGTCTTCTGAAGCCGAAGATCCACCTGCAATTCCCGTGCATGTGGACCCTAATCTGGCTTTTTGTTGAATGTTTGTAATTTTGTTGATGTTTTTGGGGCTAATTAACCGAAGTAGTAAACTTTCGGTTTGAAAATCGGAATTGTAAAATTTCTATGTATCCGAACCGAACAAACTAAAAAATGAACCGAATAAACCGAAATGTTTATTTTCAATTCGGCTAGGTTTACAAATCTGAAATAAACCGAAAATCTGTTTAACCCGAACCGATTAAACCAAAAAATCCGAACACCCACCCCTAATCTGATTAGGTAAGGGGTGCCTTTCACGCGTCTGTCAAATCTTACCTGAAACGTCTCTTTCATTTTATAAATTACTATTACTATTAAAGATACGTTCAACAACTTTGCTTAAAAATGGCCGATAAATTGTAAACTCGCAGATTTTACTGTCTTAAAAAAAGTCTGTATTTTTGTATTAAAGATTAGTTCAAAATTCGTCTCATGTTTATATATATTACTAGTTTAGGATTGGGTAGATCGGGAGATGCCACACAGAGTATGAAGAGCTCTGTGATAAGTCTTACACTTAGCTTCAAGTGAATCACACACAAGAAGAAGAGGTTTGCACTCAAACTTCAAAGGCTTCGCACACAAGGAAGAAGGAGGCGGCTGGGAGTTCTTTCAAGAAGAAACTAGGTATTCTTTATTATCTAAAAACGTGGCTGACCCTTACAACTCGTGGCCTTGGGTTTTATAACAGAACCCTAGGCGAAAAACAACACAGAGAATTAAAAACAACAAGTAATGTAAAGAAAAACAGCAAGGCGTGCAAATTAAAACAAATAGAATCCAAATAAGGAAAATGTGTAGTGCATGGACTCTTTCTTCTATTTCGTGCATATCTCCTGAGGCTGGGCATTTTTGAGCTTGTGAAAGGTGTATTGAACTGATAACAAGCTCCAGGATGCGCACTAAGGGTGTTACCTCATTAAAACCTTTCTCGGAAAACCCAATGGGACAAAATCGAGATAAGGAAAAAGAGTACAATTCCTTAGAACGTCTTTGTGTGTCTTCAGCCTTAGGAAGTGGTGAAGACACTGCTCCTGGCCTCCAAACATGATTCTCCAATGAAAAACTTTGAGCTCTCCTTGTCCGAAGTGTCAAACAAAGAAGCTTCAATGCAGCTTTGTAAAATTGGCTAGAAGAAGATTTCTTGTTTCTTGAGTCCGTGGCATCTCCTAAGCTCAGCATAGCCTTCATCTTGTCCTTGTAATATGCCTTTGGAGCTTCCTTGACACCGGGTACATGGTCTGGGATGGAGCTTGATTTGATGGCCTCATCATATAGGTTGAGTTTTTATGATTGATTTCCTTTGTTCTTTGCATTAATTTTGGTCCATTTGCATTGCATATTAGTAGTAGTTGCATCCATTTGCATATTATTCTTGTTTTCTAGGTTTTAGGAGTGAAATATGCAACTATGGCACCAAATGAAGCTTAAAGAGAGCAAAGGAAGTAAATTATTATGAGAAGACTCCCAGCGGTCAGCTATAGCGGCATGATGACGTCGAGAGCGGGCAGCGGTTTTGTGCAGCGGCTTCGTGATACCGCTATAAAGATTGCAAGAAGTCCTTGGTACTTTGGTCTAGGAGCTGCAGCGGTATAAGATCGTTCTGGGATCATAGCGGGAAGCTGTAGCGGGATCATGTCCTCGAAGTGTTGCAGCGGCATCTCCCAGCGGGATCACCACACCGCTAGGACGCAGCGGCTGGTTCCCAAAGTATGGTGACACCATTGGGCCGGTTTGAATTTTCAGATTTTTACCCTTAACCAGATTTAATCGAATCATCCTTGTTTAAAAAATTATGCTTTTATTTTGCTATAAATAGCCTAAATACCTTATTAAGAGGCTATGCTTGTTTTTAAGAGATTTTGCTTAGCCTCTTTTGAGTTCTAAGAAGACTTTTTTTTAATCTTTTTATTTTCAAGTATCAAATCTTTTTTATCTTCTTAAATCCTTCATTACTTATCTTTATATATAATCAATCAAACTAATTGTTTTGTGTTTTCATGATAATGAGTGAGTAGTCATTTTAGAGCTCTTGGGAATGTAGATTTAGGGTAATTGGTTATTGATTAGTGAATTTTAGGCTTGTAACTTCTTAGATCCATGCTTGATAGGTGTTCTTAATGCTAGATTAGCCAAGAAATTGGTAGTTTAGAGCTTAGGCATTTTCATGCCCACAAGGTGTTTAATAAAATGTTTGAACCAAATTATTAAAGTACTTAGCATGCTTAGCCTATGAAAATAGTTAATTAAAGTATTAAGTGGTTAATTAGACTTGAGTGATTACTTCGTAGCTAACGGGAGTTATTGATTATCAAGTGATTAGTGAATGTATTAGTGCCACAGAAGTGGATTAATATATATTAGTGATCTAAGACCGATGTATTAGCTCTAAGAGATAGAATCAAGCTCCACTAGTTGATAATTGATTGTCCTATTCATCTATCATTTCCCGAGAGTTCGCCTTTTATCTTATTTGAATTTCAAACCGTTTTTAGTTATTTTTCGCTTTTAATTCATTTCAAATTTGGTTTCCAAATCAAACTTTTATTTACTTAGATTGAAAGTGGGATTTGCATTCCTACTGTGTTAAATCTTGTTTCTCCGAGGATCAATAGCCTTTGTACTACAACGTGCAAAATGGTTTATTTGATAGACCCCGGTTTGCAAAAACCTAACTATCAAATTGGCGCTGTTGCCAGGGACATAAAAATTAGCAATTAGGATTTGGTCTTGTTTCGAGAGTAAGCTTTTATTTTTGCGCATATGATTAAATTCTTACATCTAGTTGAGATGATAAATTTTCTTTGGTTTATAGTTACTAACTTATTTTCTTTAATTCTCTTATGCTTTAGAAGGTACCCAAACAAAAATTAGAGAAATGGAGAGACAAGATCATTTAAAGTGTTGGTTATAGATAATCAAAGAACCAATCCTCAAGCTCCACAACCTCAAGCATCAAGATCAAACCTGAAAAAAATGCTCAAAAGAGCACACCAACAATAGCAAGCTTTGATATTCCTCATTATTATGAGTCGAGATATGGAATCCAATCTTCCCCAATAGAAGCCAATGATTATGAAATCAAGACAAGTTTGATTAGATTGATTCAAGGCTCTAAGTTCTTGGGGATGGCAATGGAGAATCCCTATGATCATTTGGACTCTTTTGAGAGGTTGTGTAGCATGTTTAGGATTGGTGGTGTGTCCGAAGATAGTATCAAGCTTATTTTGTTCCCATTTTCTCTTGGAGGAAAAGGCAAGCAAATGGGAGAAAGCTATACCATCTCATTTGGTCAATTCTTGGGATGACTGTAAGAAGATTTTCCTTCTAAAGTTATACTCTAAGAAAAAAGGGTCCAATTTAGAAGGGACATCATGAGCTTCAAACAAGGGATTCATGAAGCATGGGGAAAACTTAAAGGGATATACTTGAGATTGCCTCCATCATGGATTCAACAAACAAGCTATCCTTAGTATTTTATATTGGGAAGTTCATAATAAGCTAAAATTGATATTGGATGCGGCTAGAAAAGGGAGCTTTGCAAACCTCACCGTAGAACAAGGAGAGCTATTTGTTGAGAATTTCGCCAAAAGTGGTCAAAGCTACAATGAGATATGTGATAGATCGCCCTTAAAAGAGAAAAGGAAGACTACAAATGAAAAAACTTGCAAGATCAATTGAATAAGGTGGAAAATTTCATGATGATGCAATGTTTTGAGACCTGGCCCACCCCGGCCTATTGGACCGGTTGTTCCGAGACCCGGATGCTTCTCCGGTTTGGTTATCATGCTAGGAACCGGTAATATAAAAACCAGAAAAATCCGGAAACCTCCGCTATTAGTCCAGAATCCAGTGGGTCGGTCGAACCGGTCAAATACCGGTTTAAGAAAATCTATCTTTTTTGAATATTTAATTTTAAAATCTTTTTATTTCAAATAGACGATTTGATTTTATGATTAAAATATAGGATTTACATTATTTTTAGAAATTTTTTAAATTTCCTCGTCGTCTCTCATCATCAACTCCAGCTCATGGTTTGTGTCCTTATGTTCCAATTGTTCAGTCCGTCTTTTGATTTCTATGAATCTATAATTTTCTAACCTCCCTTTTTTGTTTTATTTGTTTTACTTATAAATTCCTCTATTTTCTAATTTTTGTTTGTTTAAAATTAACTAAATTTGTAACGATCCACATTAGATATAGTACATAGATTATTATTATTGTTATATTCCTTATGAACATTAGAGCATCATTAACGCAGGTTCTTCGATGTGTTTCTTAGATATTTTTTCATTTAAATTAAAGATTAAATGCTATTTTACTTAAGAACCGATTCTTATTTGGGATACTTAAGAATCGGTTCTTAAGGTCCACGTGTCTTCTTCTTCTCCATCTAGTTTCTCCTTCTTGTCTCCACCATTTCCCTTTTTCCGATTTCCCGTCGTCACCGGCGCGAAGACCCATCTCACCTTCGTTAAACCTTCCGATCTCCGCTTCACTCCTTACAAGATCTTTGTGGCTCCTTCGTTTTTCTCTTAGTTCCGATCTTCGCTTCACTTCTTACGAGATCTTCGTGGCTCCTTCCGAGTGCAATCTGCGGCGGCGAACACAACGATGTTTGGAAACCGAACAACACAAATCGATACCAAACCGAAGAAATAGAAAAGATGAAGCAGAGCAATTGTGTCATCTTCTAGCTCCGTTTCTACACAAAGAAATTTGCAGTCTCTCTTCTTCTCCACCTTATCTCTCTATCATTCTTCTTCGATGTCATTAATGCAACATCCCTTTCAACGAAATCATTCGGATTACGCTAATGAAATCATCACACAACTCTCTTCTAAAACTCGCTGCTTTTTGTCGGTAACAATTCTCATATCTCTTGCTGTTTTGATTTTTAATTTTCATTAATTCTCCAATTTGGGTTTATCTTACTCTCTTGATCTCTGTCTCTCATACTTGCAGGAGCACGGTTCATCAACATATAATTTCCCCTGTTTATTTTCGTTGTGCGGGTGCTACTTCAATGACGCCCACAACGTGTTCAACAAAAATCTCCAACCAACGTACTGGTAAAACGAGCTCTAGCCTGATTCCAACAAGACACAGAATAAATCCTAAGAAAGAGTTGCTTTGGTATTGTTAGAATTTAAGATCTTATAAGCTCTTGGGAACATCATAACGAATAAAGGTTTATACATTCTTGTGTTAAGTTGATCGATTCTGTGTTAGCTAAGTAACATCATAACAATCAGAGTTTAGAGTCTTTAGACGTGTTTGTGTAGGTAGGTAACGATTCTCTTAAAGTCTGAAACTTTTATTGGTCCATTGGAATTGATGATTACATATGGACACAGTGGAATGGATGGGATTTTTTCACCTCAGTTGCTGACGGACCTGAATGAATGGATGGTTGTGCCACTTACGTTTCCAAATTTGAGATATCTTAAGCTGAGAATAACAGCTCAAATATCCAGAGTTCAAGCCCATCAACACCTCAACTTCCTACTTATGGTTCTAAGCGGCGAAAGTCTAGGAAAGGAATCTCTCACCCAGCTCCACTGAGTTAATGAGATTGGATCAAGAAGAAGAAACAAGAAATGTGCGAAGTCAACGATGGGTACTGATGAATGATGAGAGTTTGGATCCTGGAGTTTTGGGAGTTTTATTATTGTGTTTGTATATGTAAAAAGATTTTAAGACATCTAATGTGTTTGTAAATATTCTTGTTGGCAATTGAACCTTTGTGAATTTGTTTTTGCTACGAGAATGGCTATTTCTTCACATATTATTGTGTTGCATTTTGGTAATTGGTTAATTAGAATGCAAACTGAGGAAATTGACATTGGTCAGCAGCTTAATGAACATGAATAATGATATTGAACCATTTTGCCAAGATGAGCTTGCCTTGTATCGACAATGTGCTGAAAAGAGAGTAATGTTGTCTAACAATATGCTTAGATTGTGTTTCTATAAAGCTTTTCATATCTCATATCTCATATCCATTTCCTTGAATTTTTTATTTTTCTTGTAATCCTTCTCTAGGACAAGATATTGAGAGTAAGACTTCAAGAGAGTGAACACAAGTTAGGATTTTCTATGCATATTGACCTTGCTAAGGAAAGGATTACTCAGCTTGAAGCTGAAGCCACATAACCGATCGCCGACAGATAATAATTGAATGTTGTTTTGCTTTTATTTTTGAAAATCTATGTTTAAAATGTAATATTTTTATGTAGCTATGTTTAATTAATAAAATAAATTCTATTTAAAAAATTATTAATTTTTTTATTTTAAGAATCCCATTAGGGGTTCTACCAATAAAACAGCAAAAACAGAAGTTTCTTAACACAGTTTCTTAACTTCAAATTTATATTAAAATAGTACTTAAGAAACCCATTTGGGTTTCTACCAATAATGATGCTCTTATTACTTTGTCTTCTTAGCAATTGTTATTAATAAAATATTTTTATATCTTATTTTTGTGTTGTTTTGTATCTATATATACATAATGATATATAAAATATTTTTTATCCTATCGATCCGACGGTCAACCCAGATTGACCAATAACCTGATGACCCAGAAAGTAATTCGGTTCCTTATCCGAGACAGATATAAAACATTACTTTATTGTTTAATATAGATTTATGTAACTAATTATTGTTAAAAAAGAGTGATAAACATAATAAAAATTTTAGTTGAAATTCTAAGATACTCTTAATTTAACCCTCTATTATTTGAGAAGGCAGAGAAAACATATAAACACGATTTTTTATGATTTCTTATCATCATTTTTAGCTTTTCTCATGGTGCCACATGCATTTCTTAAAATTAATTGGTTGTAACATAATTCAATAGACTTTTAAAATTGTTCATTGATTATTGGTGTCTTATAATCTTTCATTTCTTATAACTCATATCTTGAGGTCTAAGATTTCATTAGACTTTGCAATCATTTATTTACAAAACTGTTTAACTTTTTTGTTCTAATTTTTTTCTTATATTCTGTTTGGTGAGTGAGAAGACTTTCATGATGATCATGGTCATACAAAAAATAGAAATTACTCTTTTTGAATCTATGAAGTTAATAGGCATGGGAAACATATTCGTTAGATCCGCTTCGAACAGAAAAATTTGGATACCTGTAAAATTCTGGAGCAAAGCAAATAGTAAAATATAGTAGTTGTAGAAAGATGAGCAAATCTCAAATATCAGTTTTTGAAAAAACCCGAATATCCTCTTTTATTCGTGTATATATATATATTAGAATATGTAATTATAGATATACATATTATACTATAAATTAGTTTTGTATAGGGAGAAAGATAAGATAAGATGAAGATATATGTCGATTCACTTTCCAAACTTTTATCTCCTTTCTCTTTGTAATCTTAGCTTTTAGATTTGTAGGTATGTTACATTTTGGATTGCAAAAAATGAAGAGAAAATAAGTTATGTTGAGCTATTTTGTTGTTGTTTATATTTTATGTTAGTATTTTTGTTTGATCATTTCCCACCATATGATACTAATGATTGGTGGCACAACAATGGGGTTTAGTTGTTGGAACTGATTTTCAACCATGTCAAAAAGAACTTTGAAATTTGAATATCTAATCTTTTGTTATTTTATGTATTGTGTATGTTAAAATTTTTTGTTTAAAACAGATCGAAGCGAATAGTCCACGGATAATACAAAAAAATTCAGATATCCCAAAAATTTCGAAGCAAAGCGAATTATAATATTAAGTATTCGGTTGAGACGAAGCAGATCACAAATAGTGAAATTTTTTCAGAATATCCACTATGCATGCCTAGAAGTTAACAATGTAAGAATAAACCCGTTCCTAGTGCGAGTACTCATCTAGTAGTTTTAAAAAGTAAAACGAAAGATATTTTTAAGAAATTATATATACATATAATATTTCTCCTTTTCCTCTTTTTATACAGAGGATATCTAAGAAGAAAATTGGTACAAAAGATTAAACCTATCTACGAAAAAAAAAGAATATTGTCTCTGACAAGAAGCAAACACAATAGAAAAAGGTCTTTAGATCAAAGTTTGAGTTTCTCTGGCCAAGAAGCATACACATATGAATGTGCTTACTGAGGCAACTCGAGATCGGGTCTTCGATCAAAAGCATCACTAGTAGAATCATCTGGAAATGCGTCTGGATATGTAGCCAGAATCTTACTTTTAATGCTCCTAAAACATGGAATGACTCATGAGCCACAAAAGAAGAATCTAAAGTGCTTGAGTCAGAACTAAAACAAATACAAGAACGAGAAGAACATACCTTAGTTTCAAGAAGATGTAATCGAGGTCTGCTTTCATTGATTTCAAAAGACGGGTGTTTCTAGAGAATTCCAATGATACATCACTGAAACAATTCTCCGCAAATTCGTTGTAATGGGAAAGAACAGCATTACTATCCTGTAGTCTCCCTAAACTACGAAATTGACGCAGAAGCTTTGATCAATCGACATATCAAATTCTTCATATAAATCAACTCAGCAAAGGGATTAAAAAGACAGTTCCATTTCAAAGATGAAAAGATTCAAACAAAAGACTTGTCAACACCTATGAAACTACAACAATTAACCAAACCGCTAATACTATACCTACCATTTGCAAAAAGTTTCAACAGATGAAATATAATAATGCTTTACTTCTCTAACAAAATATAAAAAACTTCCACCAAGTTTTCCAAACCAAGCTTGAGAGAATCTTACCCGAAAACTCCGATCAAATCCCCCAGTTGTTTTACCCGAAAGAAACTGACTTATTATTATACCTAGAGATGCATGCAGAAACTAATTTCCCCAAACTACGAAATTGGCACAGAAGCTTTGATCAATAATCATCAAAAGAATCAAGCAACATATCAAGTTCTTCATAGAAACCAACTCAACAAGAGTATTAGAAAGACGATTCCACTTCAAAAGATGAAGAGATTCAAACAAAAGACTTATCAAACACATATGAAACTGCAACAACTAACCAAACCGCAAGTACTATATAGTATATACAATTTGCAAAAATCTCAACAGATGAAATATAACAATGCCTTACTTCTCTAACTCAATATAAAAAACTTCCACCAAGTTTTCCAAACCAAGCTTGAGAGAATCTTACCCGAAAACTCCGATCAAATCCCCCAGTTGTTTTACCCGAAAGAAACTGACTTATTATTATACCTAGAGATGCATGCAGAAACTAATTTCCCAAACTACGAAATTGGCACAGAAGCTTTGATCAATAATCATCAAAAGAATCAAGCAACATATCAAGTTCTTCATAGAAACCAACTCAACAAGAGTATTAGAAAGACGATTCCACTTCAAAAGATGAAGAGATTCAAACAAAAGACTTATCAAACACATATGAAACTGCAACAACTAACCGAACCGCAAGTACTATATAGTATATACCATTTGCAAAAATCTCAACAGATGAAATATAACAATGCCTTACTTCTCTAACTCAATATAAAAATTTCCACCTAGTTTTCCAAACCAAGCTTGAGAGAGTTTTAATCCACATAAAACTACGAAAACTACAATCAAATCCTGCAGTTGTTTTATCCGAAAGGAACTGACTTTTTATGATACATAGAGATGCATAAACTAATTTCCCCAAACAACGAAATTGGCGGAGAAGCTTTGATCAATAATCATCAAAGTATCAATAAACATTTCAGGTTCTTCATATAAACCAACTCAGCAAGGGTATTAGAAAGACGATTCCATTTCAACGATAAAGAGATTCAATCAAAAGACTTGTCAACACCTACGAAACTGCAGCAAACAATCAACCAAACCGCTAGTACAATGCTTTACTTCTCTAATAAATATCAAAATTTCCTCCTCATTTCCCAAACCAAGATTGAGAGAGTTTTAATCCACATAAAACTACGAAAACTACAATCAAATCCTGCAGTTGTTTTATCCGAAAGGAACTGACTTTTTATGATACATAGAGATGCATAAACTAATTTCCCCAAACAACGAAATTGGCGGAGAAGCTTTGATCAATAATCATCAAAGTATCAATAAACATTTCAGGTTCTTCATATAAACCAACTCAGCAAGGGTATTAGAAAGACGATCTATGTATCAAAGCTTATTGCAGGTTATTTTACCCGAAAGAAACCCAATTTCTAGGAAAAATAAGACACATCAAATGATTTACATACATGAGATGCTGCAATTGCCTAAGAGAAGTTAAATCTTCTGCTTTAACAAGAGTTTTGAATTCATTAGACACTTCTTGTGAAGCTGCTCTTATAGGTTCCTCCATTTTCTTACACTCCTTAGTACCTGAATGTGAAACAACATAAGGCTAAGTGTTAATTTTCAAACTACAGAACAAAAAATCAAAACCTCAGACTCAAAGACTCCAATTGTTCATACATACAAACCATGATTCAACATTGTTAGATTACGCAGAAATCATCAAATTAATTTCAAAATTAGCTTTCTCAAGTCACAGATTCAAAGTCTTCACTCTTCAACAACCAAATCGAAATCACCAGATACGGACCATAGGCAATGAAATACGAGAAACACATGGACGCTAATCGTAGTATTGAGTAGAGATTGAAACGAATTTGAAAACTGTTCGATACAAGAATCGGGTTCTTACCTCCTTGTAGCAAGCGAACGATTCCAAGGAACATGAGATTGTGATTTGCCTTGAAATGGTGTTTCTTTCTATCTCGATTTGGTTCAATCGGATTTCGATATTTTCAATTCGGTTCTATTCGGTTCAATATTTTATAATAAATTTACAATTTAATAAGTACTAGAATCCTGCATGTACTTGTAGTGTTATACTCGTCAGAATAATTTATTTGATATTTAAATTTAAGATATAATTTAGTTGTAAATGTTTAATGATGTTATATGTATATTTTCTAAATTAATCAAAATATCTTTTACAATTTGATTTGGTGTATTTAAATTGGATTTGGATTCGGTTTTAGTTTTTGGCTATTTCACTATATAACGTTGATATATTTATTTTGAAACGGAAAATTGTCATAGCCAAAAATTCTGCTGTCCCATAACTATTTCCTTTTAAATAATTGTTCGCTTGGCAATTTTAACCAAAACAAAAATTACTCGTTCGACAATGTTTGTTATAAGAAATTGGGTAAGGGTTTTAGATATAATTCATGTATTCCCGTATGAATATTTAATTATTATAAATTAATAAACATTATCCAAAAAAAATTATAATTCTAAAAAAATCTCGAATTGTTTTCAAAAGTTACCAAAAAATTCTAAAAGTACCCGTCTTTATGTGGATCTTTACTCGTTTTGTAGTCAACTCTTTCCAAAATTAGTGACAATTTGACAATTGAATTTACCTACACATATCCCGTACTGTTATCCAAAATTATTATCTCATTTTTATCAAAAATTGTTCAAGTAATTTTTTTGTTACCCGAATTATCCATTCACGTCTCATACTCATTAATTTTTTATTCTAATATGAAAATAGACTAAACTTTAAAATAACAGATTGATTTCGTTGAATAACAATATTAGAGTAATCAAAATTTAATTATCGTATTTGAAAGTATATGTAGTTAGCAAAATGAATTACTAAAAAAGTATTGTAATTTAGAAAAATAATTTATATACATATATATATATAATGTGATTTTTCATGAGGCATTTATGTTTATTTGCCAAACTTATGATATGGTTTAATAAATTGACATTGTCAAACTCAAAAAGATTGATGATTCCATGAAATTCCGTTAGATCTTTTTTATTTTAAAATATATAACTTTTTATAAAGTTAAAATATAATCCTTGATAACTTAAACTTTTATAAATATTAAATATGAAGTTTCTATATACTCATAATATCTTAAACTTTTTAGAAAGTTAAAATATTCGTAATATTTTAAAACTTTCATAAATTTTATAAAAAGTTAAATTAATTTTGATTATATATGCTATGATTACACATTTTAACTAAAGAAATGAATTAAACTGAATAGAAAATTTAAAATTTAGATGCCTAATAAGTCAAGCTCCTTGATCATTTGGATTTTAAATCATTTTGGTGATTTTTATAATATGAATCAGAACTATTGTTCAAATCTTTTAACCGATGTGGGATATTGAACAAACATTTTTTCTTCATCGATTGAGTAATATATCTCCATTTTAAAAAATTTGATTCACAACATATGCAGAAAAAAAAATCTACATTTTTATTAACTATATATATTATATGATAATTCAAAATAATTTGAATATAGATCAAACAAAGATGGTAGAAGAATCATAACTTTAAATCTTAACAAAATCTTTCAAATGAAATAAATTAAAATAAGTAATACGGTATAATTAGATATCAAATCTTAGTTATTCAATTTAGATTAGATAACAATTTTTAAAAAATTCATTTAAATTTTCTTCCATAATTAATAAGAGATAAAAAATGAGTTTAATTTTTATTTATTTATTTATTTATTAATATTAAAAAAATATTTTAATTATGTTTGAATACATGGATTAGATTAAGATAGAATGACATTTTTGTAATTAATAAGAGTTTTTTTTTGTTTTCTTTTCCAATGACATTATATATAATTTTATTAGCATTTAAAGATTACTTTCAAATTGTGCTTCTCTTTTAATAGTATAGATTATCTGAAACTATTTTTTATGAGTGTTAAAAT
This sequence comes from Cardamine occulta, assembly GCA_028015245.1. Lineage (NCBI taxonomy): Eukaryota > Viridiplantae > Streptophyta > Magnoliopsida > Brassicales > Brassicaceae > Cardamine > Cardamine occulta. Next base: position 15,431,086 of record CM051380.1, on the reverse strand, counting down.
ATCACATTTTCTTTTGAAAAATAACAATTATTTAATAAACACATATAAATTGAATTCTAAATAAAATTTTAAAATATTTAGATTATTCGATAATAATAAAGTTATTACTATTAAATCAAAAGAAAATTAGGAAAAAAGAAAGAGAATCAGTGTGTATATTAAAATATATATGTTTATATTATAGTTTAATTTTAAAAGTAACAGATTTTTTGCCTGTAATGTTTATAACTTATAGATATGTAATTTATAGTTATTATATAAATAATAATAATAATTTACTATTCTAATATTAAAATGATTGTGTATAATTTTTATAAATTTTTATATAATGCTCTTTTAAATTTTGATTTTTACAATGTTTTAAAATTAAATTCATGTGCGATGCATTTTCCTAGTATATATTATAGCAGAGTTTTCTCTATTCTAAAGCTGTCCACATCATCACTAATCATATTTATTGTCATACAAGTAATCACTTTAAATAATTAATTTTAAAATTAAAATTATATAATTACTTATCATCAATTAATATATAATTTAAAATAAAAAAAATTGAATAATAATAACACAAAATGTAACATAGTTATAATATATGTAAATTATAATTATGCATGTGAAAATAGAAATAATGTAGGCTATTATGTGACTAAAAATAAAATAATAAATCAATAAAAAGATAATAATATGTCATTAATCTTACATATAATTATAAGAAATTGAGATGACTAGAAACAGAAAAATACTTATCACAAAATTACAAGTAAAATTATTTTTTTTGAATCAATTGGAATAATGATAATACTCTAAGGATTACCAGAGCATAAATTAAAATATAGTAGTATATATGATAGGAAACATTGAATAATATATATTTAATAGTTTATGAATGTTGAAATATTACGTGTTATTTTGAGACAATAGTGATTACTTTAGATGATTTAGTATAGACAATAACTTGATTTTTTAAATTGGTGGAGATATAACTATTAATGTTTCGATTTTGTAACTACATTCAAATGTACATTGTTTAAGTTTTGATTACACCCAGAAATAATTTTTTTTGGGGTTACAAACTTCATTAAAAATTTGCGAGGAATATATACTATCAAAATTTCGATTGTGTAGGTACACCCAAAGAGACAACTTACGGATTTATTTAAATGTTTTTGGAACCAAAATTTTTTAATAGTTACAAAAATTAATAATATTAAAAAATATTCATTTTAATTTAAAAATATTTTATATTTAATTATTTAAAAAAATAAAATGAAACTTTCTTAGAGGTCCTCTGGACTTAGCGGAGCTGATCTAGGCTGCCTAGACTAGGCATAGTTATACATACTGCAGTTTTAATTAATAAAATTGTTGTAGTGAGTAAAAATTTGGTATACAATAGAACAGATAGAAGGACATGGATTAGACCGTTTGATATCTCTAATATCGAATGGAGATAGATAGAGTTTTCGGAACATATCTTTTCGATTAAAATAAAATTATTAAAATATATCTTCAAAAATTACCAAAAATATATATATAATTAATATGATAAAAATAAAAATTAATTTTCCAAATAAACAATCATTTGAATCTATATTATCTATATTAAATAAAAGGGACTATTTGAGGCGTCTCCATGTGCCCACATCAGCACAAAAAAAATTATTCAGAAAAGTTGTTGATGTGCCACGTGGCATATTATTTACAAAAGCTTCCCACACACACAAAAAAATCGTACACGAAAACCCCTTTCCAATTTTACATATTTTTCTAAATTCTTCGACTTCCCTTTGACAGGCATTAACTTGGTGATTCTTCTAGAGAATTTTGTTTCATCTTCTCAACGTTTTTATATTTTTCTCCCAATATTAGTTTGGGAAAAGAGAAGTAAATTCTTAAAAGCCATGAGTACCTCCATCTTCGCTACAAAGCTTGACAGAAAATCAATGTAATAACGAGTCATCTATCTCTCATATGATTGCTCAAGTTCTTTATCGTTAATTAACATTGTCAAATATTCTGATGTTCCTTTGATTCTCTAGGGTTTCTCATTTCTTATCTGAAAACCGATGGCATCCTTCCACTCAACGATCGCCTCTTTCTGATGCAGGAAGTGAAAAAGAAGAGGGAAATGGAGTTTTATACATCACCGTAATAATCCGAAGCTCCGAAAGTACTAGGGAAGAGTAAAAGAAGATTTCATTACTTCCAAAGAGAGAATCTCAGTGTTTTTAAAACCGGATCGGACCGGTCCAACCGGAAATCAGCCAGCTAACTGGTTCCGGGTAGAAATAAAACCTAGATTTAAATAAAACCAGTAAAATCATCCAAAGCCGGTAAAACCGGTGATCCGGTTCGATACCAAAACCCGGTTCACAAAATTTATGTCATAATTTAAATAAAATTAAGTTTTTGAGTCAAAATTTAAACCACAATTTAAACTCATCTTTTTTTTTACTTTTTAATTTGATTACTATTTAATAATTCTAATAAAAATGTTTATTTATTTATGTAAATTGAATATAAATTTTTATATCTATCCATTATCGGGTTTTTTCATCCAAGATTCACTTTTCACATTGAATTTTAGAGAAAAAAATTGTACTCAATCTCTTATTATTTATTTGTCTAAGTTTAAATAATTAATATATTGTTCAATTGTTTTTTATTTGGTTGAAAAATACAATAATAAATTTTTAATTATATTTGATGTTTTTTAAGTTTAGTGTTATATATAAATATAAATTATATATATATATATTTATTTATTTAAAAATCTAGTTCAACCGGTTAAACCGGTCCGACCAGTCATCACTGGATATTTATATATATAACACTAACGAGTCATAACGAGTCGGTCTCCGGTCCGGTTTTCAAAACCTTGGTTAATCCGGAACAGAGATTTTATGGATCAAATGAAGAATTGTTTGCTTCCCCTGATTGTTCTCTCGACCCATCTCCCTTAGAGGTTCAATCGTTTTCCCCAAATTGCTCAATTTTATTCACAATTTTGATACAATGTGAATCAGAGACTAAATTTGTGCCTTCTATTAACCTGGGATATAACAGGAAAAGTGGTCTGGGTTTCTAAACTTTAGCAGAGTTATGAGTCAGGTTCTCTCCTTTAAACTTGATAAAAATCAGAAATTTAATTTCTTGCATTTTGATTAAAAATGGTTGCTTTGTTTGTTATCTGTGAAAAAACAGTATGGATTTTGATTTAAGCAAAGAGCTTGCATCGTCTTTCAAACCCATCTTAAAAGGTCGTCTTGACACCTCCAAATCGGAAGCTAAAAAACAGATGGTGTGATTCTCGTTATTTGCCAATATGACAAAAGTTACATTATTGCTCAATGTTTATGTGTCTGAAGTTTACTCTTTTTTTTTGTCAATATGAAAAACCTGCAGATTTCGACCCTTTATGAGTGCTTCAAGAAGCTAAAGTCTTCAATGACCCTCAGCTTCATCCTAGAAGGTGCTCCCAGGTTATCACGAGACTTCTTTATCTGCTTAACCAAATAGAGTCATTCACCAAAGTCAGTTTTATTATGTGGATTCCAGTTTTATTCATGCTCATGTAACAATTTGTAGTGTGACATGTATCCTTTCCCCTGAATTTGGTAAGATTGTATTGCTATTACTCAAGTTATAATCTTCTATATATTTTTTTCATTTTTGATTCATGTGCAGGTTGAAACAACAGAAGTTTTCTTTTTCGTTATGAAGCTTTTCCAATTAAAAGAAACTGGTTCGAGGACAATGGTCTACTTGATCATAAAGAAATTATCTCCATCTGCAGATGAGGTTCTTGGTTTAGAAGCGGAATCCTACACTTCACTGTAGGTATAAATTCTTATATGTTGTTTGCTTGTCTCTATAGGTTATTATTGTAACAAGCTCCCTGACGAAGGACATGAACAGCAAGATTGATATGTATCGGGCAAATGCTACCCGTGTGCTATACCAAATTATAGACAGAACCCTTCTTACAAAAACTGAGTGGTACTTGAAACAAGCTATTGTGGATAAGAATCATGTTGTTTCAAATGCAGCTTTAGTCAGTGGACTTCACATGCCAAAGGTATGCTTTATGCAGCAAACATATTGTTAGGCTGTTTCTTAGTGTGAGGTTAGACTGATACACTTGCATTTTTGTTTTCAGACAAACCCCAAAATTGTTAAAATATGGAGCAACGATCATATTGGTAGGCTTATTGATGCCACATAAGCTTCTGTAGTTGCTTTGTAGTTAAATACTTATATATAATATGGTCATTGCTGCAAATTTTTCACATGTTTATGTGGCATCAATACGCATGCTACACCTTTCTGCGCATCCTGTCATGAGACCATGCCACAGATGTAGAGTTGGAATCTTGAGCTGCTTTATTAACCGGTATGGTTCAATCTGCATCTGAAGGTATTCTCACTGATTCTGCTTAGTCATGCATTTGTGAATTACTATTAGGCCCCAGTGATTACATATCATGTGATTCTGCTGTAGAGTCTTGTGAATCATATACGCTTAGCTGCTGTTACATTGATGCCTTCTTTACTTGAAGGTAACTGAGAACTGATCTATAGAAATGTTATATTGATTATCGTATCCAGATATGCCAAAACGACCGCTTGACTGTCAGCAAGTTGTTTGGTACGTTGACCAGGGGAGCTGTATGCTCTCCTTTGGCCCAGTGTCTCTTGATACGTTACACTAGTCAGGTTTGTCCTATATATTATACCATAATATTATGTGGATGAAAGTCTTTATGATATTTAACTTTGGTTTTTACTATTCAGATAACCCGAGACATGTCCAACCACGGCCAGTCTAGGGAACGTCCATTCTATGATTTTCTGGAGAGTTGTCTGCGTCATAAGGAAGAAATGGTGCTCCTTGAGGCTGCCAGGGCTATCACTGAGCTTGATGCTGTTACAAGCCAAAAATTGACTCCAGCAATTACTGTGCTCCGACTCGTAATCCCATTGATTGTTTCACATGAATCATTTTCACTTTCTGTGACAAATCTTTGGAAACCAAAAAAGGAGGTAAGAGTATCTTGCGTGTACTCACCATAGACCATAGTTGTTATATCATAAGTTTCTCTTGAAATAATTCGTTTACAAGTAGTTTACATATCAAGATCTCATTGCATTTATTTTCTTCTCTTCTTCACTACATTGACTATTTAACATTCAGTTGTTATCCATTCAGTTGTTAGCATTAAGTTTCTTCTTGTTCTCTTCTTCTAGAAACAATAACAAGAAGGGGAAAAATATTCGTCAGAGAGGAGAAAGCTTGGGACCTTTGTATTCACGTATGTCACAGTTCCACACTCCAAAATCAAAGTACTTATTATATATTTCTAATTTTGGTGTGAAAATAATGCAAAGAAGTGAGAACAATTAGCATCAAAGCTCCGCTGTTCTGACAAACTCATTTAATATTCTAAATGATTACTACTATTTCTTCACCTCTCATAACTTGCCAGCGGTCATCTATTTTCTACAAGCAATATTAAGTTCATATTCTGAGAATCAAAGTCCCCAGCATGGTATTGATGCGTACATGAGGAACTATACTAATCTGTTTCGTTTAACTTTTTTGTTCTATTTCTACTGAATCTTGCAAGTGTTCAACTAGCTCTGATTAAGAAGGAGATGTGTCGTGGAGATGGTGGAATAATCGAAGACATAAAGTCTGCGTAATAGTTGGTCCTCAATAATCGGAGTAATGAGTCTTTTGGGGATTTTATGATCAAAGTCGTCGAAGACATATAAGTAGGGAGTAAAAAGTTCATTCTTCTTGATGATTGAAGTAGTGAAATTTTATTAGAACATTTATATATGAGCACTAAATTCTCATTCAAATTAAGTAGCGATGGCAAACACATAATGTTATAGTAAGTTGTTACAAATGTACATGTTGGGAAGCAAAGACCCTGGCTGTAGGAAAATATTATAAACAAATAGATCGGGAAGTCATTAATCTCACTGGACTTCATTTGCTCTCATAGTCTACGATATTATCTAAAATTTTACCCAAAAAATAGAATGCAATGCAAACAGAATGTCGGATGTGCATATATCAGTTCAAAAAGTTGTAAATTTTATCACATTATATATGAATATATTGTATCTATTAAAATGGTTTGGAGTGCGCTAAGTGTTTAAAAGGGAATTTGGTTTCTCATTTTAAGGTTTTTTTTCCGTTTTAGGGATATATTGGAAGATATGACTAAAATTACAAATAATAGAAATAAAATTTCCAATTCAAAACCAGAAATTATTGTATTCTCTATGCCAAAGTATTATTTAAATAATTCTAAAATGTTGAAGTTATTCACATTCTAAAATTATTTTAGAGTTTTTAAAATTTGGAAAAACTATAGAACATGAAACTCGCGCGTAGCACAGGGTAATCCCTAGTATCTTATAAAAACTAATAACATATCCGTGTGGATTCATCCCTAGTCTATATTAATAAAACTATAGAGGAATGTAAAAGGATACTTACATACATACATACATACACACATACGTTTAAATTTTCCTAGAATTTTTTAAGTTATAAAAAAGGATGCATATATTGCCTTAACTTATGCAATTAAGATTATAATAAAGAAAAATGATTTAATGTGTTTCTTTGTCATTCATACAAGTTTTGATTTATTAATATACTTAAATAGAAAAGACTAAAATATACCGACTCCGGAATTGGGCCAGACCAGGATGTGCAGCCTTCAGAGTCCTCCTTATGCTCATACACTGAAATGCAATGTAGGCTTCTCATGGACTAATGCTCACTCTAACTCGGGAGCTGCATGGTTAGTACGGGATCATATGCGAGATACTCTGCTGCACAATAGAAGATCTTTTTCCAGAGTTCACTAGACCCTTGGAGCTAGTCTATCAAGCCTTCTATGGGGCTGTGGAAAGTTTGGCAAACCTCCCGATGACAGATATGCATTATGAAATGGTTGACAAGAGTGTTAGTTACGGTGATGAGATGAAGGAGATCAAAGAAGAGTATATCACCTTTACGGTGAGACTTTAGCCTAAAGAATCGAAGAGAAGACCAAAGGGAACTATACGACATGGTTCTTTTTCTCTCTATTGGTTGCTGGGCCATTTTTTTTTTCAATTTTTCACTGCCTACTGGTTCAGAAAGGAGCATATTTAGTTTTGTTAAAAAGGACAAAATAATATTCAAATGCCGTTTCTTAATAATTTTTTTTTAAACGTGTACTTGCATGGAACTGCAGTGTGGAGTGTGTAATTAGGCGTTACACATTATTCCATTTGACCAATTTGTTTTGTTTTCTTTTTTTGTTCACCCGAATATGTATATTATTTGAACTCAACTAACTAACTATCAATATCGAATTAAATTAAAGGAAGTGGACGAATAAAAAGTTCCAAAATTACTTGAAAGTTGTTTTTACAGTTTTTTATAAGTAAAATTCTGCATAACTCCCAACTTAGTAATGCATACATCTGTTTGACTGTGTTTAATTATTACTTGCTGTATATACAGTATTTTGTTTTAATCAGCTTTATTATTCAACAGTCAACATTAGTTGTACTAAATGTACCTTAGGTGAAAATGGTATGTATATAAATGGAGGTAGAGATTAGTGTTTTTCTTGCCTTAGCCTAATTACTTCTTTTTGTTATAAAGCCTTAGCCTATCTACTTCATCTTCATCATCGTCATCATCATCATCATGTCCTCTACCTCAAACAAGAAGGATCATGATGATTATCCAGGGCAACACCATGATGATATTCATACTCAATCTTTCATGCGCAACTTTTATTGCAACATTTCTTCTCCATCTTCCTCAGGTATATATATTCACAGATCCATATATATATATATATATATATATATATATATATATACTTTGTTAATTACATCATATACATATATTTCGACTATGATATAGAAATGTATTCTTCTCTTCTTTTGTTACATTTTACTAATCAAACTTTTATGTGATATCTAACTATTAACCCTTCTATGAATAAGTCGTACCGGATCCTAAACCAGAATGGAAACCAAACCAACATCAGGCTCAAATTCTCAAAGAACTTTTCACCGGCGGTACGGTTAACCCGTCTCTAACCGATATCATACAAATCACAATCAATCTTCAAAAATTTGGTGAAGAAGTCGAAGAAGCAGACGTCTACAAGTGGTTCCAGAACCAAAAATTTAGACTCAAACATAAGCTTTGTGACACCAAACAAAACCGTGTTAAGAGTTAAAGTTCTTAGAAACTTTGATAAAGGAGATCCATTTCTCTGACAATGAAGGTTGTTTCAACTCACATTTTCTTGTTCCATTGATTAATAAGTTTTGATATAATACTAATTTATACAATTTTAGGTAGTATTATATATACAAACGTTAGTATTATCATTTAAATGAAATGATTAGGTTCTTATAACATTATCGTGGGTATTATTACTACAAACTGTTATTCACTTTTATGTTTGGGTTTTGCAGATATCTAGAAGATGTTGAAGATAGAGGTTTCAAAACAAAACTAGAAAGTGGAGTTTGTGTTAGACGTTTAATTAACTCCATTTATAATTAAACAATATGATATTAAGTGAAGTTTCTTCCCAATATGTTATGTTAAGTTTTCATATTTCTCTTAGTGGACTTTTGAATTTAACCAATGCTTTTCAAAATTTTAAATTATAATTATTCAAAATATAGCAACCATATATATGTCGTGAGGATGTAATGTTGGTTCAAAGCCCTTGATATTTTAGTTGTTTTCAATCTATAGAGAAAACATGATATTTCACCAATAGAAGAGTGACGAAAAGAATATATATATAAAAACATTTTCCTAAGTAATAACCTAATTTTGTGGCCCAATTGTGCTAATAATATACTATGCTCATTGTGGAAAATTTTAAGCTTCTAGCTCTGATACCATGTCAAGAGAAGAGAGAGCGGCTAGGTTTAGAGAATGTTTTCTTATTTCACTTAGAACGATATATCACAATATTTATACTTAAGTTGTAGCTTGGAAGCCAACTAATCTATTTCCTAATATTTCTAGAAAATATTTACAGTATATTCACCAATAAATGATACTCTGGTCAATTTTCTTTACGAAGCATTAATTATATTACCCTATTGAGAAAGATTCAGAGCTAACACAACCAAAATGAAAAATTCATACTAATATTACGATTCATGATTGAACTTTTTTATTTAGATAAGTATTCATGACTAACTTTACTATTAGTAAATTTTATTTTATGAGCATGATTTCCAGAAACAAAAACCTCCTCCTGCATAATACAAATCACCATTGTCAAGGTCAAATTTAGTCTATGTAAAGGAGGAGACTATTAAGGCGGAGAAATCATATGATCAAGAAAACTGAAGAAAAGGACTAAGGAGTTGTTGTAAAATAAAATGAAGATACATGCATAGAGGAAGTAATAAATGTCAATTATGCACTCACGGTCACAGGCTTTCACGGATTTGTTAATCGTGCTTGGTTATTCCTGAAGATTGAAAATGTAATGATTTTGATGTAGAAGATGACTTTAATCTGCTGAATTTGGTGTTTTAGATTCAAGGATTTGCTACTCAAGATCTCCCACCTCCTTGGGATACTTGAGTTATCCAGTCAGCCATTGATGGGTTCTGGGATAGCTTCTTCGTCAAAAGACCATTTCTTCGGCCATATGCTCAGTCTCAGATTCTTAATTTTCCGGGAGAGTAAGTTTTGTGTATAAGTGTGGTTCTTTTGTTGTTGTTTCCCCAAATCTGACGTTCTTTCGTGTTTTGTAGTTACATAACTAGGTTCATAAACCGGATGAACAGAGCAGATTAGAAGAGACAAAATGACAGTGACTACTCTGTTCCATTGAAGATGATGAACAAGCTTGCCTCTAAGCCTTGGGTTGAGAATCGTGATGAGTATATATGCTCCATGTTTTACCTTGACAGACGTGTGAATCATAGAAAACTTTGTGCAGAAGAAACTCCCTCACCTCCTTGGGATATTGCATTGATTCTCTGTTGAGAGACCATGTCTACGATCCTCCGCTGATTCTCATATACTTAATTTTCCAAAAGAGTAAGTTTTTCAGAATTGTGGTTCTTTTTTTGTTGTTTCCCCAAACATGACGTTATTTTTGTGTTTTGTAGATTCATATCTACCTTCAACCGACTGCATAGAGCATAATGGAATATACGAAAAGACAGTGATTGCTCGGTATGTATGTCACTTTAAAACTTTTGGTCGCACTTCAGTTTCCATATTTTAATTAAGTGTGCAATCACTACAAGAAATTTACCGCAAAACCGACGGAATTTCCGACGGAATATAAAGCCGTCGGAAAATTCTGATGGCTTTCCGATGTATTTCCGATAGACATTAAAATTGACGATTCCGTTGGAAATCCGTCGGAAACTTTCTGACGGATTTATATTCCGTCGGAAATTACGTCGGAAATTGACGATTCCATCGGGAATTTTTCGACGGATTTCCGACGGATTTTTGACAGAATTTGTTTTTTGGCTTGTCTAGTCATATGTCAGACTAAACCTTAGAACGAGACACGTGAAACCACAAAACCGTCAGAAATCCATCGGGAATTTCTGATGGATTTCCGATGGGTTTGTGGTTTCGTGGTCGTTTACGATCCGTTTCTCTTGAAATATGTTTGTAGTATGCTATGTTACTCATTTCAATCTTAAAATAATACCAAAAACCTTGTTATATATCATATATACCAAAATTAGAAAAATTCATACAATGATGTTTACATGTTAGACAATGATACATATACTTAAGCGATGATTTATAAACATAACAAATAAAATTTTCTAATTTTGGTATATTTAATATGTAACAAGGTATTTGTTAGTATTTTATCATTGAAATGAGTAACAAATCATATTACAAACATATTTCAAGAGAAACGGATTGTAAACGACCACGAAACCACAAAACCGTCGGAAATCAGTCGGAAATTTCTGACGAATTTCCGACGGATACAATATCAAATGTGTTAAATATGTTGCATATGAGTTTAATTATATTTTTAGATTATCCGTCGGAAATCCGTCGGAAAAATGAAAATTTGACCGCGTAAGTTGCCCGCGTGAATTAAATTTGTTTAAATTTTTTGCTATCCGTCAGAAATTTCTGACGGATTTCTGACGGATATCAAAAATATAGGCGCGAATGTTCGAAATATTTTCGAAAAAACACCGGCAAATATTAATTTTTTCGCCAGTTCCGACGGAATTCCTACGGATATATCCGTCAGAAATTTGTTTTTATATATCACTTCTTCTTCTCGGCGAATTCATTTCTCATTTTAGAAGAAAAAAAAATTAATATTTGCCGGTGTTTTTCGAAAATATTCTCATTTTAGAAGAAGATGAAGAATTTTTTTATTTTTATTTTTTATTTTAATTGTAATTGAAATTTTATAATTAAAATTTATTTAAAATTATAACTTTAAATCTTAATTTATATTTATTCCGAATTAATTTTATAAATTAATTATAATTAATTACAATTAATTAATATTAATTACCATAAATTAAATATTATTAATAAAATTATATATCCGTCAGAAATCCGTCGGTTTTCCGTCGGTTTTAAACCGACGGAAAACCGACGGCTTAATAACCGACGGATTTCTGATGAAATTTTTATTTCTGATGAGATAGAAGCGACAGAAAAAATCGACGAATTTCCGACGGAATTTGCCGTCAATTTTGCGGTATTTTTCTTATAGTGAATGGTTAATTTCAGGTTCCTAAAAAAGTGATGAAGAGGCTTGCAAATAAGATGTCAAAACCTGTGGAGTTTGAAGAGGACTGTCTCGATTGGATCATTGTCCTAGAAACAAAAGTAGAGGCAGATGCAAAGAAAAAAGAAGACAAAAAGGTGCTATGAACAGCAGTTGAAGTTTAAACAAAAATTTGATCACATCTATTGCTGTCTCAATCAATACGAGATCCCATGGAGGTGAGATCTTTCTTGCATTGATTATATGATCTTTGTTTGTCTGTTTCTTCAACGCTTTTCAATGTCAAAGACGGAACATACGAATTCGTCACGATCCTTTGCACAAAACTTAGCAGCAAGCCTATTCATGACCTTTATTGGAACCTAAGCATCACAATTGCATACTATAAATCTGGAAACTAAATGTAGTCGATGGTTTTAAAAAATGAATGTGGTCGGAGTTTAAAAATAAACTCATTTTAACAATATTGAATTCATAAGGTTGAGACGATCGATAAAATCAGGAAGAATTCTTGCTCTAAATTCGTACGGTTGAGACGATTGATAAAAACAGAAATAAAGCTAGGATAACGACAAATATGAATCGATCAACAAATTTTGTGAAGTTTATCCATGCCAAAGTTTTGAATAGGGTGATTTAGTTTAAAATACATAGATAATTTAAAAATTAAGAAAGTGGTAGTGATTTTTCATTAATTAGTTTTCTTTCCATCTTATAATTTTTTTGACCAAAATATCTCTACGCAATTTTAACGGTTAAATATTTTGTTAATGATAAAGTATTTGGAAAAATAAACTCTGTTTTAGACAGTTTAATGTGATTGGATTCCAGTGGTAACTCCGATGATATATCCATCGAGAATAGGTTGCAGTTTTAGATGGTTATTTATTTTATTAGCATGCTACATTTTATTGAATATCGATAATATTATCACAATACGATAAGTTGTTTTGCATCATTTTAAATAAATTCTTACACTAAATAAAATACACATTGTTCATTTTTTTTCCTATACCATCACAATGAAAATGATTGACATATTGTTTATTTACTTAACACAAAATAATTTTTAATAATAAAATATTAACGACATAAACAATTTACTAACAATCATACTTAACCGTTAACAAAATGATATATATATATATATATATATATATCACGTTAACAAAAATAATTAACCGTATAAAGTAGAGCTTACCTCCCCAAAATATTTGATCGTTAGAAAAATACTTAACCGTTAAAATTGCGATGAGAGCATTTTAGTCTGAAAATTTCTGAGAGGATAGATAACTATTTAATGAAAAATCATTACCATACTTTATATTTTCAATTATCTGTTGGTATACATTGCAATTTTTTTTTTAAATCAGTTATTTCCTTCCAAAGCTATTAGCTTTATTCTATGCACCTATACAATGATAATTAAATTACCATCATTTCAGTATCACTAAAGCTGCATAAAAAAAAAGAGGTTATTTGATTTTCTAGATATTTTAAAATTCTCAACTAAAAAGAAAAAGAAAAATTCTAAAAGATGGATCCTTTCATAATTTTATTGAAAAAAATGGATCATTACTATGTTCGAATTTCACACTCTACTTAATCTTTGGTTTGTTCATTATATTTTTCTTTTTTTTTTCGATGCAAAACTTAAATTCTTGATAACTCAAAGTATCAAACTCAAGAGGCAAATTTCACAAATCATGCTATGCTTGCAAAACTATATGAAGTTGTCAACTTTTCCGCTTTGAAACATGCATATAGTTTCCGGTTAAGTTGTAGACGTGTTCTATGTGGGCCATCGAGCCTCTTTTGGATTAAGCCAAGAGGTCTTTGTAATGGGCCAAATATAGGTTTGAATGTTAAATAGGAATTTAATCCTCAGATCCATTTGTAACAATGCCCTTCTTGGGCCTTTTCATAATGAAAAATGGTTGACAAAAAAAAAAAAGAAAATTGCAATGTATAAAGATCGAGTGAGTCAACGATCATGAGTAATAGCAGAGGTTTTATCTTTTATCAATCGAAAAAAGAACCAAAGTAAAAAACAACACATCTTAGTCACATAGAAGGAAGGTCTTTTGAGTGTGCGATAAGACTATTAGCAAACGTAGAAAGAGACAAGTGAGAACAAGAGATTTGTCGTTGTTTACCCAAGTCCTTTCTTACTTGTTTGGTTTTGCCTTGCTCTTGCAGCCTCATGTATCGCTCATGAGCTCGCTGATTCTCTAGCTCCTCTCTTCAAAATTACGAAAAAGATGATAATAGTTAAGAGAAATGTTGAATGATAGAGAGCTTAAGAGGTGTTTGGTAGTAGCAACATACCTTTCACGCCTTGAGAGTTCAGTGGTTTTACTAGTCTGGCAAATGGGAAGAACAAAACAAATTTGAAGTTATTACGATACACATAAATTTCAGATTTATAGAAAACTGACTGTTAATTAGATAACTTACATCGAGGTCTCGTGCTTTTAAGGTCTTTGGTTTTACTTTGTTAGGATTATCGACTTCGATTACAGATTCAGTTCCTTTCTTCTTCACCTGATATAACTCTACTGGTAGTTGTTTTGAGTTGTATTGTTACTCGTATTCTCCTTTATCAATGAAGCATATTTTCAGCGGAAAAAAAAAGACTAAAATATTGATAAGTTGTAAAATATATCATGGAAAAATGTAAAGTTACCGTGAGAATATTTGTAAGAAACAAAATTTCTAGAAATAGTAAACAAATTTATTTTCCATTTTAAGGGAGGCCCGTGGGATATATATGTTGGTAAAGGTAATTAAAAAAAAAATCAGTCATAATAGTCTATTAAATAAAAGAAGGAGTTTGAAACTATGTGCGTTTGATTCATTCCTTAAACTCACCAAACAAAAGCTATTTAAGAAAAAACGAAAAAAAAACATTGGATATAGACTCCGGCCCAAGTTCACTCATACGGCCGAAAGAAATTAAAACAATCTAATTAGCCTTGTTCACTTTCTTCCACCCCGACTAACTTTTAACCAGCTTCACCGACGTCGATAATGGACTCTTCTGTCCAGTCTCGATTCGCCTCCCTAACAAACAAAACGCCACCGCAATCAGATCTACTTCTTCATCTTCACTTACCATAACTCCTTCTAATTGATTAATCACAACTACTCATTTCTACTGAAAGAAATTGATGGCAACTTCCTCCATACTCATCATAACTCCTCCGAAATATTTGTTTATAAAACCTTCACCGCAGAGTCTATATCCAAACATAAACACTGCACTCACTTAATCTCTTGCTCTCCCATTTTTTGTAAATATTTAATCAGACAAAGTAGATCCCATGTTCTAACATTTCCACTTCTATATATCATCTTCGTTTTCAAATTAGGTCTTCAAGGAAAAGGACTCTGAGCAAGCGAGGCTTTTCTTTTCAGTTAGGTTTTACAAACGACATTTTTCATACCAAGTTGTGTTGTGGCTGCTTTTTAAGCTGTTTATTGTTCTTTTTTTTTTGGGTCAAATATTTGCTTTAAGTCAAAATCCCTAAGGGATGAGTTCAACAAAAGCAGATAAGGCTTGTTTAGCCACAAAATCAGCCACGTGGTTGGCATTAAGAGAGATATGAGTAAAAGAGATAAAGGAAAAAGCTAGGATTGTAGATCTGATGTCTTCGAGCACACCATGAATCTCCATGAGGGGGGAATCAAGCTTGATCGCGTTGATAAGTAATTGAGAATCTGATTCCAGGTGGAGTGCTAGGAAGCCTTTCTCTAGAGCTGAATCCAACGCTTCTCTCATAGCTAGAGCTTCTCCTATGAGTGCTGAGGAAACGAAGGGTTGGGATTTCGAGCCTTGATTCACCATACGATCCTCTGAGTCCCAGAAGCACCAGCCCAGGCCTGCACTTTTGGTTTCTGCTCTCCATGCAGCATCGACCCTGCAAATGAAAGCTCCTCTCGCCTGAGTTAGTGGTTCCCTTACTTCTGAAAACCTGCGATCCCTTGGGGGTATCACTTGATTCTCCTGGATTATAATTGATTGAGCTGCTTGCCAAGTACGAGCATCAACAATGGCCTTGGTGATAACGTCCTTGGTTGTGAAAAGTTTGTTCTCAAAGAGGCGAAGGTTTCGTGCAGTCCAAATATTTCAGAGAAGCCATGGGTACAGAGGTGTATAAAACAGACCCAATGGAGGGAGGGCAATGCTGCGCTTTGCTTCCGTGAGAGCCTCCGAAGCTGAGGAAAGGTGGTTCTCTCGTGGAGGGAGAGAAATCGGAGCTAGCGTCCAGATTTCCTTAGCAAAGGGACAGTCAAACAGCAAATGGATTGTTGTTTCTACAGCTCCAAATCGGCCACAAGTAGGATTAGTGGTAATTGTTCTAACAAATAGATTATCACCTGTTGGAAGGGCTCCTCTGACTACCTTCCAGAGAAAGTGCTTCATCTTTGGAGATATCTTAAGGTTCCAAATATTTGCCTCCCAGTTGAAGTCTCGAGCTGTTGTAGGTTCTGATAGAGTTCTTGCCGTGAAGTATCCTGATTTGGTGGTATAAATCCCTGTTTTTGATGGTAACCATATGATCCTATCAGGTTGTTTTCTTCTGCTTGGAGCCAGGGCTCGGATTTCCTCTTCATGGACAGGTAGTATTTGGCGTATAGCCTCCATATTCCAGGAATTTGTGATAGTGATATGATCATGGAATCATCCGAGAAGACCCGTGTGCCTTGTTCAGCACAAACGAAGTCTATGATCAATTTTTGTATCCCATCGGACACCAGGAGTACATTCTCACCTCATCTAGAGCACACCTCGAAGTTGAATCACTCCAATCCGAGTTCAGGTGAAGAAGTTATTCAACTTCCAAGTCAAGTGACTCCCAGCTTACACGATTCAGATATACGTGTGTTCAATAATTATTTCCAACCAAACCAAAAGGACTCAAGCTATGAAACAAATTATTCTGGAATCTTGAATCATCGAAGGATCTGTGAAAATTGGAATCACAAAAACATCGGTTCAGACTTGGGAGATATGAATTTTACAATTCCATGGATCTGCTTCAGGCCCTATTGCACGACTGAGCCAAAGATTATGTTCCACAGTCCAACTCAAGAACAATATCGACCTAAGACCAGTTGGAGAATGTTAATGCATCTCTCATCGTTTTAACAAGCCCAAGAAAAGAAGGAAATTCCATCGGATGAGAAAGATACACTCCATTTGCCAAGATGGGTCAATCTGGTTCAAAACTTGAAGAGTTCTAGACCCAATTGGTTTGCAAGCTTCCAGACTTATATTTGGCACCCAGGAGGTATTTCTACCAAGTCCACAAGGCCCAAATAGTGATCCATTTCGTGGAGCTGAAGTACAAGAAGTACAAGAGTTATTTTTTTCTTTTGTTTTAAGTTTTATTTTATTTTCAGCAATTAATATTGCTTAGATATTTTCTACTCTTCCTTGTGCTATATAAGCACACCTAGACTATCACAAATAATAAATCAACTTTCTTTTCAAACATTTTTAGAGTGAATCTCTTTTGTTCTTTTTAGAACTTTTCGATTGCTTGGTGTGTAATATCCAACAATCAAACTCTATTCTGCTTCGGTGTGTCATATCCGAAAGAATCAAACCTTGTCTTGTCTAGGTGTGTCATATCCTAGGAGACATTGAGGTATATCAAGAGCCTTCCACAACTCTTGTGTTTGTGTGACCATTCGATCCATCATATATCCATCTATCCATTTTCTTTTTGTTTTACCCCTCGAAAGTGTCGATTCCTTGGGAGGATCACATCAGATAGGGTCCAGTAGTTTACTTACCGTATTGTGCTCTTCTCCAAGTGCAGGGGGTCCTATTGGTATGGTAGGTGATGTAAGGGATAGCCAAGGATCCTTCCATATTTTGATGCTTTCTTCATCTCCAATTCTCCATCCTAAGCCCTTTCTCAATAAATTCATACCAATGGTAATGCTTCTCCAGCCATGTGAGCAGTTTGCTGGCGGTACACATTCCCAAAAGGAAGAATGTCGACAGTATTTACCCAAGAGAATCTTTGCCATCAGGCTGTTGGGGTTTTGTAGAATTCTCCAACTATTTTTTGCAAGCAGAGCATCGTTGAACGCCTCCAAATCCCTGAAGACAAGCCCTCTCTTCTGGCGAGGTAATGTGAGTTTTTCCCAGGAGACCCAACTTTTTTTGTTTTGTCTGCTTTATCATCCCACCAGAAACTTGTAAGAACTGATTGTATGCGTTTGCACAGGGACATAGGCAATTTGAACACCGACATGGCATAT
This sequence comes from Cardamine occulta, assembly GCA_028015245.1. Lineage (NCBI taxonomy): Eukaryota > Viridiplantae > Streptophyta > Magnoliopsida > Brassicales > Brassicaceae > Cardamine > Cardamine occulta. The sequence continues at coordinate 15,413,015 of CM051380.1, read as the reverse complement.
GAGGGCATTGCAGTGAGCACTGATTTCAGCAGGACTTGTTTGCCAGCACTCGATAGGAATTTTGAGGTCCAGCCATGCGCTTTCTGTCGTATTCTGTCCACAATGGACGTGAAAATATCTCGTTTTCTTCTACCAAAGTGCTCAGGTAATTCCAAGTAATTTCCCATTCCCCCTTCATTTTGGATATGTAGATCAAACTTTGCTCTTTCTCTAACTGTTCCTGGCGTTTTGGATGAAAATGTGATAGATGACTTAGTCAGATTAATGCATTGTCTAGATACTGCTTCATACTTCTTGAGAATTGATTGTAGGGTCTGATAATTCTCTTTGTTGGACTTGCAGAAAAACATTGTATCATCAGCAAATAGCAGGTGGTTGATAGCGGGACTTCCCCGTGCTACCTTAACTCCTGGAAGAGTTCTTACAGCTTGCGCTTGTTGACACATACTCGAGAGGACCTCAGTACAGAGTATAAACAAGTATGGAGATAGCGGGTCGCCTTGGCGAAGACCCCGCGACGGTTATACTTTCCCTTTAACTCCTCCATTGATAAGATAGGAGTAGAATACCGTTTTCACACACTCCATAACCCAATTAATCCACATACTATGGAACCCAAACCTTTCAAGAACCGCCTGTAAGAAATTCCACTCTATGCGGTCATATGCTTTACTCATATCGGTTTTAACAGCCATAAGACATCTCTTCTTAGCCTTGGATGATTTCAAATAGTATAGTATCTCATGCGTGATCAGTACATTATCTGAGATGGCTCTCTTTGGGACAAATGCAGATTGGTTCTCGGATATGAGCTAAGGGAGAATTGATTGGAGGCGCTTGGTGATGATCTTAGCAATCACCTTATAGTAGACATTACATAGCGCTATTGGACGGTAGTCAGCAGCTTTTTTGGGACCTTGGTTCTTTGGTATCAGGCGCACATGAGTTTCATTCATCCGGGGCTGCATAGATCCCGATTCAAAGAATTGATGAATTTCCTTGTAGATAGAAGGTCCAACAATCGCCCAGTGAATCTTGAAAAACCCAGCTGAGAAACCGTCAGGTCCCGGGGCCTTGTCAGAGTGGATAGCAAACAGTGCAGCCTTAATCTCCTCCATGGATGGGAGCCTAGTAAGTCTTGCATTCATCTCCTCATCTATATTTGGTTCTATTACATCAGCCACTATTTGCATATCACCTGTTGCTCTAGATTCAAATAACTCTTGATAGAAGCTCGAAATTACCTCAGCAATTTGGTCTTCTTTATACACTGCTTCCCCCTGTAGGTTTTCTATAACTGTGAATCTATTGCAGGTCCTTCTACCTCTAGTAGCAGCATGGAAGAACGTAGTGTTTCTATCCCCACTTTGTAACCAGCGGTTGCGGCTTCGTTGTCTCCAAAAGATTTCTTCTGCTTTATATGCGGCTTCCAGTTTTTGAGTTACTATTGCAATTCGCTCAGGGTTAGGGATTGCTTCTGATAGGGCTGCTTCTAGTTCTTCTTGATGAGATTTTATTTCCAGAGTGCTGTTCCGCTTTTGGTCCTTTGAACATTGGATTAGAGCTGATCGGCATCGGTCTATCTTAGATAAGATGAGTTCAATTTCTTGCATGCGCCATGTTTCTTCAATCAGTTTTGCCACTTCCTGTTTTGATTGGAGTCTCCTGTCATACAGGAATTGGAGTCTTCAGGTCTAGGTGGGCCTCCTTGTTTTTCTGAGCTGTCTAAAATATCATTAAAATCGCCTGTTATGAGCCAGGCTGATTCTCGATTCTGTCCCAGGTCCGTGAGTCTTGCCCAGAGATCCCTACGTAGTGAGCGGACCGGGTTGCCATACAAAAAAGTAACAAAAAAGTCTTTCCTTCATAAGATATTTTGGTATCTATAAAATTGGTACAGGAAGAGAGGATTTCAAGGTCAATATGCTGCTTCCAAAATAAGGCAAGGCCTCCACTTAATCCTACTGGCGATATAAGATGTTGTTTATCATAACCAAGGTGCTGGAAAACACGGAAAACATACTCGTCTTGATTTTTTGTTTCCATGAGGAATGTTACATCTGGAAAGATACCCAGCCGTATCTCTCTAATGTGTCGAACTGTCAAGGTATTCCCAAGCCCCTGACAGTTCCAACTGGTTACAATCATTGATGAGTGGGTGGTTTCTAGGAAACCACCTGAACCCTACGAGAAGATGAAATTAAACTCTAAGTGGAAGAAACCTCTTGGCTTGATCGGTGACTAGCCTCATTGAGAGGTACATCCTCATTATGAGGTAAACATTTAGAGCATAGTCTTTTCCTGGGGGAAGGAGTAACTTTGAGAGCATTTCTTTTCCTTAGGCTAGTGCCAACAATGGGCGCTGGGCTGTAGGAGAGACTCTTCCTTGCAATCCCCTTGCTAGATTTCTTCTTTTGAGCATTCTTCTTCCCATTGCTTTTGGTTTGTTTTGATTCATTTGCATGTCCTAGCTTGAAAATTGGTGGTGCTATGGGTGGTTTCCTTTGAATTGGGTCTGGAATTGTACCCTCAGAAGATAGCGCAGCTCTAACCATATTTTCTGCTGCTTCTTTGATTTGGTTACCCTGTTCTCCTGCCTGGATGAGTCTGTGCCTTCTCCTAGCGCTTTCAGCTTGGTCTGGGCAATTAACATAATTGAAGGTCGCCTCTCTTACCTCTTCCATTGCTTTGTTAACCAATTATCTAGGTAGTTCTCCATTTTCCATGGTGTCATCGTGTTGATTTCTCTCTAGGGGAGGCCGCCGAGATTTTGAAGTGGCAGAGTCTTCAAGTTGTCTCAATTCCTCTTCATTTTATCTTGTTTTGGAGTGTACTGGGATGCTGATCGATCTGCATGCCTAGCAGAGTGCCTAGCTGAGTATCGCCTAGAAGAATAGTGATGAGAAGTTCCAGAGCCTCTATACGACCTTGGTCTCACATCTTCCCTGTATCTATGCTCCCTTGCATGTTTTCTATCCTCTCTCATGTATTCTCTACGACAGTAACTTGAAGAGAAACCTGATATGGTGCCTTTATCTTCCCTTGGTGTTCTCATATCAGAGTTGCTTTGTCTTCGAGGGTTATAGCCAGAAGTCCTCAAGGGTGGGAAATGAGCTCTGTTGGAACTATAGGATACATGGTTCGATTCTCTATTATGTGCTTTCTCCCAAGCAAAACGCCGGGAGACCTTGAGCTGGTTGATATCTATCCACTTGCGATCTGTATGATACGAGGTATGTTCTTTCTTGATTGGACAAAGCTTTTCCTCATGAGATAATGCTTTGCAGTGGAAGCAATGTTTCTCTAACTTCTCGTATTCCAGTTCCGCAGTTACCTCTTCTCCCGTGTGGAATTTAACTCGGTGCCATACTTCCAAGGGTTCCAAGGCTTTGATTTCTACCCTAACTCTCCCATGTTTTTCATCAACCTCAAGGTAGTTGCCTATATCTTTACCCACAGAGACAAATGTTTCCTTCTTCTTGAAGTGGATTGGTATATCATGAATCTGAATCCAAAAAGGGATCAATGAAGGAAACGAGCTAGACACTATTGGTTCCCATCTTTGTAGAACAAACATCCAATGTTTAAAGTGATAGGGAGCCTTTCGTAGTACTGTTTTCAGGTCTTCCTTAGATTTGAACTTGAATTGGAAGTGGGTTCGGCCTAGATCTGAGCCTATGATACGATCCTCCATCTCCCAAAATTTGGGCATGTAGCCAACTAGGGCTTTGGGTCTTTGAACCTCCGGGTTAGTGACTCTACCAATGAGAGTAAGTTTGTGTTCAGCAATAAGATATGGGTTATCAAATCTAGGTACATACGTGAGCTTTCTTCTGGTAGATCTGGGACGATCCTCCACATCTTTGCCTTTTCTTCTCTGGTGTAGCGGCGTAACATTGGAAAGGGTGGAGTGAAGGACACGATACTGTGAAAAAAAGAAAAGTAGTAGCAACCGACGTGATAACAGCGGAGATAAAACTAAAAAACTGTATTCAACAGTAACGGGACAGAAAGCTTTCTGCAGGGTGTCAGAGATCTACTGGGGATCACCAACACAGAACAAACTTCGAGGAATCAAGGTCGGAGAAAGTTGAAGGCGCCGCTTTTTAGAAACCCTAGAAAATCGCCTTTTTGGGAGAAAACCTAGGGGCCATTTCTGTAAATAAATGATATCTTTGTAAGCTGTTTATTGTTCAGGTAGAATAAGAGTGATTAGTAAGACTGACTGGAGAAAAAGATTCTAATTAACAAATTAAAAAATTTCAGAAGATTCATCGTCTAGCAAAATTTCGAACTATATGCGACAGTCATGATGGATTTAAAAATGGAATTACTTTCGTCTTGTGCTCTATCATTGATGTCGGCTTTCTATTTGTTCTCGTGCTTGTGTTTCCGAATAATTGATCTTGAAAGAGAAAAGAGAGTGATGATGTGTTCCGATTTGAATGAAAGAAAATGAGTTTAAGATTGAAAATAATAATGATTTGATTTCAATATATAAATAAAATAGAAGAAAGGAAGTTAAAACTGAAAAGTTATGAAAGAGTGGCGAGAGAAAAAAATGAATGATGAAAAATATAAAACCTGATTTCTTTTAGAAAACAAAAAAAATAAAAAAAGAGTATTGAAAAACTTATAGGCAAATCATGGAATAAGTTTTTTTCGTGGAATAAATTATTTTTTTTTTAATTTTTTTAATAAACATTTCCATATGTCCGATTTTTATTGGGCTAGTGACTTGTGCTTTATAAGATAAAAGATAAATGATTTCAGAAAATGATATCTAATATTTATAGATCTAGTACTTTATATTTGCAAATATTTCAGATCTTCTGTGCACAATAAATTAAATTTGTCAAAAAGAAAGACATTAAAGTGAACTTTATTTGACCAGAAAAAAAAAATTAAAGTCAACTTCAACATAAAAAGGCATGTGCATTAACAGTTATCAATTATATATAGTGCAAAATCAGTTTTGAGTATTTTTTTCTAAATAGTTAGAGATCTGCATTAGACACCCAAAAAGTATGTCTACCGGTGGGACCCGCCACTTTCCCTATTTAAAAAAAAAAAAAATTGTTTTTTTAATGTCGCGGCGAATCACGCCACGACACGTGGCCATCTTTTGGAGAAGACATTGTCTTCCCAAAGACATATGTCTCGGTTGTGGATGGTCTTAGGTAACATGTTAAAATATTATAAATTATTCAAACAAATAATGTCAACATAAACATGCTATGCATTTAAGTTTAGTTAATAACAAGACAATACCTATTTATTGTATAAATATCTCGTGATGCAACCATTTATTTCTATCTCTGTTAGTCCCATCAATATATAAACAACTCTTACCATCAATAAAACATCCCAAAAATCAAAATCTCAAAAATTCTTGAACCCAAAAAACTAATTAGAATCAAATAAGAAAATTGCTAGGATCTCAAGATCATGAAGTTTACAACATTAACAGTCCTCATGGTGGTGATACTAATCCAATTGTTTCCAACGTTGATCAGAGCCAGAGTTGTTGGAGGTTCGGTCGTAGAAGAGAAAATTGTATGTTCTGTAAAGATTGTTATTGATCCATGTTTGTTACCATTATTGGACACTAAAATTCAACCGACTCCATATTGTTGTCAAGTAGTGACTGAACAACAATCATGTATGTGTCAATACATAAAAGACTTTTGGTCTGGTATGATTTTTAGGTCTGGGAATACTCACAAAATTTTCAATACTTGTAATATTCCATATCCTAGTTGTTGAACCTCATGATATTTATAAATAATTAATGATTGGATTTATTATGTTATGGTTTATGTTGATGCGATATAGAGCCGGTCATGAGATTTTTGGAGTCCCAAACGAAATTAAGTAATAATGTTTTTAAAGCATAAAATAAATTTAAAATATAATATCTTAGTGACTAATATTGTAAAAATATAATAAAACTTCACTTTTAAAGAAAATTTATAATTTTAAAAGAATAAACTCATAAATTAATTTTTTAAATTGTAAAATTTATTTAAAATAGAATGTTTTAGTGATAAATAAATATTGTAAGAAAATAACAAAACTTCACTTTTTTTCTTAAAAAGAAAGAGTTATAAAATAATTTTTCTAGCAATAGTTTCATACCTGAATTTTTTAAAATATATATGTAGTTATTTTTTTGTTTCCTCTATTACAATTGAAATTTAATAAAAATAATTTCATAATTTTATTACTACTTTTGAAGTGGGATCACTTAAAATTGGGGGCCCATGAAGATGTTCCATGTGAATGAGCACAAACATGGCTTTGATGCGATATAATTTTTTGTTTTCTTGGGAAAAAACTTATAATATCAATCAATTAAACGAAGAGTTTTAGTAGCAATCAGAGAGAAAAATGTGTAAATAAATGTTTACTATGGACTATTTTGTGTTGTGTGATTGGTTAGTAAACTAAAGTAAATCGGAAAATTTTGATATTGTGGTTAATATGTTGTATGAGTCAACTTTCCCAACAATCTGTAATTTTTCCAAAGTTTATGTACATGCCTATTTAATTTTTCGTCAAACAATCTTTAAATTCATTAGCATAAATGGCATGAATACATTGAAAGATAGGGGTTATCAAACTTCTTAATTAATGCAATAAAGCTTGAAAATTGTAGAGATTAAAACAGAGTAGTCTTCGTGATAGATTTTTATAAAGTTAATGTTTTTTGTTACCCAGTTACATGTTCAGGTCCCATACCCATTATTTTCCATCCCAATACCAGAAATAGACTGATCTTTAAAATATCATATTAATTTCGTCAATTAACGATATTAGAGTAATCAAATTTTAATTATGATTTTTGGTAGTATATGTAGTTAAGAATATAAATTACTTAAAAAAACTGGTATAATTTAGAAAATCCAAATTATATACATATAAAAATATATTTAATGTGAATTTTCTTAGAACATTTATATTTTCTTGGAACATTTATTTGACACTTTTTAAAAACATTATTAATATTTATAATATTTGAAACAAAATATTTAAAATATTTTTATTTATTTAATTCGGTCAATTATTGGTTTAACTAAAATAGCAGATTAAACGAATAAACTTTTAAATTTGGATGTTTAATATTACAATGTTCTTGCTAATTCGGATTTTGAATCATTTTGATCATTTTTATAATATGACCTAGAACCTTTGTTCAAAATTTTTAACCGATGTGGGACTTTGAACACACATTTTTTCTTCATCGATTGAGTAAAATATCTCAGTTTCTAAAAATTTGGTTCACAATATATGCATTTAAAAATCTAGATTTTATTATCTATAAGTATTATATGACAATTCAAAATAATTAAAAAAACAATAGAAGTATTGGTAGTCTTGTGAGTGACTCGGTGGGTCGATCAACTCATCGGCCAAATGCGTATCACTCAATGATGAACCAACGTGCCGTAGATGGAAAATTCCCAACCCCTTGGATGGGTAAAACAGTTAGGAAACCAAGGGACGTATCAACGGTGATGACCGATGTGGGTAAAAACGGTTGGAAACCAAGAAGCATATCAACGGTGATGAACAAAACAGGATTACGGATGGTCCAGTAAAGCTATTGGCTTGCTCAGCCACCGGAAGCAAAAGGGTATGAATTACCCCTCGTCATATCGGTATACTTTGGAGACGATCGGGATCAAACGATTAAGGATCGGTTGGTAAATCCGATGAATGATCCTACGGATAGAATCCAAAAGACAATAGAACCGATACAAGGGGTTGGTCAGAACTACTGGGAAACACCGAAATGATTAAGGATTGGTTAATAAATCTGATGGGTGATCCTACGGTTAGAATCTGCGGACATAAAAAGATTGATTCAGGAACATGGATGTATCCGCAAGCGAAGACTTGACCGGCCATCATGAACCAAAGTGAATGATTCTAATCTCTACCATATACAAATCCTATGGGGATGGTATGTTGAATTACAATGTAACGGAGGGACGGGTCAAATAACATAGTAAAGTGGCGACCTGTTTGGAAGGAATGTTGCCAAAGCAACATGGGATGGATTAGAGGGAAGCATAAACGAGAAATCATAGAACACATTCAAAGAGAGAACTGCATCTTCTAGAAGGAAAAAGACAGGAAAAGGAAAGAAGGGAATTCCATGGGAACCATGAGACATCAGAAAAGATGATGATCCTTGGATGTTTTGGTGGAATTGACTACATGGTAGCATGGAGCACGGATCTTGACTAGGAAACATGACTATCCGGGTAATCGGCCAAAGGAGGGAGATCGACTCGTCCATGGAAAAAGAACGAGCTATCGATGAACAATGATGATGTACCATCATTAACATCCAAGGGGTGGCAAGCTATCTCCTAGCATGAAGACTCATCGAGAAACGAGAGGAATCACTGGGAAAAAGAGGAGAACAAAGGACGACCATCGAGGGACTTCGAATATGAATTCATCTAAGAGAAGATCATCTTGAACCAGGAATGAAATCGATGGTGTAACTGACAATGATTTTTTTTCCTAAGTGTTTGACACTTTTTTTTAATGAATGTAAAATTTACTCAACCAAAAAACCCTTTGTACATTAGATGCAACCGTTTATTTAAAATGTTTAGAGGAAAGACTAAGAAGCTAGAGCCACTATTGGATTAGAGATTAAAAAAAAAATTTAGCCTCTAGACCCAAACCAAATGATAAGGCCATCCTTCAGCTTGGACGAACTTAGCTTCAATAGTGAAGATATTTTATTACGGACAACATGCCCAATGAATGTAAATAAATAAATAAATAATTTTACAAAATAATTTTTAACTAAATAAATGTTTGACACTTACCAAAATATAAATAAATAATATTCAATTTTACAATTTTTAACTAAATCAAACTAAAACCGAAAATTTCTTAAATAAACTAACCGTCTCCTAATTTCAGGCTCAATTTGGATTTGTTGGTACTGTAATAGGATTTGAATACAATTTATACACAGTTGGATTTGAAGCTGTAGTTGAGTATGCCACTCTTAAAAAAACATATCAAAACATAGATAATACTTACAAAAGATAGATTGAGTTTATAGCCAAGATTTAATAATCTGAGTGTATCTTAAAAACAGCTAAGTTTATGTACACATACATCATCAAACCTTAAGAAAACCATCAAAAAACAGAGACAATGATAGTTACTATTACAGTAGAGTTTAACTTAGAGTCCAGGTATATAAAAGTAACCCGGCAAAGTAAACACTGCACCCACATATTATATTATGTTTTCTTTACTATTACAAACCATGAAACATGATAGAAGACCAAAAAAAAATGTCTGAACAAATGGTTAAAAAGCTTCAGATCACGCGGAGCTCTGTAAGAAAGGCAGCGCATAGATCCAAGAAGAGAAACTGAGGACCGTTAACTCTCTGGATATCGAGCAAGTACTTCTCTTCGCGAGCTTTGTATAGCTGTTTCAAAATCAAAAATGTAAAATGGTATGTGAACATTGTTGTTTTGGTGATATAACAACAGCAGATCTTAGTATTTGCTCCAGCTCAATTCTAGGGAATCTACAGTAAAACCTCTATAAATTAATAACATTCGGACCAAGGTATTTTATGATGTTTTATTAATTTATCGTGTTTATTAATTTGTAGATGTGATATTTGGGTCAAAATATCAATTTGGGACCAGAGAAAATTATTGATTTATCGAGGTATTAATTTATAGAGGTTTCACTGTACAATCCGTTGATCGGTTCATATCACTATTAAACCGAACTGCGCAGTTGTTTTCTTTTTCTTTCTCCTAGGAATCTTGTTGATGCTAACATGTGTGAGTTTGTAGTTACCTGAAGTTCAAATTTGACGACTGTGGGTGAGGTCATGGCACAGTCATCTTCAATGATGCTGGATTCATCTCTGAAGTTGTTAACCATAGTATTCTGACCATCAGTAAAACCGGGAACCCATCGGCATTTCATGTTGTAGTGACCAATCTTCTTCCAACACACATTGAGTTCTTGAAGAGCTTTCAAAACTTCATTCATTATTTCACGAGGATGCGCATGTGACTGTTAAAAAATACCACAGTATACAGATTCATTATCGATTTGGGTATGTGGAGGTAACCACATTCAGAAACAAGAAAACAAATTTAAAATGCCGAAATTTACAAATAAGTTAATGATCCTGGCAAGACGAAACAGATATCTGATTGTGTTGCATTCAGAAAGGTTTAGGGAGACGACAAAGAAATCTAACAATCAGGAACAAACCTGAAGTCCAAGAGCCCATTTTCGATCAGCTGGGACTTGTGATCTTGCTCCCAACCCGTAATGATCCATATGTGCAGGAACCCAGTGACCTACAGGTGAAGCAGCTGCTTCAGCTGGGCGCATAGGATTGGAACCACTGTCCTAGATGAGTAAATTTGAAAATGTGAAAATGTTAGTACAACACCAAAGGGAGACCTCGGGCTTGACCAGCACATTATGTCATAAAAGAATAATGCTTTTTGTGGCCCTTTTGAGATTTAGATGTTTGATACTATCGACTGGGATAAAAAAAATACATACTGTTGTCTCCTGAAACTCGGATTCAAGATAGCCACTTGGAACACGGAATCGGTTGTCCAATAACAGGTAATATGTAACAGTAGCCTGAAACAAGTAGCAAGTGGAATATCAGTTACTATTGGAAACTAGTTTAAGGGATTAAAAGCATTACAGAACGAAACTACATACATCGTTTTGTATTCTGTTACGAAGAGATTCCATAACCTGGTTTCTCTCAAATCCCATGTTAACCACTTCTTGAATTATCTCTTCATTGATCTGCAAAAATAAAAGCGAAGTTGTTACTATCACCAGAACTCACTCTTTTAATTTCCAAATGGCGCTGAAACCAACCTTCTTAGCCTGCTCTACTGTATCAGGTGGAGAAACAGCAAGATAACGAGGAAGATGAGTCTGGAACCAACGGTGTTGACGGATCTCAGGAATGGTGATTCGTTTCACTGGGTCAACTATAAGCATCCTTGGGATCAGGTCTCTAGCCTCGGTTGATAAATGACTTGGAAGAGTGTAAATCCCACCCTGAAAGAAAATAACACCTTGATTAGTTACTTCACATAAATATGAATCCAATAGTCTTTAAGCTGAATCAAAGTACCTTTATTTTCTTGAAAAGGTTGGGAATGTTTTCATCATCAAATGGAAGCGTACCGCATAATAAAGCATACAATATCACTCCGCAACTCCAAACATCTACTTCGGGTCCAGCATATAATTTACCTGATATAACCTAGTAAGATATGATTCGTTGAAATTTAATGTTTCAGATAGATAGTCATAATCCAATGAAAGAAGAAACAGAGACATAAGTACATAAGAATACAGTAACTTTGCTAAACTGAATACCTCGGGAGCAGCGTAGTTGGGGCTTCCACAGCTCGTCTTTAGAAAATGGCCATCCCGCATGACATTACTCAGCCCAAAGTCTGCAATCTTAATGTTGCATCTGGAATCCAATAGTAAATTCTCAGGCTTCAGGTCTCTGTGGACAACCATATTACGGTGGCAATACTCCACACCAGAAATTATCTGCTCGGATATACATCAAACGCTAACAACACTCAAACTCAGAGAAGACATGATAAGCTACAAACACACTGATTATGGCAAGAGCAAACAAACCTGCTGGAAAAAGTTACGAGCCTCATCCTCTTGTAACCTGCCTTTCTCTACAATATAATCAAAGAGCTCTCCAGACTTGACATACTCCATTACGACATAAATGTCACTTGGGGTCTCTATTACCTCATATTGCCGAATGATATGAGGATGCATAAACAATCTGAGAATTTTGATTTCCCTTCTCACTGTACGGATACATACATTAAGATAAAAAGGAACAAAAGGATCACAGAGCTAATTTACCGGCAAAACCAATAGCAAGCCGTTTAATTCTTCAAACTAGTGAAATATAATTAAGCATAGAGATCAATAGGCAGAAGTCATTTTGTTACAGAAAAATCTTAAGCTAGAACCAAACAGTGCATGTATACCTTTCTCTTCCATTTCCATATTCTTGATCTTACGGCGATTGAGGATTTTGATTGCAACCTTATGCCCCGTGACAACATGCTCTGCTATTTTCACCTTCCCAAAAGACCCAATCCCAAGAGTTTTCCCAAGCTTGTAATTCGGTAAAATCGATTCAACCCCATTGCCAAATCTATTAGAAGGATCCATTTCCTGTTCCCAAATGCAACAGAAAGCTCTCTTAGAAACAAATTCTCTAAACAAAAACATCAGTAAAACTAATAACACAACATAATATGGCAGGGAACTAAAAGGAAGTTATCAATGCCATGGATCAACATTAAAAACCAGTAAAAATCGAGACTTAACTAGTGAATGAACTATATTAAATTGCTCAAATCAAGACCACTTTCATTTCATCCAATTTGAGTTTGGTCTCTCTTAAACTATAAATCTGAACAAACCAAAATCTTTCAGGAAACAATGACAACATAAACCAAAATCACTACTTTGTAATGTTAATTTAACTCTGCAACCAAACCATTGAAGTAATCACGGACAAACGCACAAACCAAACCAAACACAAATCATCAATCTAACTTCTTATCAGATGTTCTACAACCAAAATCCTTAAAATTTCTGAAACATTTTCTCAGAAAGCTATCAGCTTTGTGCAGAAAACAAGGAAATATTCTTAGATTTTCCAAAAATTAGAAGACAATTTGGTTTTTAGAAGACAAAATTGAAAAAGTCAAATTTACCCTAAAAATCCCCCCAAATTTTCAATCTTTCTTCGAGCAGATCCCAGAATTCAGAAACCCAATAGAAATTGTTGAAACAAAGACGCAGAATCTGATTGAAAGGTTGAGAAAAGAGAAAGCATTAGAGAAGAATCGAGAAGCTCTTAGTTGATAGAGATATGTAAAAACAAAAAGTTAAAACTTACGGTTTTGTAATTTGAAGAAATCTTGGGAACTCAGATTTCAAGTCGTATGTGACGAAGAGCTGAGTCACAAGGTCCTTTAAGTCTTCATGGGTGATTAGTAAAATGACGAATCAGAAAACCAAAACCCAGATAACTGTTTTAATGCTATTGTAAATTTGCAATTCCTCTCGAATTAGGGTCATTTTGGTTTTTGTTTTAAAAATTAGTTTTGTAAGTTTAATACACAGTACATCTAATTTAATTATCCTTATTATTATTGAGCAATTTATTATACTAGTAGATGAATTTATTCGCTTGGAATTTATATTATCGCTAGAATAAAACCCGTGCATTGCACGGAAGGAAAATATCTCTAAAATTAAAATATAATAAATTTAAATATATAGGTGCTTTTGAGAATTTGATTATGGTTTTTAGTTATACAATTTGATTGTATTGAGATGTGTATAATGTTGGATCTAGCCGTCTAGGCCAGCTTATTATGGATTGGGTACCCTGACTCTTTTTGTACCTGATCCAAAATATCTGAATCCATTAAGTAAGAATGATAGAACTTATCCGTTTAAATAAAAAAAAATTCAACAATTAAAAGTTGGGTAATTCCGATACCCAAAGATAATTATTACAATACTCATCTTTAATTGTTGATTATTTTTTATTTATTTATGTGATGAAAGTTATTCGATATTAGCAAAATTAATAAAATTTATTTAAAAATTTAAATTTTCAATAAAATCTTATTACAATTTTTACTATCCGCAATTATCCATTCGAATAGCGATTTAATTACGAAAATTCTCTGTTAAGGTATTAATCACAAAAATGTGAGACAAACTCCTATTAAAAGTCTATTCCAATTGGTTTACTGATTTTACTGAAAATAAAAATTTTATTTTCTATAGATGTTTCATTATATTTCCCCGTGAAATATATTCTTAGTATTCTTAGTACATATTTTTCGTTTGTCATATATGCTAAAAACAGTTGATTCTATCCTATGACCACGATCCTATTTATTCAAATAAATGGTCTTTTTATATATAAGAAAGGCATAACATCACCAAGGTATCAAGCCTAGACGGAAAGAGATATATAGCTTAAGTGTCAAATGTCTGATACATGTCCAAATAAGTCTCAGTTTCCAACCTTATCCCTTTTATTATTTCTCTAAAAAGGTTTTATATCCTCTAGATTTTAGTCATGAATCATGAGTCATGAGTGAGTCATGTCTTATGTGATGTTGAATAGAGATTTTCAAGTTATAACTTTGTAGCACCAAAAAAACAAAAGCTTTGTAATGTTAGCTTTCTCATAAATCCAAAAACATATATCAAAAACTAAAGAGTCCAAAAAATTTAATAAAAATGGTTCCATAACACTTAAAAAAAAAACTATTTCATTGCTAAAGCATCTCATGCATCATTGACTTGAAAGCAAATAAAAAGAATTTCAGCACAGAAAAATATAAACAAATTACTATCTTTATAAGGAATCAAAGACCCTAAGCTTTGTTTGTTTGTATTCATGGATTTAGTAGTGGGAGATCAAGTCTTAGCTTCAGATTCTTGGCTTCTTGCTATAACTACTTAAACTAACACTACCTTTTCCATTTCGAACCATCTTCTCTTTCTTAGTTGCATCAGTATTTGCACTCACAGAAAAACCATACTCTTCTTTGAGAAAGTTTTCCATCATCCAAGTTAGGCGTGCTCTCTTTTATAGATTGTCCTCTTTTCTGCAATCTGAAGAGTAACAATTTTTTTTCTAAAACATTCATCTTTAAGGAACGGAGGGAGTATGAAACATACAACAAAAATAAAAATAAACGAAGATGAAAAGTGGTACCTTCAGACATGAGTCAAAATTGAAACATCATCATCTGAAACATATAAAAAGATCATATTAAAAATTTAATAACACATTGTGACTGAATATAAGATACACATAAAAAGGTATTGTTAGTGATCAACAATGAAAATAAACAAATTGATTGACGATCAATATATGGGAAAATAATCTCCATGTGTTATTGGTTCTATTTGTCTGCAAGCAAATATCAAGAATCCACACTCAAAAACACCAAGCTAATTATTTGGTGGTGGACCTAGGGATCAAGACCAAATATTTGAAAAAGATTTTGGCTTCAACCCGAGTATTTTCAGAAATATAGTAAATTAGGGCTGTTACGATATTATTAGATGTTAAGATTTAATTGTCACAAATTAATAGTTTCCATATTTCAAATAAACATGATACAAAATAATTACAGAATAATTATTATTTTACAATATATATACATTTTTAATTCGGAAGGTTGGCAAAGATATGGGTTTACAGAATAATTTTAAATATATAAGTAAATAAGATATAAATTTAAATAAAAATAAAAAATTATATAATTTCTAAATTTAGAAATCATATATTCTTAACATTATATTAATTTTATTGATAATGATGTCCTGTTAAATATATATTTCACCACATTTTATACTTTAGATAATTATTATTTTACTATATGAATTATTATTTTAAATAAATTCAGAAGGTTGGGTAAAATTATATGAATTTATATTAACAATGGTGTTATGATGAAGATATATTTCACCTTATTTAAAACTAAACGATTTGCCAGGAATTTAATAACAGTAACTAATAAATGGTATTTAATTTGTAATTTAAATAAATTATATAAGAGATATTAAAATTAAACTAATGGTTAGTGTCCAATGGCAAAAACTGTAATTAGTCTAGTAATGACTATCTTATTTTAAC
Organism: Cardamine occulta; assembly: GCA_028015245.1. Taxonomy (NCBI): domain Eukaryota; kingdom Viridiplantae; phylum Streptophyta; class Magnoliopsida; order Brassicales; family Brassicaceae; genus Cardamine; species Cardamine occulta. The sequence continues at coordinate 15,397,252 of CM051380.1, read as the reverse complement.
ACTTTGCTAACAATTTATGTGGTGCTGACACGTCAGCATGACATCGTTCTAAATACCACGCGAGTGAAAGGTTACTCTTAAAAGTGTATTTCTCAAATAATATATATTAGATTTGATAATATAGTTATAAAAAAATTTGCCAATATAAAATATTAGTATATCACTTCTTTAGCATTTTATATGTATTTAATAAAATAAAATTTATCGACAACATATATATAATATAAAATTATATCTATCGAAAGTTAAATTTTTAAATATATTTTAAATTCATAAAAACTTTTAGGTATCCAATTTTTGTATATTCATACTTACCTACAAAATTTTAGATACTTACAAATGTAATCTTGATCCAAATTATTAACATTGAATCAAAAACTAATATTGAATACTATAATTAAACAAACGTATTCAACCATTCAATTGTAGTAGATATGCATTCCCCCGATATATGAGATGTGCCATAGATACTACTCGGTCTCGGAAATTTTTTTAGCATTTAAATCACTTCATCCAAAAATCACCCTACAACTGGCCATATCGAATACTCACAACTACACACGACTCAACCCAATCTAACTGTCCATAAGTTCAATCTCCAAATCTGTATTCATATGTAAGCTCTTGAATATCAGATATTACAAAGTGAGAAAACTTTCAAAAGGATTCAAAGTTTAAATATTCAGTGTACAGATTCATTAACAACGATACGACAAAAGTAATAACGAGAACTCATGGTCCTTTAGTCATCACTTTCGAGTTTACGCTTCTTAGAGATTCAAACGTTTATACTACATTCATTACATGCAATAACTCATTCTTCCATCATTACAACCGCAATAATATGGGAAAATGGCTTCATAATCTTCATTCTCTACACAATTACTTATTGAATTGCCAAAAGTCACTATCTAGACCTTAATTCTCATACCTAATTCAAGCATTCAATATTCTCTCTATACTTATAACCCAATAAATATGATATGTAGCAGTCATTACTTACCATTGTGTACGATTAAATTACTTTTTCCAAAAAAAAAATAAACAGTTGAAATATGGAAGTCTTTGATCTTAATTTGTTTTTTTACTTGAAAAGCTGGTAGAAGTGTTCAACATGTGGTTGCAAAGCTATTGTGATTCGGGGAGGCCCGTAATATCAAGAAAGGAAAAGAGCTCATGGGGGTCGACACGGTCATACTTGATGAATATGATATGGCACATTAAAAGGTTTATCTTACCTCCCCCACTAAATATTTGAAATGAACATTAAAATGGTTTTTCTCTCTTTGGCATTCATCCCTCATCCAAGCTTCCATTAACATTCACTGAGTTGACACATTCAAATACCGTTTACATGAAGATCAAAAACAAAGTAGAGGGAGAATGAACGAATTTGATATTTTACAAAGCAACGACCTTTCCATCGAATCAAAAGGAGATGACAAAATTATGGAGCAATGAAGCGATTCTCTAATCCCATACAAAATAGATGACTTAATGACGGCTACAAATCATGCTTCTCGCTGGAAAAAGCGTGACAGAGAAAGAGATGAAGTTGAAGAAGATAAGAACTAGAAAGAGACTGTTCAAGTTTTGACGTGGAGCGTCAATAGCTTCCTCCTTCTGGTGAAAAATGACTGGTCCGAGTTATTTAATTTTGTCTCTCAAATTGATCTGAAGATAATTCAAAATCAAGAAGTCATAATTGCATTATCGTCCTTTTGAGATGAACACTTAGGCTCTGAATGGATGCAGCAGTCGGGGTGGACAAAACCATTTTTGAATTAAACCGCTTTTTCATACCATTCATAAGTTATAGTCCGCAGTGGTGTAGACAAAAAAATAAAAGAAAACAGCTGCGGATCAACTGCGATCCACTTTTACAAAGAAATAAACTAAGACTGCAGCAGACAGTAGACCACCCCAAAATAGAATGGTTTAGTCCGCTGATGGTTTAATCCACTCCATCCGCAACAACTATTCGAAGCCTTAATAAATAGACATTCAAAAACTGAACACAAAATTTTAAAAATAAATTAATACTAAAATAATCATAAGTCCAATAAAAGGAATATACTACGTATGTGGGATTCATATTGGCATTTCAATTAGTGGAGTTCTAAATTTGGGTTTCATAAATAACACAAAAAAACAAAATGCAAATGCATATTATAAAAAAAGGGGTATTTAATCTGGAGATACCGATCCGATCTTAACTGAACTAACTGAAGCAAAATACTCGATCCGATCAAATCAAATTTTAGTATGGTTTGAATGGATTCACTTTTTCATATTAGAGAAACTAAATTCTAATTGGAACCAAACAAAAAAAATCCCATCTAAAGCCAATATTTGTTTGAATAGTAATAATATATTTGACTAAAAATTGTATCCGAACACAAGCCAAAACTGAAGTCATAAAAAATCATTCATTAAATATTTGCTTTTAGTTTGGATACCATTAAAAAAAACTAAAACTTTTACAAGCTGGATAACTCGAATCAAAACTCAGATTGAACACCCGAAATAAAATATCACATTATCGGAAAACAAATAAAAAATAGTAAGATTCAATATTCAACACACTTTTATAAAAATTATGACAAATAACACATCCATTAAATCACAAGGAAAAAAAACACAAAAAATGAACAACCAAAAATAAAATAAAAATCTAATATCATCTGAAAATAACATACCAGCACTTCACCAAATTTTCTTCTGATCAACGATAATGATAAAAATTTTGCCCGAATGGCGGGTCACCCATTAGTATATACAAAAAATAAAATTAATCCATTTAAACCATATTAAGATATAGTTTGGTTTTCTGGATTCAACATCCGTAATAGATGGGCATTTGGGTACCCATTTGGTTTCGGTTCCATTATTCGAGTATATAGTAGTTCGGTTATTGCATTTAAGATCTATTTAAGTATATTAAAAAATTGGTTCGGTACTGTTCGGGTAGAGGAATGATTGTTATCAAACCGGTTTTGAATCAGGTAATTTTTTATTTCGGCTCGGATCGGTTATTTTATATCTATAGTACCCAAAATTATCCAAAATTATCTAAATTTACCGGCAATTATCCGAAATTAACCAATATTATTTGAAAATGAATTGAAATTACCCAAAATTATACGATTCACACTTTTATCAAATTACACAGGGAGTCAAAGCTCAACATATATATTGTCACCTACATATTTGTTTCATTATGTAAGATTGTAAAACTATGTGAGTCATTCTATTCATGAGGTATGTCTTTATATAATTACAAGAGGAGTACTCTCTAAGTATTCACATTAGAGGGGTAGCCTCCAAGTATTCACATTACCGAAATAAGGAAATATTCTATATTCCTATATTCCAACACCATCCCTCAGTCTTAGCAGGAGGTTTGCGTACGCTGAGACTGTTTATGAAGTCAAGGAATAGAGAGGAAGGCAAACCCTTTGTGAAGACATTGGCGAATTGCTTAGCTGATGGGACATGAAGAACACGCACATGACCTATTGAAAATTTCTCTCGAACAAAATGCATATCAATCTCCACATGTTTAGTTCTTTGATGTTGAACTGGGTTCGAAGACAAATAAATGGCAGAGATGTTGTCACAGTAAACAACAGTAGCTCGTTGCAAGGGAATGTGCATTTCTAGTAAAATAGTGCGTAACCAAGTAGCTTCTAAGACTGCATTTGCAACACTCTGATATTCTGCCTCTGCGCTTGATCTAGAGATCATATGTTGCCGCAATGAAGACCACGAGATGAGATTATCACCAAGGAAAACACAATAACCCGAGGTCGAATGCCAAGTTGAAGGACATCCAGCCCAATCCGCATCAGAATAGGCAACTAAACCAGTGTTGGAGGAACGGTAAATGGGAATTCCATGTTTAATAGTGTCTTTGATGTAGGGAAGAACACGCTTAAGTGCATGTAGGTGAGATTCACACAAATATCATGCATAAACAAGCATACTTGTTGAATGGAAAAAGCAATGTCTGGATGAGTGAAAGTTAGATATTGAAGTGCACCTGCCAAACTTCTATACAAAGTTGGATAAGAAACTGGTGGACTGTCATCTACCTCCAGCTTGGTCTTCGTGTCAGTGGGTGTGAGACATGGATTACAACCTATCATGCTAGCCTGATGAAGAATATCAGCAACATAATTTTGTTGATTTAGAAACAAACCATGTGAATCACGGTGAACAGAAATGCCTAGGAAATGATAGAGGTGACCAAGATCGAACATGTCAAACTTGGAGCTAAGATGGGTGATGATTTACTGAAGCAGACGTGTTGTCGACGCCGTGAGAACGATGTCGTCAACATATAGAAGCAAGTAGGCATGTTTGGAGTTGCGTTGTAGAATGAACAACGATGCATCAGATTTGCTTTGTGTGAAACCAATGGTTCGAGCAAAAGTGGCAAATATTTTGTACCATGCACGTGGAGCTTGTTTAAGACCGTAGAAAGAGCGCTGAAGGAGACACAAATGATCAGGTTTAGGGAGATCAACAAATCCTGGTGGCTGATGCATATACACGGTTTTGTCAAGATCACCATGGAGAAAAACATTTTTGACATCAAGCTGATGCAGAGGCCAGTCCCGAGAGGTAGCGACGGTGATGACCATACAAATGGTTGATGGCTTAACCACATGACTAAACATCTCATCACAATCAACACTGGGAAGTTGAGACTTGCCATTTTCCATGAGCCAAGCCTTGTATCGAGCTAGAGTGTCATCCGCCTTAAATTTGTGCATGAATAACCATATAGAATGAATAATGTTAGTAGAAAATGGGCGTGGTGATATGCTCAAAGTTTAATCCCTAGAGCTACATCGCAAGTGCACAAATATGCAATTGTAGTATACAGGGGTCGAATCCACAGAGACTCACAATATTTCACAATAGATTCTTCAATTTCGAATTAAGCTAAGTAAGATAGGTGATAAATTAAAGCAATGCAGAAAAGTAAATGAAAGTTATTGTATTCAAATGAGAAAAACGTCAAGCTCAGGGAACTTCTCAGGAATTCAGGAAATGTAAATCAATGGACTGGCTAGGATCAAATTAAATTTCAGTTCTAGAACTCAAAACACTAACTTAGAACTAACCAACTCCCGCTGTGAAAGTTCTTTATGCTTAAAACCTAAGAAACCAAATTCTTTTGTGAGACTTAAGATTTTAAACAAGCATTAAGTTCAAGTTTGATTTGTTTAAAAATTATCTAATCCAAATTCCTTTGTAAATATCTAATTTGCTCACTCTAGGTTCTGTCAAGTTTCAAATCACACCGTCGTGCTAATTCAATAACCTAAGATCTAGATGCTAGGTGATCAGGCTAGATCTAGCATTAAGGACAACCTGGGTGAAGAACTTATAAAGTTCTGTATCCTAACCATTCAATCAATGTTACAAATCCATGAAAACCCTAGTGAGAATCCCTGAACCTAACAAGTGATTTACTCAAACATAATCAATGAAATCAAAGACATGAATAGAATAGGAATCATAAATAAACTTAAAAGGGAAATAGAAACAGGGGTTCAAGATCTTCTCTCAGAAATACAGAGTAAAATCATCCCCAAGCTCTCATTCTCTCTCAAAGTCTCCTTGCAAAAAGATTAGATAGATCTCTAAGACCTAAAAACCCTCAAATATACTCTAAACACGACTTGGGTCTTTTTGTAAATAATAGAAACTTCTGGGGCAAAGTTAAAAATCTTCAAAACTTGTAAATTTCCGAGTGTGGCTTCCACATAGTCGATCGACACCAGGGGTCTGTCCATGATCCAGCTTTAGCTTCTCAGCAACAATGCTCTAAAATGCTCCAAAAGGTCCAAAAATCCTCAAATACGTGTAAACCTGTAAAAGACTCTAATAGGACTCTAAAGACATATAAAAGACTCAATTAAGGACATATATCATGGCTTAAAAACCGTAAAAACCATGATATATCACGTGGTACCAGTCTCCATGTACCACATTTAATAAGAGCATCATACTCCTCTTTTAATGTCGGATTCCAGTTTGGGTCTTTAGCAGCATGCACATGCGACAATGGTAAAGAAAAAATTATGATGTCATAATGAAAGCACAATGGAATTTGTGGTTTGAAGACACCAATTTGACTGCGAGTAACCATAGGATGAGTAGATTGAGACGGAAGTAAAGGAAGAGGCTCTGGAGCTATTTTTGGTGGAGGAAGAGGGGGCAGAGTTGTTTGTCGTGAGGACGAGGGGGTATAAGAGATGGAGAAGGTAATAAAGAGGGAAGAGAAAGACTTACAGATGGAGAATTAGCGGATGAGAATGGAAATGAAGCTTTATCAAATGTGACATGGCTGGAGAGTATGATTTTGCAAGAGGTCATATCAAGACATATATACCTACAATAGTATGTGGGATATCCAAGAAAGGCACACGGAGTGGCTCGCGGAGCAAGCTTGTGTGGTATAGTTGGTAAAAGATCTGGATAACACAAGCATCCAAATGTTTTAAGGTCAGAATAGCGTGGCTCCATCTTGAAAAGTTTGGTGTGGGGAACTTCATTGCCGATTGCACAAGATGCGAGGAAGTTGAGGAGATGTACTGCAACATTAAGAGCTTCAAACCAGAATGTAAGAGGCATGGAAGGTTGGATGAGGAGCGTCCGGACCAAGTTGTTGATGGTGCGAAGCATTCGTTCCGCTCTCCTATTTTGCTAAGATGTTTGTGGGTAAGAGAACCGGAATGTGGTGCATATGGATGCTAAGTAATCATTCAGAGTGTGATTATCATATTCACTGCCATTATCACATTGTAAAGCTTTGATGTGGCAGTTAAATTGAGTATGTGCATACTTAGAAAAGTGAACGTTTTTGGAAAAAGTATCACTTTTGCTGTGAAGTGGATAAATCCAAACAAAGTAAGTAAATTTATCAAGAAAAAGAAGATAATATTTAATTCCACTAACACTCAAAATGGAAGATGTCCAAATATCAGAATGAATAACTTCAAAGGGGTGAGTAACAATGCTAGTAGAAGAGAAAAATGGGAGTCTAATGTTTACCTAATTGACATGGTTGACACAAAGTTGTCAAGTCATTCTTATTGCAAGAAATAGAAAGAGAGGAAAGAATACGTTGAAGAACTTGATCATTTGGATGACCGAGTATTCGATGCCAAAGAGAACTAGTTGAATTAGAAATAGTAAAGACATTAGGATGAGAGACAGCAAGTGACGGAGTGAAAGAGTAAAGTGGCCCTGGACTGTTACATCAGAGTAGATTGGTCTGAGTTTGTAGATCCTTAACAGTGAAACCAAAAGAGTCAAATTCAAGAGAGCAAAAATTATCAGTAACAAATTTGCGGACAGAGATGAAGTTTTTAATGATTGATTGACAAATAAGAACATTGTGAAGATTAAAAGGACGAGAAGAAGAATGTAGAGTGTCCTCACCAATTATTGTTACAGGAGCAAGAGACTCATTTCCAACAGTAATAGAGGGTAAATTGCTTGAATTAAATGTGGACAAACAAGACCCATTGGATGTGATGTGGTTTGTGGCTCATGTGTCCATGTACCACGCTGCATCATTCAGATCTTGCAAAGCCATTGTGTTGAATGCGTGAGTGATTGCAGCAGGGAGGTATAAAACTTGTGTTGGATACGTCAAGGCGTGAGCCTCATTGTTGGACCGAGAAGGATATGGCCAAAAAATTCCATGTTGCAACATTGTGTTATTTTGGGCCGAATTTGATGGATCTGGGCCCGGTGCAGAGAATTGGGGATTATGGTATTGACCCATGACCATTTGGAAGGGATGATTTGGCCACGATGGAGCTCTGAACGGCCAGGTGGGAGGATAGAACGCCGGCGGCCACTTGTTGCAGCTGTAGCGGCCACGCCCGCGGTGGTTCTGATCGCCGCGATGACGGCCATGGTTACCGCGACCGCCGCCGTTGTTGTTGCCATAACCACCGGTGCCATTGTTGTTGTCCGAATAGTCGTTGCCATTGTTATGAGTCGAGTAGCCACCGGTGTTGATGTTTGATGATGGACGAGATCGTTGTTGTGGATCGGAGGTGGTGTACAAGATCGATGAAGCTGAAGCGTTGGTGGTGTTTGAAAAAGTCGGTTGGATGTGTTTGCAAAGTCATTTTTCTTCCATGGATAACATTGATCGAGCTTCAATGAATCCCGAGAATGGCGATTTTTTTTTATAACATTGAACATGTTATCAAGTTTCTCAGAGAGGCCACTGAGAAGATGCATGCATAACAAGGACACGTTCTATGACTGGAGAATCAAGGTTGGTGAGAAGATCAAAAATCGATTTTAGCTTCTTGCAGTAGTCATGAACAGGTATATCGCCAATTACCGTAGTACGAAGCTCATTTTTGAGTTCCAAGGCACGAGCTTCTTTGTTGTCTCTGAACAAATTTTCGATCGATCGCCACAAATCACGAGTAGAGCACTTTTTCTTGAGGACTGTGTCGAGGATTGAGTCTGATATGGTTCCGTAGATCCACATCTTTACCAATCCATCATGTTCTGGCCATTCCTTTTGTGTATCAGGGGTTAGCGAAGAGATGCCATCGAGGTGACCTATGACTCCAAAACAGGTGCAGTGAGTTTCAAAGAGTTCTCTCCAGATCTGGTAATTGAGTTTGGTGAGTAATGGGTATGTAAGCTTTGATTTGGGAGATACAGAATTGTTTGTCGTTTGTGGAAGGGACAACAGTCATGTTGATAATTTCTAAAGAAAAAGCAGAGGAGAATATGCGGAGAAGAAAAGGAAAAACAAAGAAGAATAGGCGAAGAAGAAAATAAGAGCGGAGATAGGATCGATCGTTGTAGCTTGGTGGCTAAGAAGCGTCTGATACCATGTAAGATTGTAAAACTCCGCGAGTCCTTCTATTCATGAGGTAGATCTTTATATAATTACAAGAGGAGTACTCTCTAAGTATTCATATTCGAGGAGTAGCCTTTAAGTACTCACATAATCAAAATAAGGAAATATTCTATATTCTTATATTCTAACACATTCGAGTATCGGTTTAGGTCAGATAGTATAGAAAATCCATTCGGTTATATAGGCTTATCCAAATACTATCCGATCCCTTATTTTCAGTTCAATTCGGTGTCGATTCTGACTTTTTTGCCCGGGTCTAATCAGTATACTAACTCAATAATTTATATCACCACAAAAATCTTTGTTATAAACTTAAAACTTCGTTGTCTTCTTCGTCGAAAACACGAAAAAACGCAAAAGACGCAAACAATATTTTGACAACAAACTAGATTCACAAAATGGATCAACAAAACATTAAAATCTGTGTATAAATAAAGCTTTCATCTGTCAGAACTCAACTAGAGGAAATTCTACACAGTAGATTCATGAAACAGCAGTCAATTAATTTTCGGATTACAATTTTCTAAAACTTTTCTATGCACAACGTTTTTACTTCTCCCAGCTACTTGATTTCTACGTGTTCAGTAGGCGGGAATAGCTGCGAAACGATAGCCTTCAGCTCCTCTCCATGAATAGTAAGCAATTCGGGTCTCGTAGAAACCTGTAGCCAGAATTGTGAAATGTGTCAATGCCATGAATATCACTGTTTTACTCATAAGCATATACCTGAGGAAAGAGAATAAACAAAGAGACGATAATTTCAACAGACAAAGAACACATGATGTGTCTACTTGATCCAACTCACTTAATTTCTACATTAAATAACAGATTCCACAAGGGCTTTCAAATGAAACATTCATTAAGTATCAAACAAAGAAAAGATAATTTGAACAGACAAAGAAGATAAACTGGTGTCTAATTGACCCATCTATCTCAGTTTAAACATCAAACAACAGATTCCACAAGAGTTTTCAAATCAAATCATGCAGTCAGAACAGCAACATGGAGGAATTCAGAAGCATAAATGGCTAAAGAGAACATAATTTCAAGAAACAAAGAACACAATCTGTTTCTAGTTGATCCAACCCACTCAATCTCCACATATAAACAACACTCCACGATGGTTTTCGAATCAAACATCATGTACTCAGAAGCTTAAATAACTAAAGAGGGCATAATTTCAAGAGACAAAGAACATACTCTGTATCTAGTTGATCCAACTTACTACATCTCCAAATAAAAACAACATATTCAACGAGGGTTTTCGAATTAAAGATCATGCACTTGCAACACCAACATGGAGTAACTCAAAAGCATAAATGGCTATAGAGAACATACTTTCAACAGACGACTAACACATTCTGTGTCTACTTGATCAAACTAACTCAATTTCCACTTTTAAAAACAGACTCTATGAGGGTTTTCAAATCAATTATCATGCACTCAGAACAGAAACATGTAGGAACTCAAAAGCATAAATGGCTAAAGAGGAACAAAATTTCAAGAGACAAGAACACAATCTATATCTAATTGATCCAACTCACTCAATCTCCACATATAAACAACAGATTCCACAACTTTCAAATCAAACATCACACATTACATATCCAACAACATAAGGAACTCAACAACCGAAACAGAAAGATCTAAGAAGCATAAATGGCTAAAGAGAACAGAATTTTAACAGAAAAAGAACACAAGCTTTGTCTACTTGATCCAACTCACTCAATTACCACATCAAACAACAGATTCCACCAGAGTTTCCTAATTAAACACCATGCACTCAGAACAGCAACATCGCATCAATGTTCTTCACATTCAATCTATGTGTCTCTAGTTGATCCAACTCACTCAATCTTCACATATAAACAATAGATTCCACAAGGGTTTTAGAAACAAACATCACACATAACATAACATATTCAACGACATGGAGAATTCAATAAGCGAAACAAAAAAAAACGAGAAAGAATCAAAACTCTTACCAGGGAGAAAAGTAAGGATTCCAAGAACAAGAAGAGCATAACCTTGAGAGCTATCTCCTTCCATATGACCAGTGAAGATGAAAAACGTTAAAAGTAAAAGCAAACAACCAAGAAACAGAAGAAACACAGCTAATGCTATTGATTTCCATGGAACTCTATCAAATGCTTTCGGTGTATAATCAAATCGTGGATCGAAATTTCTCCTTCCACCAACACCATTATTTACATAATCTTCATCATCTTCATCTCCTGGAAGCTGTGCATACCGTACACTTCGTCTTGATGCCATTACTAATCACAAAACCCTAATAATCACAAAACCCTAATAATCACAACACATAGTAAGATTAAGCATTCAAGAACCGCAGAGATGGATTATAAACACTATAAGTTCGAATCTGTTCTAAAAGGCTAAGAAAAATAGAGTCTAACTAAGATCAATCGAGAATTGGTAAAGCAGATCTAGAACAAAATTTCTTAGAGAAATTAATCGGTACAGCAAGTTTGAGAAGCAGAACGATGGTTCAGAATCTGATATAACTATGAACGGCGTGCCGGGAAACTCACCGGAATTTTGGTTACTTCGTCAGAGAAGATGAAGATTCCTGATTCGAACTTGGATTTGGATCTACTTTGACGATAGAATTTGCATATGTTCTTCGTCAATATCGTAACGACGCGTTTTGTGAGTAATATTTTTGTGTTTTTTCATGTGATTCTGTTTGGTAAATTTACATAATTAACCGTTATATTTCACTTAATTGTATGGTGAACCCTGATTTTATTTAATTAGTTTAGATTTTGAACCGATTGGTTCAAATCGGTTCAAGTAGTTTGGTTATCGGGTATTTCAGTCAAGGGTTTAGGTTACTGAAATTAAGCTAACAAAAATTCGGTTCGGTTCAATTTGGGTATCAGTTATTTCAGTTCAATTTTCTTGATTAAAATCTGTACAAAAAAATCGGTTTTTGTTTGGGTATCAGTTCGATTCAGTTCAAGTACCCATTTTAAATGAATTTTTGTATAAAAGTTGGTTTAATCCGGTTAAACTTGGTTAAAAGTTAGAAAAAATGGGTTAACTGTTTGGTTCGTCGAACCGATAACAAACCTTTTTCACGATGTTGCCGATTGAACCAAACTTCTTAACAAACCGATTAACCGAACCCCAAAATTTTGGTTCAGTTTGGTTTGGTTCGGTTAAAAATTGCAGGCCTAAGTTTACCTGTCATTGAGATTGGCATAACTCTTCTCTCTTAGGCTTTTTTAGAATTTGAAGTTGGTTCGAGGTGTTGTAGTAATTTCGATTTTCAGTTTTTTTTCTTGTGAGAATTGGTTGATTTTAAATCTATAAGGGGTTGTGGTGGTTTGGGAGTGTCTGCTTGTAAGAGTTGTTGGTCTTTCTTGGCATATCACCTATTAAATTTCAAGGATTTCTACTTTGAGTTTAGATTGTCTTGTCTTCATAGTTTTCTTGGAGTGATAGTGATGGTTTTAGTTTATGCGCTATGTTCTAGTTAAGGTTTTGCTTTCTTTTCTATCGATGTTGATGTTTGTCCAGTTTGGCTTCGGTATTCTTAGGTTCTTTGGGATCGATTGTAGAAATATTTGGTTTAAAGTTTTAGTTTTAGTGACTTGGTTAATTAGTTTTTAATTTTTGTATGTTGTCTCCAGTAAATAACTAATGTATCGTGTTTTTATGTGTTTTGAGTCTTTATTTTTTTCATATTCCATATTTATTATTGAGTCAAACATGTTTTTAGAGTCTTGTAGTCCACAACTGAGTCATTCTAAGTTTTGGATAGCTTGTGGAGGAAAATAAGTCATTTGGGATGAAAAAGAGCAATTGGAGATAAAGGATCATGCTAAAGCATCAGAAGTTTGTCATCCGTTTAAAGGCTTTCCATGCACCAAATTTTATTAAATTTGGATATAAGATAGCCACGAAAGTTAGCTTTCATGTGGCACCAGTTTGAGTTGATTCCCATTGACGGTTCGAAAGTTATGCTTGTTTTACTGAAGACATGTAAATCTGGTGAGCAGTTGAACCAGTTGCAGAAGTTGGTTCCGTGAGATACCAGATCAGGTCCAGATCGATCGATTCACCCTTAGATAGATCATTTCGGCCTTAACCGACCAAACCGCAGAAAAATAGAAATCTTGACCTAGGACGTGTTTTTGACCTATTTTATTTTTCAGCCATTGTTTAAGCTACTCTTTAATTTTATTCTGACGGCTAGCGTTTAGAACTTGTACGTTTTGGGGAGACAAATCTCTAACTATACATCTCTTGAGAAGATTTTTGAACCCCTTTGGATTTCTATTTAATTGATCTTGAGTTTCTTTTCATCTCTTTATTGTTTCGCTGTTTCCATGGTTGAGTAGTCTACTAGTTATGTTTTAGGGTTTCAAATGAATCAATAAATCATTGAATTAGACATAAATAGGGTTATATCATCCGTTATCTTCACCTATAAATGTTCTCATTGCTTAGGCTAAATTGATCACTTAGTCTCTGATTTAGGGTTTAATATATTCATCAAAAGTGTTATAGATTGCTTGATAGAACATAGATAAGCGGATTGTCCTTAACCAACGAAAGCTAATGCTAAGGCGGTCCGTGAAAAAATCGAACATGCTCGTTAATGCTTGTTTAGAATTCTAAGTTCTAACGATAGTTTTGAATCTTATGTTGCTAGATAAAGTGATTGATCCCACGACAGTAGATTGGTTATATATTCATGTTTGAGTTCTAGATTGTTTTTATTTGTTCTTGAATAATTGTTTAGTTTATGATCTCTGATTTCCTGAAAATATCCCAAATGCCTGATGCTTTTCATTCATAGTTACATCGTTTTAATTGCTATTTTCGTTTGCATCACCAACCAAAAACCACATCATTGTCTTAGCTTAGTTTCATTCTCAAAGAAATCATAGTATAACCTTGATCTCTGTAGATTCGATCCCATATATACTACTGTCATTGTTTGTGTACTTGCAATCTTTTATTTGGGTGAAAACTTTGTGTATCAATAACTTTTTTCGTCTTGTCTTTAGAAAGACTTCGATCCTTGCCAACTTAGGGTAACTATAAGTTTAAATTATCAATAAAATTCATAGATGATAAAAGTTTCTCAATCATCTGAATTAGTTTTTCAACATCACTCTCAGAATATCTGAAAAATTACCAATCCTCTAAATTAATTTTTCAACATCACTCTCAAACAAAACCTCTCTAAAGTCCATATTGTCCAAACATTTCATGGTCTATATCAAAATTGCAGCTTTTGCTTCAAGGCATGAGCTTAGTTTCAAGTAAGTTTTGGCACCATACAATGAGTAAATCCAAACCAAGATTGTTCTTGCTCAAATGAGCTTAATTAGATAGAAACTGAAACTGAAATAGACATAGCTCATTAAGTTTTATTGTGCAATGAAAGTAAAAGGAAGAATGAAGTTTGTTGTCACCAAGAACAAAAGATTTGCATTTGATTCATAAAAGAATAGAAAGGAGAGTTGTTCTAATTTCATAATTCTCAAAGTTACAAGACAATGTTCTCATATCAAACTATATATATGAAACTACTTGGTTGAAACTCTAAATCACATGGGCTTGTGGGTTTACATTGGGCTAGTTGTAGGGAAGGTCGAATACTCCCTCGCAAACTTGGCGTGGGTGGAACAACTATGCAAGTTTAAAACCGCAAATGGTTGATTTGGTGGGATCATGAGAAGTTAAGCACCACAAGGAGCCGTTGGTAGATTGCTCAATTTATCGTAGATCGAAAGTTAGCATTCCTTGAATTCTTGTATTTGCCATAGTGACAGAAACTAGCTCCATTAAGCACATCCTTAGCAAGCCCAATACCAGCTTTTCTTAGCTCATTAACATCAGCAATTCCACGAAGATAAAATGAGCAGACTGCTCATAATCGGATCTGTTCTAACCCAAACAACCTATTTCATTCTAGCTCCATGATTCCAAACCTATAAATCTAAGCCATTCAATATAACCATCCAATCAACAACCAATATGTTCTTCTCAATCTATCAAACACTATATCCCATTATTTGTTCTATCTCAAATCAAAAGAACAAACACCTCGTGGATGAAGAGATAAATATTAGACATCTTTTTAAAATTGACAATTAAATGCTTGAAATCAGATTCTGACCACTGCCTTAAGAAGAAGTTTGATGGTGGGCTCTCTCTGACTTTGGTCTCTGGCCGAAGGTGGGAAAGAAGAAAGTGACCCGTAACTCCAAAATAATGAACTGATTCCACTATTGAAAGATTGTGAGATAAAAAAATCCATGAACATCTGCGTTCATGATACCATGTGAGTTAATCCAAAGCAAGTAGGATTCAAGACTCAAGCTTTATTTAGATAGATAAAATTTTTAAGAAATAAGATAGCTCATGAAGAGTTTTATTGTGCAAATAAATTAAAAGATGAAAGATTAATTGAAGAACACCAAACTTAATAAATCGTTGATTGATATATCATAAAAGGGTTAAGAATGAGAGTTGCTCCAAATGACAACTCTCTAGATTATATTGCATTGATGTTCTAAAGACAAAATTATATGAATCTCTACTTACTAAAACCTTAGTTACATGGGCAAATGGACTTCACATCTAGGGATTCTTATGGATCTTCTAATACTTCCTCGCAAACTTGGTGTCGGGTGACAGCAACACGACAAGTTTGAACCTCAAATGAAGATGACTTTGGCATAAGCATGCATCTATCCAAATGAAAACTCTCTAGATTACATCTAGGTTGCACCGAGACAGATACGGAGACGGGAAACGGGGACGGCACCAGGATGGAACACGGCAAATTCAATTTTTTTAGGAAACGAGTACGGCATGGGTACAACAACAACAATATAAGAAAAATATCTATAAGTTTAACATAGAAAGATAGTCATTAGTCACAATATAAAAATAAAATCCCTCTAGTTTAATTTAAAAACAAACTATAAAATAATCTGATCAATGATCAACTCGCTTTCTAAATTTGGCTCATCTAGTGAAAGATCCGCGAACTCCAAAATTCCCACATCCCCCATAGAATCAAATGTATCGCCACCAACATCCCATATCTTGGTCTTTTCATCTTTATGTTCATCGGAGTTCCTTGATAAAAAATGTAGATTATTGTGGATGAAAACCAAGTCTTCAGCATGACTTGGAGCCAACCTGTTCCTTCTAAGTGAGTGGATGAAAGAGTAGGTACTCAAATTACGCTCACAACAAGAAGATGAGCTAGGTTGTCCAATCAATTTAAAATCCAAACCTTGAAGTATAGGAGTTTGAGCACCAAAGTTAGCCCACCAATTTATGGGTTCCATAGTAGACATCGTTGGAATGCATGTTAAATCCGAGAAAGAACCAATCTTCATAGAAAACAATGCATACTCATCCATAACTTTAGTATGATCATCAGCATTAGGAAACAACCTTCTAAAACACTTCATCCTTTCTCGAGAGATTTCTCCATCCCTATGTGGACCAACTCTTGCAGGATCCTCAATTAGCCATGCATCATTATAAAATCTATGACATACAAAGTATTATAATAATGACATGAAAATAGAAAAAAGAATAAAAATAAAAATAATTTAAAACATATACCTTGGATTTAAAGAACGAGCTACACAATGTAGAGGAGTGTTATTCTTCTCCCAATGAGCAACTAAAACCCCATAAACAATGTCATAGAAGGGAGAAGCTTCCGACGGTTGACGTTGTTCTTTCTTGTTGATCTCAACCTTGACCTTCTCAATCATGGAATCCCACATCTCATACACCAAGTGAAGACATGGCTTGTCGGTGTCACAAAACCTAATCATGTCATATATAGGTCTTGTGAAATCAACAATATAAGACACTTGATCCCACCACCTATCATTTAAAAGCTTATCCTTAACAGCGCATGCCCTCCATGTATCATCTTCTTTATAAGAAGACCACTCTTCACTTATTGCCATGGTTTGAAGACTCCTTTAGATTAGCTTGAATCTCTTCAGCATCACAAAATAATAGAAGCAAAGCGAGTGTCAGCAACTGAAAACAACTTAAGAAGAGAAAACTTGTTGAAGATTGATAGCCTCATGTTATGGTTCATGATGAATTTTTTAATCATCAAGGCATCTTCATGAATATATGTGATCCAATAACACTCTTCATATGTTTCTGCATTCACTTCCGTATTCTTTGTAGCACAAATGTTCTTTAGTGCAAGATTGAGAGTGTGGACCACACATGGTGTCCAATAGATGTGAAGAAACAAACCCTCAATAATCTCTCCCGCCGCTTTACAATTTGATGCATTATCTGTGATGATTTGCACAACATTTTGATGTCCCACTTCATTGATAACTTCTTTTATCAAGTTAGAAATAAAGAACTTATCTTTCACTTTGCCAAAACAATTCACAGCCTTAAGAAAGATGGGACCAGTTTCAGAAGTAGCCATGAAATTAATAAGAAGTTTTCTTGTAGGATCGCTCCAACCATCTAACATAATCATCACTCATTTTTCTTTCCACGTTAATTTAAGAGGTTAGATTAACTTATCAACATTTTTTCTTGCTTGCACAAGTAGGGTCGTTATGAGCTTATCATAACCGGGATGAACATATCCATCAATCTTGTTACTAACAGCAAACTGATAGGACCTAATAAAATGATTTCTTACGAGATTAAATGGCAAACCTGCAGTGTAGAAGATCCTCGCAATTTCTTGATCCAATTGGTGTCTCACTTCAACAATAAATGTTCTAGTGATCATGTTAATTTAAGAGGTTGGATTAACTTATCAACATTGTTTCTTGCTTACACTAGTAGAGTCATTTTGAGCTTATTATAACCGGGATGAACATATCCATCAATTTTGTTACTAGCAGCAAACTGATAGGACCTATTAAAATAAGGATTTCTTGCGAGATTAAATGGCAAACCTGCAGTGTAGAAGATCCTCGCAATTTTTTGATCCGATTGATGTCCCACTTTAACAACAAATGTTCTAGTGATCCGTGATATTGCAGACTTTCTTTTCTTAGAAGATTCTGAATCACAAGGCAAATAAACTTCTCTAGGACTAGACTCACTTTTCTTCTTCTCAAAGTCGTCTTCCAACTTTTTCATCTCAGCTTGTTGGATCGTACTTGCTTTCTTACAACACTACAAGAAAACAGGCGATTAGCAATGAAATTTTACGTCACCAAACAATCGTCGTAATTTTCAAATGGATTTACGACGCGTTAACGACGAATAGACAAATTGTCGTAAAATCATCGTAAAATTACATCAAAACCTGACGTCATAAAAATAACATAAATTACCATGTGATTTGCGTCTAGTTTACAACAAACCAAAAGTTCATCGTAAAGCCGTCGTATATTTAACTATGGCTTTATGACAAAAGATATTTACGACAAATTTATGATGACAACTAAATAGATAGGTGACCACGTGTATTTAATGTCTACCAGAATCTTTACGACAGTGGCTTACGACGTAAATTTATCGTTAAATAGAAGTTAATCCGTTACAAACTCTATCCGTTTCTACCTATCACCCACAAAAATTTCCTATAAATAACACATCATCTTACTCACAACATCACAGACAAACAAAAAACACTTAAAATAAATTGTTATTACAAACACAAAAAATGTCTTTCGGAGATGACAATGTACGAAAGCAACGAAGATGGATGTATATGCATAAAAATTCTGTAGAAAACGTGATAGAAGAGTTTATGAATGGACTGGAGATATTCATGTACCAGGCAGGTCATAAACCACTCACTATAGAAACCGGTAAAATCATATGTCTTTGTCGAAAGTGCAAAAATACAAGATTTGCTCTGAATGATACTGTTTGGAAGCATTTATTGAATAGAGGATTTATGCCCCAATATTATATTTGGGTTCAACATGAAGAGGGTCATAGTCTAAATGAAGCAAGTAGTAGTAATACTAATTTTGAAGCTGTGGGTAGAGATTAATCTATTAATTTGCAAAACCATGATCATTATCATATAGATGAGGGAGATCTAGAACATGAAATGGTTCATGACATGGTTACAGATGCATTTAATTTAACCACTGCATCATTTGCTGATAATACAGTTGAGGAACCTATTAGATGCAAAACTGTTATATGAAATGTTAGATGCTGCAAATCAACCAATCTACGATGGATGTAGAGAAAGTCTGTCAAAATTTTCACTGGCAGCTAGGATGATGAACATTAAAATAAATCATAATCTACCAGAGGGTTATTTGGATGCATGGGCAGAATTATTTAAAGAGTATTTACCAGAAGATGACTTTTCTATTGAATCTTACTATGAGATTTAAAAATTGGTTTTAAGTCTTGGGTAGCCTTCTGAATGATAGATGTGTGCATTGACAATTGTATGATCTATTGGAAAGATGATGATCAGTTATAGGAATGTCGTTTCTGTAAGAAACCAAGATATAAACCGCAAGGTAGTGGAAGGAATAAGTACTATACCAACGGATGTGGTACATACCAATAACAGAGCAGTTGAAAAGATTGTGTCAGTCTGAAAGGACAACAACAACGATGAAATGGCATGGAGAGCATTCACAGATGGAAGGGGAGATCAGTCATCCTTCAGATGCAAAGGCGTGGAAACATTTCAAAATGGTACACCCAAAGTTTGCTAGAAATGTCCAAAATGTTTACCTTGGATTATGCACCGATGGATTTCGTCCATTTGGAATGTTTGGTAAACAATATTCTTTGTGGCCAATAATCATCATGCCTTACAACCTTCCGCCAGGAATGTGCATGGAAAAAGAGTTTCTATTCCTCAGTATACTAGTTCCTAGACCTAAACATCCAAAGCGGCCACTCGATATATTTCTGCAATCTCTTATACATGAGTTGAAAGAGTTATGGTATAATGGGGTTCGAGCCTATGATTGTTCGGTAAAAAAATTTTTTACTATGAAAACCGTGCTTATGTGGACAACAAGTGACTTTCCTGCGTATGAAATGCTGTCAGGTTGGAAAACAGATGGGAGATTATCTTGTCCGTAATACCTTGTAATGACAGATGCATTTCAGCTGAAGTACGGAAAGAAAACAAGTTGGTTTGACTGTCATCATCGATTCCTCCCAATGAACAATCCTTATCGAAGAAACAAGACGTTGTTTAGGAATAAAGTAAGTGTACGTGCCCTCCCACCGGTGTATGGTGCTCGGGAAACTGTCAGGCGTGGGGGTAATTGGCATGTTCTACGTAATATGCCGGATGGATATGGAGAACATCACCTCTGGCACAAGAAAAAACATATTTTGGGAACTTCCATACTGGAAGGATCTTCTCCCCCGACACAATCTTGATGTGATGCATATCGAGAAAAAAATTTTCAATAACATTATGCTTACAATATTAACTTGGCAGGCAAAACAAAAGAGAGCAAGAACTCAAGGTTGGACTTACCTGATATTTATTCTAGAAGAGAGTTGCATATTTGAGACGATGGTCAAATACCATTTCCAATATTTAGGTTGAACTTAAATGCAAAGTCAGCATTGTTCAATTGGGTGAAAGAAGACGTGAAGTTTCCCGATGGATATGTTTCTAATCTCTCTAAATGTGTTGAAGAAGGGCAAAAGTTTTCAAGGATATAGAGTCATGACTGTCATGTGTTTATGCAATTACTACTTCCATTCGCACTTACCGAACTACTTCCAAAAGATGTTAATGAAGCACTTGCATGTATTTGAAACTAATAAGCTTATTAATTAATATATTTCACTTCAAATTTTGTATCCGTTCTTATATATATGTATTGGTGCATTTTTCCAGGATCTTAGTACATGTACCTTGATCAAACAAGACATTCAACAACTTAAAGCCAACATTTCGATCTTATTGTGCAATTTGGAGAAGATTCTGTCTCTAGCATTTTTTGATGTTATGGAACATCTTCCAGTCCACCTTTCTCATGAAGCGGTACTAGGTGGACTTGTTCTGTTTTGATGGATGTACCCATTTGAGCGTTTCATGGAACACTTGAAAGGAAATCAAAAAATCTGGCAAAAGGAGAAGGCTCAATTGTTGTGGGGAGTTTAACAGAAGAAACATCTCACTTTTCATCATACTATTTCGCCCCAAAAGTTCGTACACAGAAAAGAACTCTCCGGTGATATGATGATGGTGGTGTGTCACCAACATATGCAGTGGAAGGCATCCTAGACATTTTTTCGTAAATTAGTCGACTTGCTGGGAAGTTAAAAGAAGTTTGGTGGACAAGTCCCGAAGATCATCATTGCGCACACACTTATATCCTCCGAAATTGTGAGGAAATGAGTGAATTTGAAAAGTAATATATATATATATATATATTTAAGTATCTAAATTTGCGCACACACATTCTGATGTTTTATCTCTACTTTTTGCAGCTTATTAGTGACTCAAGTACGAGAATCCATCGATGGAATATCAGATACTGAAATCAACAATCACAAAGATCAGCACTTTGTTCTATGGTTGAAAACCCAAGTACGAATTTTAAAAATCATAGGTATATATTATTTACTTAATTAATGGTATCATTATAATATTTGCTTTTCTATATAAACTTCATGTTGATTATGACGATCCATTTTTTCCACCATGGTTTCATGAGTTGCTTCAAGGTCCAATCGCTAGGATAACCACTGCTCCCATGTATTTCACTCGAAGATATGCATTTCATGCTTATAAGTACGGTAGAAGTCAAGCAACGGTCAACTACGGAGTATGTGTGAAAGGAGAAATCAAATTTTTTGGGATCTTACAAGAGATCATTGAATTGAATTTACAGGTTTAATGAAGATGAAATGTATACTCTTCAAACGTGAGTGGTTTGATCCAACAATCGGCACAAGGGTTCGCTACAACAAATATGGAGTTGTGGATGTTAACGTGGGATGATGGTACAATAAGTTTGAACCTTTCATCTTAGCATCTCAAGCAGATCAAGTTAGCTTCATTCCATACCCCCGAGTCAAGAACACGGGAATCACTTGATTATCGACTATTAAGGTGACGCATAGAGGTTGAATTGTAGGAGATGAAGCACCATTACAACAAGATTCTTGTAGTGAAATACTGACACCGAATCAAACTATAGATGACATTTTGCTTATTGATCCCAATAACAAAGTGTTTGAAGATCTCCCAAATGATACAGTCGATGAAGGCAACGTAAATGACGAGTTTGATGATAGTGAGGATCAAAGCAATGCTTCAAGTGAGGCATCAGACAATGAAGAAGATTAAACGTTTTAGTTTTTACTTATTTTGTACAATTAATAACTAATTAAGCTTATTGATCCCAATAACAAAGTGTTTGTTCGTTGTTCGAATTTTAAGATTGCGGTTTTTGAGCCAAACCATAAAGTCAACACGTTGACCATGCCATGGCGGTTTGGGTGTTACACTTTGTCTCTATTTCAGAAGCTCTTCATCTTCGTAGCTTGAACAACATCTGGTGAAAATTAACGCCATCTCCTGAGACTGAGCTCAACGTTGCTGAATCTTACACAAACACTGAAGCAAAAACAACATGTATTTGGGAAGCGAGAGTGGACTGTTGTACTGGTAGATCTACTGCTGGATTCAGTTTTGATTTCACCAGGGATGGAAATTATGATGAAACCTTGTTAATAGAATGAGCGAAAGCTACATCAGCTTGTGAAAGTAAACCCCAAGAGAATACCCTTAAGCTCTGATAATCCAAACCACTCAAATGAGCTTAATTAGATAGAAACTGAAACTGAAATAGAGAAATAAAAATAGCTCATTGAGCTTTATTGTGAAATTAAAGTAAAAGGAATAATGAAGTTTATTGTCATTAAGAACAAATGATTTGAATTTGATTCATAAAAAAATTAGAAAGGAGAGTTGTTTTTGACAACTCTCAAAGTTACGAGACAATGTTCTCGTATCCAACTATATATATGAAAATACTTGGTTGAAATCCTAAATCACATGGACTTATGAGTTTACATTGGACTAGTTGTAGGGATGGTCTAATATATACCAACACACATCTCTACTATATGGTTTTCCATAATCTAAACTGTCCAATCCATTTCACTCACATTAACATCATGATTTCAAACAATTCATCAAAATAGCATAAAAATATCAAATTGTATAGAAAATTTTCAATTATAATAAAATAAACGGAACAAAAACTTATACACCAAAATAATTAAATCAATATGTACATAACTCAAATGTTATAGAAAAATCAAATTTACCAAATTAATCAGAATTTATTATAATTAATATTTTTAACAAAATATATAGACAATATATTCAAATACATTATTATCTAATGTTAACTAAATTTAGTTAATTATATTTATATTTAATAAATTCTTGGGAAATGATGAGCTCCCTACTAACAGTGTCCTAAAGCTCTAATTAGGCAATAAATCCTATAATTATCCAATAATATTTATTTCATAAATTATCCAATAAACAATTAAGATACCAAAAGCTTTTAGTAATTTACAATTAAAACCAAAGAAAACCCTCTCTCTCTTAAGCTCTCGTTTTCTCTTCCTCTTCCTTTAGAGGAGAGAGACAAGAGAAAATTAGTATCCGTGCCCGGATCCGATAACTCCGGGTTTCAAATCTAATTCTGCTTATCATCTTCCTGAGGTTCTTCAACTACAATAAGAAGATTCAGACCAAAAAAAACAAATTCATAAAAAGGGCATTGCCAATTTTATGCATGATCCCAATTTTCTTAATTTTCTCATTCGGATCTGTTTTGATTCAGCTACAGATCCGATTATGATCTTTACAGTTTTTGTGCATTCGTAAAGTTTGAGTTTTTTTTTTTTTTTCAGCGATGCTCTGCATGCGAATAAAGTTTGTATTTATTGGAAAATTCTATTTCATGTCTCTGCAAATCTTCAAATTCAACGTTTTTTATGATTGATGTTGACATTTCTAGTCATATTTGTATGTTTCAACTATCTGAGGAAAAATCCCTAATTTCTTATTTTTACTCATTAATGTATTAAGAGCTCAAAATTTGTTTTAGGACATAAACAGTGTTAGGTTTTGTTCTTTTGAGAATCTTTCTATTTGGTCACAATCTTTTTTGGCTAATTTGAACAACCAATTTGGTGGATCCATGAGAAAAAGTTTGAGATTTTTTCATGTTTGTTTGATACATGTTCATGTGTCCCACTTCCTCTTTTAATTGGTTTTGTTGAGTACACTTTTTTGAGCTGTCTACAATATTTTATAATTGAGAGATTTTGTATTGACTTGGTTTTTGATTCTTCAAAACTAAAATAGACAGCTTCACTTGGTCCCAATGATACTAATAATCCAGAAAGTAACAACTAGTTTCTGTTTGTAGGGATGGATTTGTCTTAACTCTAAAAAATTGTGTTTTTATATGTTGCAAATATGTTAGAAGGCATTGAGAGTTTTCATGTGATTTCTTCTTTTTCACAGGATCTAAATAAAAATTATATAAAAAATGGGTGGATGTGTATCAACCCATTCAAGAGGGATTAGGCCTCGGCGTAAAGGCCGTCGTAGATCTTCCAAACATTTTTCTAAAGTATCTGATATTGTTCCTCATGCTAATATTAGAAGGCCTAGTGATGTTGGGAGCAGAGTTTCTTTTGGTGAGTGGTTAGATCATATAAATTAGAAAATATAGTAACGTGAAAAGCATAGATTTTTATAATGTAGAATTCATTTTTGTTGTAGCTATCTCCCAAGATGATGCATGGTTTGACTCTGTGAGT
The DNA here is from genome assembly GCA_028015245.1 of Cardamine occulta. Lineage (NCBI taxonomy): Eukaryota > Viridiplantae > Streptophyta > Magnoliopsida > Brassicales > Brassicaceae > Cardamine > Cardamine occulta. The sequence goes on along the minus strand of CM051380.1, from coordinate 15,372,537 downwards.
GTTCTTGATTCGGATGAGGATGAGGACTTCGTTAGCTTACCTGAAGGTAAATATCAATCTACAACATTCTTTTCAGTATTAATGGAGCTTAAAAGCTCATCTGAAATCAAAATACGAATAAGAGAACAATTTTGGTAATGTTGCTATGGATCTGATTTTTTTTTTTACCATATCTTTCCCAGCTGATAATGTATCATCAGCGAGTGGTGGGACGGGTAATGTCCCAAATGATCAAGTAGTTCAATTTGAGTCTTCTTCGTGCATTGTGGATGGGAAAGGGAAGTACGAAGAATACCATGAGACTTACTTGAAGATTGACGGGAGTAAAAGCGAGAAGTTTCTGAGCAAAGGGATGTACAAGGATCCTAGTGGTCTCTCTGTTCTCACTGGAAACAACAAGAAGAAACTAATGGACCATGCAAGCTTTAAAGGCTTGAAGGATCAGAAACGTAACTCGCACGAGAAAACCTTGAGAACCAGCCTTAGCCGATTGATGCCAACCGTTAGTTTCAATGACAAGACTCTAAACTCACCAACATCTCAGAAACGAAAATCCGCAGTTTATCGGCTTTCTTTCAAAAGGAGATCGTGTGATGGTGAGGAAGTTACTGAGCATCGTAAGTTGTTGTACCGCCCTAAAGCGGGATTCACCATTCCTAGCTCAGCAAGAGAGAAGCAGTCCAGTGGAAGTTGGTGTGAAATACCACCTTCGACTTTTAAACTCCGTGGAGAAACCTATTTCAAGTACACCTTTCACCTCTCTGTTTTATGTATCGTTTACTAGAAACCGCTTTGTCTGTAACTGTTGAAGATGATGTTTGCAGAGACAAAAAGAAATCCCCAGCTCCAAATCAGTGCCCGTATACTCCGATTGGCGTTGACTTGTTTGTCTGTCCAAAGAAGATTGATCATATTGCCCAACACATCGAGCTTCCAAACATCAAAGGCGAGACAAAGCTCCCTGCTCTTCTTGTTGTCAACATTCAGGTAACCACCACTCAACATCAACAGCTTCTTTATCTTTGGTTTGTCACTAGCCTTTGCTTCTGTCATGTTCATAAGAAGTGTCTAGATAGCGTTTTATATGCATATATATGTAAATGAACCTGACCTTTATGCCTCACTTGCAGTTACCAACCTATCCTGCTGCAATGTTCCTTGGTGAGAGTGATGGAGAAGGCATGAGCATTGTACTATACTTTAAATTACGAGACAATTACGAAAAAGAAACCTCTCAGCAATATCAGGAGAGCATCAAGGTAGCTTTAAAAGCCATTACTGTACACTTCTCACATCCCGTGACTGATCTGAATGCTTACCGGTTTCATTTTGTTTTCGGTTTTCAAAACAGAAACTTGTCAATGATGAAATGGAGAAGGTGAAAGGGTTTGCTAAAGACAGCAATGTTGCTTTCCGTGAAAGGCTTAAGATCGTGGCTGGACTTGTTAACCCCGAAGATCTGACTCTAAGCTCGACTGAAAAGAAGCTTGTACAGGCTTACAATGAAAAACCCGTCCTCTCTCGTCCTCAACACAACTTCAAGGTTCTAACACCACTAGCTCTCTCTTAACACACAAAAGATTTCGTCTTTCGCACCTGATGTAGATTCCTTTTACCTCTCGGCAGGGTCCAAACTACTTTGAAATTGATTTGGATGTACATCGATTCAGCTACATATCACGAAAAGGACTCGAAGCATTCAGAGATCGACTGAAGAATGGAACTCTTGATCTTGGCTTAACCATCCAGGTAATGAGCAAACTAGATTGATCTTTTATTGTAGATTGATAAAGATTCAAACTTTGTTGTTTTCTTGTACACAGGCTCAAAAACAAGAAGAGCTGCCAGAACAAGTCTTGTGCTGTCTAAGGCTGAGCAAGATTGACTTTGTTGACCATGGTCAAATCCCTATGCTTATAATCCCAGAGGATGGGGAAACAAATCTCGGGTAATCCTCAACCATTGGATGAAGAAACCAAAATTTTTCCAACGTGCCCATTAATCATCAAAAATGTTGTATATTTATATATCAATATGTACATCTTTATATATTTTTACTATATAACGGTCATAATGCAAAACTCTTGAAGTCATCTTCTTGAGTTTGCTCTTTGTTGTAACTTGCACTCTGTTACCTCAATTTTATTGTGTTGTTGTGTGCTTATCATATGTGAGTGCTGAAATTTCAATTGTGCCCAATGGTTTTAAACCTGACTCGGAGAAAATTGATCAATGAATTTAGGAAAATAAATAATTGCTAGCTACTCCAAATATAGGCCACGACATGGTTGCACGTACAAACTACACCAAGTATTGGTATTACATGGTGACATTTGATGTGTCATGGTTTTGTCGGTTTTTAACTTTTAATTCCACTAACTTATCGAGTCTTATATTGATTCTAGTTCGTTTTATGTGCTTTTTTGGTTTTGTTTGAGCCTTTACAGGTTTTGAACTGAGTTTTGAGAAAGAAGAGGTTTTGGATCAGTTTTGGACGTTTAAAAGTTTCAAGTATTAAGTGAAGAGAAGTTGGGATCGATTGATTTCTAATTAGATCGATCGATCGATTTATAATCAGATCTATCGATCCTAAGAAGAATTGAAGTGTGGTGATTTGAAGCAAGGATCGATTGATCCCAACAAGGATCGATTGATCTGCGAGACTATTTCATTCTTATCTCTACACAATTTATTTCCTTTTTTCTATAGTTTTTAGGTTTTGATTATTCATATAAATACTGGCTTTTCAACCTCAAAGCATATATGTACCTTTGTTTTTATAGCTTTAGCTTCTAGTGTTCATAGCTTTGGCAGACAAAATTTCTTACTCTTTGAGAAGTGTTTTCTGAACCCCGATATCGTTACTTTGATATTTTTATTCAATCATCTAATTCTTTTATTATGATTTCATCATCTATGTCTCACTTTTTGGGTTTAGGGGTTGATGCAATCATGGATAACACCAAGGAGACTGAGCTTGTAGATATGCTTGAACCAGAGCTTGAACCCGAGGAAGACTTAGTTGTACCAGTTGGACCTATGACGAGGGCAAGAGCGAAGAAACTCATTGGAGGATTACTTAACCAAATGTTCACTCAACAAGATCATTTGGGCTGGATTGGAGAAGATGTACTTCAAACTATAATGGTTTTGATACAAGCTCGAGAAGATCTCGAAATGGGCTTGAGACCATTTATATTCTTTTTTCTTATCCTTGGTTTTGTCCCAATGGATTTTCCAGAAAAGGTTTTAATGAGGCAAATTGGATCTCAATGCTACTCAGCTCATTCTGAATCTCATACAAGCCCAAGAAAGTCTAAAATAATCACTTTATTTTGTGGTCAAAGAGGAGAGACAAAAATGGAGTTCAAGGGTCACATTTGAAGCTCAAGAGTTGAATTGTCATTCAAATTTCTCTTTTATTTCTTTCAGTTTTCAAGAAAATTTATTACTTGGTTTTGTTTCTAAGTTTCTTCTCCTTTATATTCATGTAATCTCAATTGGGAAAACAAGAACCGTTTTCTTTTATCAAATATTTGAGAGTGATTCTCTTTGTTCCTTGTGAACTTTCGATCTGTCTTGGTGTGTCACATCCAAGGGATCAAACCGGTTTATCGAGTATTCTTCATCACACTTGTGTGGCCATTCTACCAGCTAAAGTTAGTTGTTTGCGGTATTAGTTAGTATCAGGTGGTGGGTTTCATATACTCACTGTTGGAGCTACTTGCATCACCTTTCTAAGGTTCCACAGCCTTGTTTCTTTGGAGTTTTCATCAATCCATCAGAGTCAAGGATTATCCCCACCAACTTTGAGTGAAAGATCTTGGAGGATCATATGAAGTGGTATCAGAGCATACACTCATAAGTTTGGTAACATAACTCTTCATCTTCTCATCTTTCATCTTCTTCTTCACCCGATTTGCAAAAAAAATAAAATAAATAAAGAACTTCATCCGACTTCGCTAGACTTGAAGAAATCTTCACCAGACTTGAAGAAAACTTTACTAGACTTCACCCGACTGGAAGAAAACTTCACTAGACTTTAGCCGACTTCACCAGATTTCACCACACTTTTCATCTTCTAACCTATCATCTTCTATCTTTTCATCTTCTCAACTTTTCGTCTTCTTATCTTTCTTTCTATTGTAATCACTAGTCGAGCCATTCAAAAAAAAAATCGAATATTCAAGTTCTCTTAAACTATCTAAATTCATTTCTCTTCTTTCTACTAGATTTACTGTTTGGTTCTTGAGATAGACACATCGTGGTTTGATTGTTAGTTCTATTGGAACTAGGAGAATTCACCGAGTTACTTTCATTTGAGTGAAACATCTTTTTGAGGGATAACACTTGAGTGAAACACTTGTGAGGACTTTTACTTCTAATATGTTTGCTAAATTTTGCAGGGAACAATCATGTCTAACAACAGTGGAAACCATAGCAATATAGAAGAAGAAGTGGCGATTCCAAATCTCCAAGTTTAAGCTTTGATGGGAGAGATGAGACGCTTGATGAGAGTTGAGATGAATGGGATCTATGAAAGGTTGGAGGAAGTGCGAGTAGAGGCACAACAGAGCAGAGGCAAAATTTGCCTAATAGAAGAGAGAGAGACCAAATGATGAAATCGACTACTACAGTAGTGATGATCACTCATCTCAGGGGAGCCAAAGGAGACATAGGCGTGCTAGAGAAGCAAGGGTTCAGCCTGACAACAACTTGGGTGGTCTTAAGCTTAAAACTGACAACTACTAGAAAATGAAGAAGGTACAAGTTACAGCCACTGAATTTTGTGATTATGCTATTAATTGGTGGGATCAATTGGTGACAAACAGGAGACTTAATAGAGAAAATCCCATTAAGACGTAGAATGAGATGAAAGCAATAATGAGGAAGCGCTATGTACCTAGTCACTACCACAGAGAGTTGCACCAGAAACTAAAGAGACTTACTCAAGGCAGTTGAAATGTGGAGGATTACTTTCAAGAGATGGGGACTCTTATGATAAGAGCAGATATTGATGAGGATCGAGAAGCTACCATGGCAAGGTTCTTAAGTGGGTTAAATAAAGATATTCAAGACCGGTATGAGCTACAACAATATGTAGACTTGGAAGAAATGTTGCACAAAGCTATCTTGATGAGCAGCAACTTAAGAGGAAGGGTAAAACTCGTCAGTCTTACGGAGCTGGATCATCTAGCATAAGACCAAGTTACTCAAGGGAAGAAAAAACAGCCCCAAAGCCTAGGTTTGATACTAAACCGACCACTGTCAGTTAAGATACCAAAGGAACAGCTGAGCCTACAAAAGCAAGGAACCGAGATGTTTAGAGCTTCAAGTGCCATGGCAAGGGACATTATGCCAATGAGTGCTCTAACAAAAGAACCATGCTGCTTCTAGACAATGGAAACATTGTTACTGAGGAAGAAGACGGAGGGGTTTCTGATTCGGTGCCTGATAGTTAGGTTTTTCCAAACTGGGGTCTATCAAATAAACCCTTTTGCACGTTGTAGTACAAAGGGTATCGATCCTCGGAGAAACAAGATTTAACACACTAGGAATGCAAATCCCAATTTCAATCTAAGCAAATAAAAGTTTGATTTGGAAACCAAATTTGAAATAAATTAAAAGCAGGAAATAACTAAAAACGGTTTAAATTCAAATGAGATAAAAGACGAACTCTCGAGAAATGATAGATGAATAAGGCAATCAATTATCAACTAGTGGAGCTTGATTCTATCATTTAGAGCTAATCTATCATTCTTAGATCACTAATATATATATATATATTAATCCACTTTTGTGGCACTAATACCTTCACTAATCACTTGATAATTAATAACTCGTGTTAGCTACCAAGTAATCAATGAGAAATACACTCAAGTCTAATTAACCACTTAATACCTTAATCAACTATTTCCATAGGCTAAGCATGCTAAGCACTTTAATAATTTGGTTCAAGCATTTTATCAAATACTTTGTGGGCATGAAAATATCTAAGCTCTAAACTACCAATTTCTTGGCTAATATAGCATTAAGAACACCTACCAAGCATGGATATAAGAAGTTACAAGCCTAAACTCCAGTAATCAATTACCAATTACCCTAAATCTACATTCCCAAGAGCTCTAAAATGACTATTCACTCATCATCATGAAAACACAAAACAATTAGTTTAATTGATGCATAATCATGATTATAAAGATAAGTGGTAAAGAATATAAGAAGATAAGAAGATTTGATACTTAAAAATAAAGAGATTAAAAAAAAGTCTTTTTAGAACTCAAAAGAGACTAAGCAAAATCTCTAAAAACAAGCATAGCACATCAAAATAGGGTTTAGAAGGTATAAATAGTACGTAGATGTGTCATGGGTCTCGGGACAAACCGGATCCAAGCAAGAGCTCTGAAGTCACGCCTGGCGGTCAGTTCTGGCAACCAAATGGCCGCTAGGATCCATACCTGAGGCTTCTGAACTCAAATGCAGCTTGAACCTCACAGCGGCCTGGTGTAGCGGTCTTCACGAAATGGGTCATAACTTTAGAACAGAAGCTTTGATTGGCTTGAAATTACCTCCAATGGAAAGCTAACTCAATTTTCTATAACTTTCATTAAGGGTTCTGGAGCTAAATCTCAAGCAAAGGTCTTCATCTGAGTCGATCTTTTAGAAACTTTGGACTGGTTTTAGATCATCATTTCTCTTATTTGCATCCAAATGATTTCTCTTCTTGCATAGATCACTCTAATACCTATAAAACAATAAATATATCCATACATGAACCTAAAGACCTAAATATGCAATGCAAAGACAAGAAATAGATGATAAATCAATGCTTAAAAACACTAAAGACACAATATATCAGTGCCCTCATCAGATGAGCATGAAGCATTTCCAACTAAAGGCGAATTGCTTGTCACTAGAAGTTCATTGAGAGTTCAAACCAAGTCTGAGGAGACTAAACAGAGAGAGAACCTGTTTCACACTAGGTGTCTTTTTCAAGAGAAGGTTTGCAGCCTCATTATTTATGGTGGAAATTGTACAAATGTTGCAAGTCAAACAATGGTACAGAAGCTTGGTCTAAAAACTGAGAAGCATCCGAGACTCTACAGCCTTCAATGGTTGAATGACAGTGGAGAAATGATGGTGACTAAGCAAGTAAGGGTTCCTTTATCTATTGAAAAGTACAAAGATGAGATCCTATGTGATGTTTTGTCGATGGAAGCTGGTCACATTCTATTGGGAAGACCGTGGCAATTTGACCGCAAGGCTACACATGATGGATTCACCAACAAGCACACTTTTGAGTTTCAAAGGAAAAATATCACTCTTGTTCTATTAACGCCGTTTGAGGTATATCAAGATCAAAAACACATGAGCAAGAAGAAAAAGCAAGAGAGTTTGAGTGACCCAAACACCACACACCAAAAAGAGAGCGAGAGTATGAGAAAAGCCAAGACAAAGGCCTTTGAGAGCAAACCCATGAGAAATTCTAACTTATTTGTGAGATCTTGTGAGGTTAAGAGAACTCTTTTCTCTAAACAACCTGTGATCTTGTTTATTTACAAAGAAGTTCCCATGAGCTTCACTGACCTAGAACCGGTGCTACCGAGTTAAATCACTTCTCTTTTGGAGGATTTTGGAGATGTTTTACCTGAAGACAACCCTAGTGGCTTACCTCCAATCCATGGGATTGAGCACCGAATAGATTTTGTGCCTAGAGCTTCACTACCTAATCGACCCGCCTACAGAACCAATCCAGTGGAAACCAAGGAGTTACAAAGGCAAGTTAGAGAATTAATGGAGAAAGGGTATATCCGAGAGAACATAAGCCCATTTGCTGTACCAGTGTTACTTGTTCCAAAGAAAGATGGAAGTTGGAGAATGTTTGTTAATTGTCGTGCCATCAACAACATAACAGTTAAGTATCGCCATCCTATCCCTCGTTTAGATGATATGCTAGATGAACTGTATGGTTCTAGTGTGTTCTCTAAAATTGATCTTAAAAGTGGATATCACCAAATTCCCATGAAAGAGGGTAATGAATGAAAAACTGCATTAAAAAAAAAGCATGGATTGTATGAATGGTTAGTGATGCCTTTCGGTTTAACTATTGCACCTAGTATATTCATGACATTAATGAATCATGTTTTGAGATTTTTTATTGGAGTTTTTGTTGTGGTATACTTTAATGATATTATGATTTATAGCAAAAACTTAGAGGAGCATGCTGAGCATTTGCACTACAAGAAATTTACCGAACGAAAAATCCGACGGAAGATAAAATTTCCGACGACGGATTAATTTCCATCCTAAAATTTCCAACGGTTAATTTCCGATCGACGACACACCTAGTTACGTCGGTAATCCTTCAGAAATTTTCCGATGGATTTTTGACGAATTTTTGACAGATTTTTGACGGAATTTTTTTTTTTGGCTTGTCTAGTCATATGTCAGACTAAACCTTAGAACGAGACACGTGAAACCACAAAACTGTCAGAAATCCGTTGGACATTTTCGACGGATTTCCGACGGTTTTGTGGTTTCGTGGTCTTTTACGATCCGTTTAACTAGAAATATATTTGTAGTATGCTATGTTACTCATTTCAATCATAAAATAATACCAAAAACCTTGTTATATATCATATATACCAAAATTAGAAAAATTCATACAATCATGTTTACATGTTAGACAATGATACATATACTTAAGCGATGATTTATAAACATAACAAATAAATTTTTCTAATTTTGGTATATTTAATATGTAACAAGGTATTTGTTAGTATTTTATAATTGAAATGAGTAACAAATCATATTACAAACATATTTCAAGAGAAACAGATCGTAAACCACCACGAAACCACCGATGGATTTCTGACGGATAGTATATCAAATGTGTTAAATATGTTTCATATGAGTTTATATATATTTTTAGATTTTCTGATAGATTTCCGACGAATATATAAAAATATACCCCAATTCAAATTTTCATTTCGAATTAGTGGCATAAAACATAATTAATTAATCATAACTAGGGTAAAATATGTTTTAATGCTTAATTTAGAGTCTAAGCTTCTCCTTCCCACGTTTTCAAATTGAATTGGGAATAGAAATTGTAAAATTTCAAAATGCCATAATTTTGTGTAGATTAATCCGATTTTGGAATTTTTTTTTCATTCCACGTAATTTTTCGAGGGCTACGATGGGGCTGGGATGCTAAAACAGCCCGGTCCCGTTTTCATCGTCAATCGAGCTTTTATTTTTCTTATTTTTACATTTTTATACTTTGAAAAAAGATTTCATATTTAATTTCTTGATGATTTTGTGATTTGAATATATCAATATGCTTGTCTTTCTCTCTAGTTTCATATCAAATAAAAAAATTTTAAAATACACAAATATTTGAAACGTCACAAGGTAAGTTATATTAATTTAGTTAAATTATACTATATAAATCTTTATGTAGCTTGTTGGTTAGTTACTATAGTTTTGCCTAAACAATCAGTGATCAAATCTTATGAACTCCATATTTTTCATTATATTTTTAAAATTCTTAACCTTTTACAATTTTCTTTTTATTATTTAATTTTCCTCTTACCTTTATTTAAAAATATATATATAGTTTTGTTTTTAATTTTCAACCTTTTACATTGAGAAAAACCTTTTACAATTTTCTTTTTAAAACTAAGGTAAGTGGAAAATTAAAAAAAAAAACTATATATATTTTGGTTTTATATATTTAATTTTTTATATATTAAAAACTATATATATATAGGATCCGTCAGAAATCCGTCGGAAATTTCTGACGGATTTCCGACAGAAAATGAAAGTTTGACCGTGTAAGTTGCCTGCGTGTATTAAATTTGTTTAAATTTTTTGCTTTCCGTGTTAGTTGACTGCGTAAGTTGCCCGCGTGAATTAAATCTTTTGAATTAAAAGAAGAAGAAGAAGAAGAAGAAGAAGAAGAAGAAGAAGAAGAAGAAGAAGAAGAAGAAGAAGAAGAAGAAGAAGAAGAAGAAGAAGAAGAAGAAGAAGAAGAAGAAGAAGAAGAAGAAGAAGAAGAAGAAGAAGAAGAAGAAGAAGAAGAAGAAGAAGAAGAAGAAGAAGAAGAAGAAGAAGAAGAAGAAGAAGAAGAAGAAGAAGAAGAAGAAGAAGAAGAAGAAGAAGAAGAAGAAGAAGAAGAAGAAGAAGAAGAAGAAGAAGAAGAAGAAGAAAAGAAGAAGAAGCAGAAGAAGAAGAAGAAGAAGAAGAAGAAGAAGAAGAAGAAGAAGAAGAAGAAGAAGAAAGAAGAAGAAGAAGAAGAAGAAGAAGAAGAAGAAGAAGAAGAAGAAGAAAAAAGAAGAAGAAGAAAGAAGAAGAAGAAAAAGAGAAGAAAGAAGAAGAAAAGGAAGAAAAAAAAGAAAAAAAAGAAGAAGAAGAAAAAGAAAAAGAAAAAGAAGAAAAAGAAGAAAAAGAAGAAAAGAAGAAGAAGAAGAAGAAGAATAAATAAGAAGAATAAGAAGAAATAAGAAGAAGAATAAATAAGAATAAATAAGAAGAAAGAAGAAATAAATAAATAAGAAGAAGAAATAAGAAGAAGAAGAAGAAGAATAAGAAGAAGAAGAAGAAGAAGAAAAAATAAGAAGAAGAAGAAGAAGAAGAAGAAGAAGAATAAGAAGAAGAAGAATAATAAATAAATAAGAAGAAGAAGAAGAATAAAGAAGAAGAATAAGAAGAAGAAGAAGAAGAAGAAGAAATAAAGAAGAAGAAGAATAGAAGAAGAAGAAGAAGAAGAAGAAGAAGAAGAAGAAGAAGAAGAAGAAGAAGAAGAAGAAGAAGAAGAAGAAGAAGAAGAAGAAGTTAAAGAAGAAGAAGAAGAAGAAGAAGAATAGAAGAAGAAAGAAGAAGAAGAAGAAGAAGAAGAAGAAGAAGAAGAAGAAGAAGAAGAAGAAGAAGAAGAAGAAGAAGAAGAAGAAGAAGAAGAAGAAGAAGAAGAAGAAGAAGAAGAAGAAGAAGAAGAAGAAGAAGAAGAAGAAGAAGAAGAAGAAGAAGAAGAAGAAGAAGAAGAAGAAGAAGAAGAAGAAGAAGAAGAAGTGAAATCCGTTGGAAATCCGTTGGAAATCCGTTACAATTTTTGACGGATTTCTGACGAAATTTTTATTTCCGACGAGATAAAACAGACGGAAAAATCCATCGGAAATCTGTCGGAATATGCCAATTCCGACGGATTTTTGACGGATTTTTTCGTCTGTTCTAGCGTGTTTTCTTGTAGTGTTGAAATCTGCTTTAGATGTTCTAAGAAAAGAAAAGTTGATTGCTAACCTAAAGAAGTGTACCTTTTGCACCGATAATCTTGTGTTTCTAGGCTTTGTTGTGAGTGCGCAGGGCATTAAAGTTGATGAGGAGAGGGTCAAGGCAATTTGTGAGTGGTCTAGTCCAAAAACTGTTGGAGAAGTAAGGAGTTTCCATGAACTAGCGGGCTTCTATAGACGTTTTGTGAAAGATTTTAGCACCATTGCTGCCCCATTGACTGAAGTGATCAAGAAAGATATTGGGTTCAAATGGGAAAAAGCACAAGAAGAGGCATTCCAGACCTTGAAAGAGAAACTTACAAACACGCCATTGTTGTCTTTACCTAACTTCCTTAAGACTTTTGAAATTGAGTGTGATGCTTCTGGTGTAGGAATTGGATCAGTTTTGATGCAAGAGAAGATGCCCATTGCTTATTTCAGTGAAAAGCTAGGAGGAGCTACCTTAAATTATCCAACTTACGACAAGGAGCTTTATGCCTTGGTCCGAGCTTTGCAAACATGGCAGCACTATCTCACGTCCCTCACCGACGATGACTTTCAGCGCCTGAGTTTCCAGCCGGATCCTAGACTCCTCCGCTCCGTCCCACGCTGCAAGCTCCGTAAGGGAGCCTCTTCTAGCTCCGCACCTTCTGCTACTGAGGATGAGGCAGTTGATGAGCGCACTAGTGCCCCGCCCCTTGACCTTATATTCCCGGAGCCTCCAGCAGGCTATGATGAGGATAGCCAGCTTTCAGACGCTACATGGTCAGCACTATGAGCCGGATGTGGGGGATGATTGCTGCTGGTGTTACTTGCACATGCCCTGTTCCACAGACTCATTGACATCGTCGCTCACCCACACCAGATGCTGCCACTGTTGCTGCAGCCTATGTCGATAACGATGAGGATTAGCTTCCTCCTGCTTTTCATTTTTCTGGTTTTTCTTTTCTTTCCCTTTTGGCTTTTATGTCTTTTGTGTCTTTAGCTTTATGACATTTTTATGTTTTCTTTTAGCTTTTATCATTGTCATTTAACTCTAGAATTGGATTATGATATTATGTTGCACTTGTTATGTTGGTTTTCAGTTGTTTATCATAGCTTACAGGTCTTAATTCCACCTGTTTGCAAAAATCCGTGTTGATGCATATGACTGGTGTCGATCGACACCACTAGCTGTGTCGATCGACACCACCACAAAACTGAAACCAACAGATTGTGTGTCGATCGACACAGAGACCCTGCATAGGTAATACTCCTTTTCCCATCTTCAGAGTTTATCGTTTCTATTTTCACCGAACTCATGCTTCTATAACACTGGGGACAGTGTTGTTTAAGTCTGGAGGAGGTAGTTACTAACATTTTCTTTTCTTTTCTTAAGAGTCAGTTGAGTCCGTTTTTATTGAGTCAAAATTCAGTATGAAACTAGGATTTTTCGAGGAAACCACCACATTTGCAGGAACTTAAGTAACCATTTGGTTCAAACTTGACTGACATCCGAGACTAATGGAAAAACCCAAGTCTGACCGGTAGACTAGAGACGCCCATATTTCCAGCAGAAATCCACTGAAGCCTGAGCTAATTTCTGATTTTTCCTTTTACCTCATCAATGTGATTGATGTTCTTCTGGCTTGACTCCTCATTCATACTTGATAGCAGAACGACCTATATATACTAAATGGTACTCCTCTCCCTTATTCTAAAAAAAAAAAAAAAAAAGATGAGATGACTTTCTTTCAAGTAAAGGGGTAAGAAAATTTCCAATGACCCCATTATTTTACTTTGATAGAGATGATCACACGAAGGTTGGAAGCGAGGTTAGGAAAATTTTCCGTGATGCCATTATTTGCCTAACCTTTGTCAAACAAAAAAAAGGAGAATAAGGAAAATAACAAGTATGGGGGAGAGAAAGAGTACCAAAAAAGTTTAGTAATGGTCGCCTCATCAATGTATAGTATGAGAATGAGTCTAGAAGGTCCTTGACATTGAGATCAGAGATGAGACCCAGCGATGAGGGTTTATGGACTATGTAGCGAAATCGTGGGTTTAATCTGGAAAACTGCGAATGTCTACGGTAAAGTACATGGTGGTCTGGATCCTTTTAGGTAAGAATTTCTGGTGGTTTACTATGGTGAATGTCAGTGTGGTGCTCATATGACGAAATGAGTTTCTGTGTTTTCAAACTTCTTTCTCTGGTTTGGTTTGATGTTTGCTTGAGGGGCAAGCAAAAGGCTAAGTCTGGAGGAGGTTATATATCATGGTTTTTACGGTTTTTTAAGCCATGATATATGTCCTTAATTGAGTTTTTTATGTGTTTTTAGAGTCCTAGTTGAGTCTTATACAGGTTTACACGTATTTGGAGACTTTTAAACATTTTGGAGCATTTTGGAGCATTGTTGCTGAGAAGCTGAAGCCGGTGTTTGCATAGACCCCTGGTGTCGATCGACACCACCCATGGGTGTCGATCGACACCACCCATGGGTGTCGATCGACACGCGTCACCTGCTAAAGTCAAACTCGGATTTTTACAAGTTTTGAAGATTTGCAACTTTGCCCAGAAGTTTCTATTATTTACAAAAAAACCCAAGTCATGTTTCTGAGTCTTTATTAGGGTTTTTAGTTCTTATCTAGGTATCTAAGCTTTTTGCAAGGAGAGATTGAGAGCTTGGGGCTGATTTACTTTGTACTTCTGAGAGAAGATCTTGAACCCATGTTTCTATTTCTCTTTCAGTTTATCTATGATATCTATTCTATTCATGTTCATGTTTTCATTGATTATGTCTGAGTAGATCACTTGTTAGGTTCAGGGATTCTCATTATGGTTTTCATGGATTTGTAATTTTGATTGATTGGTTAGGATTCACAGCCTTATATGTTCGTCACCTAGGTTGTTCTTAATGCTTGATCTATCCTGATCACATATTGCATCTAGATCTTAGGTTATTGAATTAGCACGACGGTGTGATTTAAAACTTGAAAGAACCTAGAGTGAGCAAATTAGATAATTACAAAGGAATTTGGATTAGATAATTTGTGAACAAATCAAACTTGAACTTAATGCTTGTTTAAAACTCGAAGTCTCACAAAGGAATTTGGTTTCTTAGGTTATAAGCATAGAGAACTTTCACAGCGGGAGTTGGTTAGTTCTAAGTTAGTGTTTTGAGTTTTAGAACTGGATTTTAATTTGATCCTAGCCAATTCATTAATATGCATTTCCTGAATTCCTGAGAAGTTCCCTGAGCTTGAAGTTTTTCCCAATTGAATACAACAACTTTTATTTACTTTTCTGCATTGTTTTCATTTATCACCTATTTTACTTAGCTTAATTCGAAACTAAAGAATCTATTGTGAAATACTGTGAGTCTCTGTGGATTCGACCTCTATATACTACAATTGCATGTCTGTACACTTGCGGTGTAGCTCTAGGGTTTAAACTTTTCTTTTCTTTATTCTAAGGAGAGGATTTTCTATACTTGATAACTTCTAGCGGATTTGGGTTTTCTTAACAACTATGACACTCTAGGCATTGGCCTTTCTTTTTCTCTTTTTACTTTGCACAGAGTCACTCTTCTTTCTTTTTTACTTTTTCAAACCCTTTACTAGATCAACACACTCCTTTACTTCCCTCTCCTAAGAACTCTTTGATGTAGGCACCGGAGGTGATGACTACAGAGGGGCGGATGGATGGTGAATCTATAGATGGCTGTACATCACTCTCTATTGATTCAAGTGGATGGAGAATGGATTGGGTGGATCGGGAGATGCCACACAGAGTATGAAGAGCTCTGTGATAAGTCTTACACCCAGCTTCAAGTGAATCACACAAAAGAAGAAGAGGTTTGCACTCAAACTTCAAAGGCTTCGCACACAAGGAAGAAGGAGGCGGCTGGGAGTTCTTTCAAGAAGAAACTAGGTATTCTTTATTATCTAAAAACGTGGCTGACCCTTACAACTCGTGGCCTTGGGTTTTATAACAGAACCCTAGGCGAAAAACAACACAGAGAATTAAAAACAACAAGTAATGTAAAGAAAAACAGCAAGGTGTGCAAATTAAAACAAATAGAATCCAAATAAGGAAAGTGTGTAGCGCATGGACTCTTTCTTCTATTTCGTGCATATCTTCTGAGGCTGGGCATTCTTGAGCTTGTGAAAGGTGTATTGAACTGATAACAAGCTCCGGGATGCGCACTAAGGGTGTTGTCTCATTAAAACCTTTCTCGGAAAATCTAATGGGACAAAACCGAGATAAGGAAAAAGAGTACAATTCCTTAGAACGTCTTTGTGTGTCTTCAGCCTGAGGAAGTGGTGAAGAAACTGCTCTTGGCCTCTAAACATGATTCTCCAATGAAAACCTTTGAGCTCTCCTTGTCCGAAGTGTCAAACAAAGAAGCTTCGGTGTAGCTTTGTAAAATTGGCTAGAAGAAGATTTCTTGTTTCTTGAGTCTGTGGCAACTCCTAAGCTCAGCATAGCCTTCATCTCGTCCTTGTAATATGCCTTTGGAGCTTCCTTGACACCGGGTACATGGTCTGGGATGGAGCTTGATTTTGATGGCCTCATCATACCCTCCCCCTTGATTAGGTTTCGACCTCGAAACTTGATAATCTGCACCAAGATAAAGCTAGTTAGCTTTCATGCGTCCTTGAAAATTTAAAATCTTACCTCAGTGTGTGGTCTGGAGGAATGGTGCATCTGGTGGTTCTCCCTTGAGCTGGTTTGACTTGGATATTCCATGTTGTTGATCACATCCAAGCATTGCTAGTGCTGTTTGCTTAGCTCTCTTTCAGGTGTGTGCTTCAACTCCAACGTCTGGTGGCTCCTCTTTTATACCTACCATATTCTCAACTCCTTTGGAAAGAAACAAGTGTGTTATCACAGACATGGAATCATAGAAAACAGGTAAACAAGATTGGTCCAAGACAGAATTATCATCAGGTTTTACTAGTGTAATAAACAAACTATTTTGATCAAAATAATTCTGTGAAACACCAATGTTTTTATCAACCTTTTCTAAACTTAACAGGTCTATTATAACACTTTTTGGATCATTGGAAATGAATCTGATAAGGATGTTACTTACCTGGGTTTGGTCTCCTTTATTTTCTGTATGCAGCACGGTATAAGGTAGTTGTGTTGGATCTGGAGGTTTGTCTTTAATCTTTTTGAAGCATCTGACGCCTTGGGGCTTCTCCTGGTCCATTAGGGATGGCTTGAACCGCTCATCTTATACTCCTTTGTCCTGAGCACGTCCAAGAGGTGGTGGTGTTACCGGCTTAGTTCTTTTCCTGACTTGGGTTTAAACTCCTAAATTCGGTGGCTCCTCTTTCGCTCCTGCAATACTCTCAACTCTTTTGGCAAAAGACAAGTGTATTAATGCAGTCATGGAGTAATTATAAACAGCTAGAAAATTTTGATAAATTATTTGCTCAGGTTCTATGTGCTCTTCTAAACAAATGCTATGATTCATAAATCCATTCGGAACAATAGAATTATTATCAAAAATTTCTACACATAACAGGTTTGTTATCACACTTCTGAAATCATTAGAAATGAATTTAGTTAAAGTGTTACTAACCTGATTATGATATGTGTCGGTTTCCCTAGACAATATGGTACTTGAGAAGGATGTTGAATCTGGTGGCTCTTCTTTGATCTGCAAGGTGGTGGTGATTCGTCCATCCTCCTTAGCAAAGATAACAAGTAGTAAAAATCCCTCTTTGCCTTGGTTCTGCATTTGGTCCAAGAGCTCTTCCTCCTTTGTGGACACCTCTTGTTGTTCCATTAATTTCTCCTTTGCATCTACAATTGTTTCAACACTTTTGACAGAAGACAAGTGCATGAAAACAGTAATGGAATTATTTAAAACAGATGGAGAAATTTTAGAATGAACCATTTCACTTCTCTGAGTGGAAACAATCTCTTGTTTCATGTGTACTTGCAGTCCATGGTTCATGTTTTGTTCAGGTTCTTCTTTGGATGTGTGCTTCTTCTGTGAACCTGTACCTAAGCCAACACTCATGGGAAAAATCAAGTGCATTATACTTGAAATTGTAACTTCAAAAACTGAGAGTTTGTTATTACTCACATATTGAATAAAATTTCGAGTTTCACTTACTTAATTATGAGGAAATTTATCTAGCATTGGCACAGCCTTGATAATGATTACCTCCGCTTGGTCTTCCTTATGGCCTGAGAGCTTCTTTTTATTACATACATTTGTTTCCACATGCAGCTTGAATATCGTGTCTTCTATTCCAGTTTTCGGATTTGTTGTATGCTTCAAGGATTTTCTGAAATCCGTACTTGACACTTTTGAAAAAGACAAGCACATTATATCTGTGTTATGAAAAAAATGAAATTTAGGAACAGAGATACTTATCTGGGCGTGTACAAGCTCAATATCTCTAGCTCTGACTAGAATGGATGGTGTCCATTCACGGTACAAAGTCTGATGTAGCTCTCTAGGAACTTCTCTGAGCTGATGGTGTTCTCGCATGGAGCTGTAGCTTGATCTAAGCATCAACAAGGCATCGGGTGGTTCCTCTTTGATCTCCAAAACAGAATAGACTACTCTGCTATGCTCTGGATTTGATGCTGAGATTTCCCGTGTTGGTGTGTCTCTCTTCTGGTCAGTATACTCTCCTTGGGTTCCTAGACCTTTCTCAAGCTCTTTTGAAAACATCAAGTGCATTATCACAGTCTTTGGATCATCAAGAACAGACTGAAAAAAATATTCACTAACCTCGGTTTGATTCGCATTATTAGGCTTAGTGATCTCAGTGCTTAGAGCTTGCTTGGGAACCTTGATTAAGGTTAGCTCTTCTTGTTGGTCCTCCAACATCTTGGGCGTTCCTATGTCTCTGTCCAAGGGCTCCTCTCTAGGACTTGTATCAAATTCCTTTGGCAAAGACAAGTGCATCATACAAGTAGTAGATAAATTAGGGACCAATTTGTCTAAGGTGGAACTTATCTTAGCCTGGGCTTGAACAATGGTTTGTTCTATCTTTGCTTCCGGTTTGCACAATGTAACTTGGCTGGGAACGTTCTTCTTCTCTATGGTCTTTGAGATACCAATCTTCTGATCCAGACAATAGGCTGGCACGTGCTTTTGGTGTAGCTGAAAGCTTGCTGGTTGGGAAACGTCCCTTTTACCTTTTGGGGGCACCATTGTTCTTGTTTCCTTGGTGTTACGGTCTGAGAATCTTCGTGGGTATTGTGCTCTGGTTTCTGTTACGTGAAGTGTAGGAGCATACTTCCTGATCATTACCCATTTCAAATCTTCCCAAGTGGTGATGGCTTCTTCCTTGTACTTCCATCTTTCGCGTTCTTCTTGCCTCCACCATGAGTAGGCATTCCCGGTTAGTTGATTGATAGCACAAGCGAATCTTGACCCCTTTGGAACGCCATGATATGAAAACCAGTCATCTATATCTCTCTCCCACGCCAGGTAGTCCTCTGGATAAATTCTTCCTGGGAAGGTATAAATTTGAGGCAAAAAACGGTCATGATATTCTGGTGGGAGTTGTTGCAGCTTTGGTTTATGTCTCCTAGTTCTCCATGCACGGTTCTGTGGTTTAGGTTCGACATATTCAGCTCCTAGTGCATCTCCAAATCCAGGTTCTTCTCTTTGTTGTTCAATTCGTGTCAGTCTCTCTTCTATTGTTTTGATCTCGACAAGGATTTGTGCCATGATAACTTGTTCAGGCTGACTTCCCATGTTGATTCTCCTGTTACTTTGAGCCTAAGCTGGTTCTCTGATCTCGTGGGATTCCTTCAAATGAATTCAGGCAAGAGATCAAAGTCCTTTCAAGCAAACACACAAAACAGAGAAATACAGAATTCTGCGGTTGAAATTTGATGAACAAAAAAGATACTAAAATAATTCCTAAACTTAAAGCGACAATTTTTATGGGGTTTTGAATGTTTTGAGAAGCTAAAACAAAAGACGAAACATTGTTTTGAGTTTTTATGGATTTTATAAAATTGAAACAATGTAGCAGACAAAACTGAAACCGAAAATCCCTGGGGTTTAAGTTTTGATGAACGAAAAATACTAAATGAACTCCTAATTTTAAAACGACAATTTTTATGATTTTTTGTATGTTTTAAGAAGCTAAAACAAAAGACGAAATAGTTTTATGAGTTTTTTTGGATTTTATAAAATCGAAACAACAAAACTGACGAAAAAACTGAAACAGTGACAACAGAAACTTTTTATGGGGGTTTTTTTTTTTTTTTTGAATGGAAACTAACTAGATGCAGCAAAAGAACATAGAGGGGATAGATACACCTGATACTTTGAGCCTAAGCTCTGATACCAAGATGATGTAGGCACCGGAGGTGATGACTACAGAGGGACGGATGGATGGTGAATCTATAGCTGGCTGTACAGCACTCTCTATTGATTCAAGTGGATGGAGACTGGATTGGGTGGATTGGGAGACACCACACAGAGTATGAAGAGCTCTGTGATAAGTCTTACACTCAGCTTCAAGTGAATCACACAAAAGAAGAAGAGGTTTGCACTCAAACTTCAAAGGCTTCGCACACAAGGAAGGAGGCGGCTGGGAGTTCTTTCAAGAAGAAACTAGGTATTCTTTATTATCTAAAAATGTGGCTGACCCTTACAACTTGTGGCCTTGGGTTTTATAACAGAACCCTAGGCGAAAAACAACACAGAGAATTAAAACCAACAAGTAATGTAAAGAAAAACAGCAAGGCGTGCAAATTAAAACAAATAGAATCCAAATAAGGAAAGTGTGTAGCGCATGGACTCTTTCTTCTATTTCGTGCATATCTTCTGAGGCTGGGCATTCTTGAGCTTGTGAAAGGTGTATTGAACTGATAACAAGCTCCGGGATGCGCACTAAGGGTGTTGTCTCATTAAAACCTTTCTCGGAAAATCTAATGGGACAAAACCGAGATAAGGAAAAAGAGTACAATTCCTTAGAACGTCTTTGTGTGTCTTCAGCCTGAGGAAGTGGTGAAGAAACTGCTCTTGGCCTCTAAACATGATTCTCCAATGAAAACCTTTGAGCTCTCCTTGTCCGAAGTGTCAAACAAAGAAGCTTCGGTGTAGCTTTGTAAAATTGGCTAGAAGAAGATTTCTTGTTTCTTGAGTCCGTGGCATCTCCTAAGCTCAGCATAGCCTTCATCGCGTCCTTGTAATATGCCTTTGGAGCTTCCTTGACACCGGGTACATGGTCTGGGATAGAGCTTGATTTGATGGCCTCATCACTCTTGACCTTTTATGTTTTTTTGAACTCTTTTTCCAATCTGTTCTTTTAAACACAAACAAACCCATACCTAGAATCAAGCCCCCTAGTCTTATCTAGTTCAAAAATCGTGAACTAGAACTATATGGGACACTACCTTGTCGGCACAAACCTAACACTTTCTACCAAGCTCAATCCAAAAATAAGGCCTCACACTCAGCAAATATCAATGGCTTGAAAGAAAGGTAGGTTAATAGTAGGGGAAACTATTCCAAAGATGGGAATCAGCTACTTGGATTAGCAAGAGTGGTAAAAAGATGAAAGAAAATCCAAGTATGTATATGAGTATCTATGAGTTCAAATTCAATGCATAGACATGATAATTATTAGTCAAGTTTAGGTTCTAATAGATAGAGAAAGGCATCATATCACATCATGTTTCAATCAAGAAAAGAATGTCAAATTATGCATTCAAAGCATGGTGCTATCTTAACTTCAAACTCACTCGATATGCATCAGACAATCTTGGGCATTCAGGTTATCTAATGAATTAACATGTTTACAAGGTTATATTCATCATAATCCCCTATGCAAATGCATCAATCCTAAATGAAATGCTACTAAACTCAATCTTAAAATGAAAATGCAACTACATGAACACTCTCTTTTTGGATAATTTTCGAAAATTTTTTAAATTTTTATGGTTTTTCTATGCCTTAGAAGAAATGTATGCAGACTCAAGTATGCAAAATTTGAAAATAAAAAACATAGAAAACTTCATCAAATACATCTCAAACCCTTCTTCAAACTTTCATCAAATACATCTCAAACCCTTCTCCAAACTTAAACTACACAGTCTCTGGTGTAATAAAAATTCATAGGAGAATTCAAGAAACAACAAGAAATCAAATAAAAATACAATGGTATATACAATGAATAGTGGAGTTGTTACATCAAGGTTGGGTGAAGAAGAAGGTGATTGATTCTTCCATGCTTTCCCTTATGTATCCAGGTGCGGTGGGTGTTGGCTCGATTTGGTGATCGAGTAAAGACGTCGAGTGTGATCCATGGGTGCCTAACTTGACCTGCTGGTCGAGTCTAGACGTCAAGCTTGGCCCCTCGGTTTCCAGAAATCCCACTGCTCATCGTTTTGTCTGCCTTGGCTCAAAGGAGGATGCTCTTGGGGGATCTATGGGGATGCTACACCTTGGTTAAACGATAAAGGAGCTGTTTCTTACCAATGTACTTAGTCTTGGAAGGTTTGATTTTTGGAACAAGAACCATTGCCTTTACTCTGGAGCTCCTTGATTTGACCTGCCATCTTTTTTACTGCGCTTTTCAGCTCTTTCACTATGCCCTTCAAAGCCTTGATGGTCTTGTCTTGCCACTTGAACCACTTTTGGAGTAGACCAATGCTTTTGTTGGCTTCCTTCAAGTTACTACTTTTGTCCTCAAAGTAGTATCTCTCAGGTTCGTTCACAACATTATCATTATCGTAATCATTCTGGACCTGCTGAATGTTGTCTTGTAAAGGGTTATAGAGGAGCTCTGGGTGAGTGAAGTTGTAGAGATACTTCCCGTCTACCCTCTTGCCGTCAATGAACTTTGTCTTTATAAGGTAGGGGATATCTAACCATCTGGGTGTAGTACGCTCTGATAGCATGTCTACTCCACAAGCATGTAAAATTGGAGTCACTACTCCTCCAATACTAAGATCTCCTCTAGTCCCCATCTTGTGTATCTTAGAAGCCCATTCCTTGTAATACATCAGCTGGTTTATCAAAATGATGGTGAGCCCTATGTTTGACATGTCTCCTCCAATACCAAGTTCCTTCATGGTCTCACTGTGAGGGTACCTTGTACCTGAGAAGGTCATGTCAAGGAAGATATCAAGAAGTTTTTCCTCTGTGAGCTTTTTTCTTGACTTCTTCACAGGTTTCTTGGCCACCGTGGCTCCATCATCTTCACTTTCACTGCCAATATACTCATCAGTAAGCTCCATTGGTTTCTTCCCCTAGCAATATCACTCTTCTTCTTAGAGAACTACTTAGCAACTTCCTCATCATCCTGATCCATTGTTCCCATTCCATGAGGTCTAGGTCCTCTTATCTTTAAGAATTGCTTGGCCATTGCTTCAGCTGAAGATCGTTTCTCTTGTTTCTTGGATGGGTACCTATAATGTGCCAAAATTTGGAAGCATTAGTCGCATTCGATTAGACTCGACATGCTGACTCGAGGAGGTGATCAAGTGAAGAAAAAATTTCAAATTTTTTTCCCGAGCCTAGACTCGATGTGCTCATTGAGTCTATATGTCGAGTCAACAAGCCATAATACAGAACAACACAACACATGAGAACAAGCAATTTTCAATTTGCAATTCCATAGAACCAAAGGTTTACACACAAAAACACGATTCAAATCGATTTTAAACATAGGCAAATGCTAATAGTCGGTTTCAAACATGAACAAGTTCCCAGATTTTTCTTAAACTCTTTTAAACTTATTCAAACAAGGCATCGATTATCAACCATGATTTAAACAAGTGAAGTGAGAAAGAAATTTCAAGTTCTAACATAAATTGAGTGATTAATTCAAGTTTTAGCTCAAGAACATGAAACTTCAAAACCCAGAAAAAATCATCAATTCTCAGCAATTCAACCATAGAAATCAATTTTAGGGGCATAATACATCTAGCCTAAGTCCTTAATCCACTCATTTTAACCAGTTTAATCCAATTACAATGTATGAGAGAGTTGTAGTAATACTTACTTGTGTCGCGCAGAGAGCTTGATGTGGCTAATCATTCTGACTAAAACTTGGTGAAATCGAAAAAAAATCAAAAATTTTAGAGAGAAAACTTTGAAATTGTGTTTTTAGAGAGAAAAGCTTGATGTGAAATCGCAAAAAATAAGAGATAATGGTGAGAGAAGAGCGTATGTGGGTTTTTTAAACCAATGAGGTCGAGTAGAAGACAAAAAATAACGAGTGGATGAGATTAAACGCGTGTAAAGATCTGATTTCAAATTCAAAATTCAAAAATCCGCGTTTTAGAGGAACCTGGTTGACTCGAGTTGACTCATCGAGTCAACATGTTGACCAAATTTTTGAGCCTAACTCGAGCAGACTGGTCGAGTGAGTTTATCGAGTATATGCTCTTTGTCTATTCCAATCCTTCTTTCCCTGATCTTCTCATGCTCAAACTCCCTTGTTATGACCTGGCCACTTTAAACACTAGAAAAAAACATCAAAAATATTAAAAACTTAAAGCAATATATACAAGGATAGACATGAGACTTCCTCCCAAGTGAGCTTGTTTTAAGTCTCTGAGCTTGACTTCTCAAACTCATTAAGCTTAGGGTGGGTTGATGATAGGAACTGAGGTCCCCTCTAGAATTGTCTGACCTGCCATGTATGGCTTGACTTTATTCTCGTCCATTGTAAGTTCAACTTCTTCCTTGCTAACCAGAGTGAAGGTTCCATAAGGTGGGATTTCCTCTTCTCCTTAGTAAACAAATCATCAAACTCAGCATGCTCTCTTGACCAATTTGCAACTTGGTTCTTAATGGATTCTTCTTCTAAGTAAGCTTCTTCTTGATCTGATGGGCAGTTTTCTTCTCTAAACTATTCTGATGCCTCATGTGAGTCTAACAACTTTTCATAGACCAAGGTTTGACTGTGGATATTACCAGCTTCCCCACTCTTGGTCAAATCAGTTTGAAGTTGATCTTCCTCAGCAAGCTCCTATAGTGATTCATCAACTAGCTTATCCATTTCCTCAATCGAGAAGATCTGTCCCTCTATCGTTGGCTTCTTCATAGGATCCTTGATATCAAACTTCATCCCCAGATCAAGATCAATCTTCTCTTTCTTGACATCTATGACTGCACCAGTTGTAGCTAAGAAGGGCCTTCCTAAGATCAGAGGATCTTTTGGTTCTTGATCCATTTCCAGCACTATGAAGTCTGTGGGAACTTCTACATTTCCAATCCTAAGAGGAAGATCTTTCAATATACCATGAACAAGTCTAGTAGACCTATCAGCCAAGACCAAAGATATGTTGCAGGGCTTGTACTTATTGTACCTAGCCTCTTAGCTACAGAAAGCGGCATAAGATTTACCGATGCTCCAAGGTCACATAGGCGATTATTAAAAGCTAATGAACCTAGAAAGCATGGTAGAGTGAAAGATCCAGGGTCGCCTAGCTTTTCTTGGATAACCTTCTTCTGCATAATAGCGTTGCATTCATGGCTTACTGCTTCTATTCTTTGATCTTCCTTAATCCTCCCCATTACTGAATTCTTCAAGAACTTTTGATGTGGAGGTATAAGCTTGAAAGCTTCTAGTAGAGGCATATGGGCTTCAATTTCCTTCAACTGCTTCTCAAAGAGAGCTTTATACTTCTCCACTAACTACTTCTTGAATCTTCCTGGGAATGGAAGTGGTGGCTTGTATGGAGGGGGAACATAAAGTGTTTCATTCTTCCTAGAAACATATGGTTTTTCAACAGAGGTGGGCTTGACTCTATCACCACGTCGAGTCTGTAGGTCGAGTCTGTCTCCCTGTGTGGATTTTTTAGCCTGATCTTTATTTTGACAGAAATCCTCTCCACCATGAACTTAACTGTCCTCAGTGATCCTTCACTATCCTCAGTGATTGTAGGACTTCCTTCTTGTGTAGGTAGGTCTCTGCCACTTCTCAAGGTGATAGTATTGACATGGGCATACTCCTTAGGGTTTTGGATTGATTTTCTTGGAAATTGTCATGTAGGATGTGCAGAAGAAGTAGAGGCACCTTTGTTCTCTAGGTATTGCAGCCATGAGGTTATGGGCTCAATTTTGGTATTGAGAGCATTGTAAGAACAATCTATATAGTTTTTCATCTCGGCAAGCTTCTTAGCTACCTCCATTGTACCAGTTTTCTGACCCTATAGAATCTGCTACATCATATTTTTTATATCTAGATCTGGGGCATTAGATATTTGGGGTTGCTGAGATGCAAAACCAGGTGGTGCATTGAGTACTGGCTGCTGCTGATATCCACTTTGAAATTGTTGTTTAGGAGCAAACCCTTGATTTTGATTGTATGAAACAAAAGGCTTGTTCTGGGTCTGTTGCTGCTGAGGAGGATAGATTTGATCATATGGGTTTACCACATTGTTGCTCCTATAAGACAAGTTGGGATTGGTCTTATAGTTAATGAATTGTTTGTTGTAGCCTGTCATAGTCTTCATTGTAATTCCCATTAGACTGAGCGATGTTTTCAACAAGTTCCTAGGCTTCATCGACATCTTTGTTGAGGAAGTTTCCATTGCTTGTAGTGTCTAGAAGCATTCTGATATTTGGAAGAACACCCCTGTAAAGAGTGCTGAGAAGAGACTCAGGGGTGAATCCATGATGAGGACACTAAGATGTGTATCTCTTGAATCTTTTCCAAGCTTACAAAAGGTTTCACCATTCTTCTGGATAAATCATGATATCTCATTTCTGAGTCTTGCGGTCCTTAAATTGGAGAAGAACTTGGCAAATAAAGTTTTCTTACATTCATCACAGGAAGTAATTGATCCATGAGGTAAAGTCTTCTCCCAGTTATGGGCTTTGTCACCAAGAGAGAATGGAAAGAGTCTCAGCTTGAAGACATCTTTATTGACCCCATTGATCTTGGTAAGGCTGCAAAGCCTATCAAACTCATCTAGATGGTCAAGTGGGTCTTCCATAGGTAATCCATGGAACCTATTGCTTTGAACCATGGATATCAAGCCACTCTTGATCTCAAAGTTGTTGTTTTGAACAGCAGGAAGTACAATTCCTTGCCTTTGACTGTGAGTGCTAGGTGAATCTCCTACTCCAATGTATCTTGGTTTCCTCTGCCGAGGCACTTGGGCACTAGGTGCTTGTGCATTATGTCCATCTGGGTTTTCCATTCCAACTAGATCTTATTGATCTACTCTGATTTTGTCCCTTTGCTCTCTCAAATCATGGGGTAATCGGTCGATATTATCAAGGTAGCGAAAAAGATTGTGGTTTCCTTGTGATCTTGTTTGCATACAGGAGAAAAGCTTGACTCGATGGCTTGACTCTAGTAGACTGGTCGAGTCTAGACGTCGAGTCTATGGGTACCTGATACAAAGAGACCAAGAAAGAACCACAAAGTCAGTAATCAAAGTTAAATAAAAAAGAACTTGATCTCAAGAGATCTATAATCCTAAATGTAACAAACAAACACCCAATTGGCATCAGCTCCAAATTGATAATAAGGTTTTTCCTAGTTTCAATTGCCTAATGCACTATCATGTCATTACAGTACAAATGGTTATCAATCCAAATGGGTGAGATGCTAACACAAAGAATGCAATCAGAACAACTTAATTCAAGTCAAGTAATGAGAATTGTAAACTAACAACCTAAATGAATAGAAGTAAAGTGCAATATGAAAACTAAAGCAAGACAAACAGAAATATCAAAGAAATTTTGAAAGATAGAAGCTCGTAAGTATGGGGTAATTGACCTGTGGCTCTCCTTAATCAACCATATATGCTTAATAAACACTCATACATAGCTAATCCCTATGCAATATACTCAAAAGCAAACAAATCCACTATCGTGGTAGAAGTCATCGAGTCTAGGTCACTTTCAGACCCAATTTTGCTGGTGAAATATAACCTAGACAAGAATGTAGATTCAGTCTATTAAAGCTAAACACTCTTGACAACCAATTTCTTGGGCTAGAAATGTAAATCTCTGGAAATAGTTGGTTCGTGCATTTCATCAAACACTTGGTGGGTGTGGAAATGCCCAGAATCTAATTCCAATTGATCAGAGAGAAATTAGCATTAATAACAATAACTCAGAAGGGATTCAATCAATTCTAAGCTTAAGCATCTAAGGAGATCAAGAATCTTCACTAATCTAACCCATCCCTAAGAATCCTAATTCACTACTCAGAAATTATCATAAAATGCTCAAACCCAGAAATCAACAAAATGCACATAATCATAAAGATAAAAGAAGAGATAAGAAGGATGGTGAAGGAATCAAAAGCAAATACTCAATAGATTGAAAGAAATATGGATTATAAAAGCTAAAGATGTTCTTAAGGTGGCTGAGAATAATACAGAGGATAAAGATCAGATTATTAGATTAATGAACTAAAAAGGGTATTTAGACCCTTGGTCAAAACTCTAATACACAAAAGACAAAACTAAGTAAAATTGTTAAGTCGGTGGTCGAGCTTGAGGTATAGGTCGAGTGCATTGATCGAGTTGAGCAGAAACTTCAAAGGTGGCTCCTTTGACACATAGAATCGATGTGTTAGTCGAGTGCATTATCGAGTTGGGCAGGAACTTCAAAGGTGGCTCCTTTGGTGCATAGACTCGATCACTCTCATCAAGTCAGCTACACCATCCTCCACGTGGAGTCTGCTTCTCGAGTCTGGTTCTTCTTGTTCAGAATAATCCTCATAATTCCTCAACGTACTTGATAACAACTCCATATGCAAATGTGTATGCAATACTTATGCAAAAAGTTACTAAGTGTGCAGAATGGATTAAAAAACTATGAATGGTGTGAACAAGGAATAAAACAATGCTAAAATGATAATAAATGCATGCTTAAAACATGTAAAATACAGAGATATCACCGACCCTCTCAGTTTCCGTGATTTTTTTTTCCTGACCGGATTTGAAGGTGGTTTGGTCTCAGAGAAAAGAACGATGGTTGGTCGGCGTCGAAGGCTGAGTGTTAGATCTGACGATCTCTCCTTTTGCTAGGTAGGGGATCAGAGGGATTGGGTATCAGATTATCTGGGAATCAATCTAGTCTGGGAGAATTGTTGCGGGTTCAGCCTTGATGGTGAGATCGGCTTTGAGATGGGAACTGATTACTCCAGTCGAATAGTTAGAACTTGCCGATGCAGTAGCGAAGCAGTGGTTCTTGTAATCGCCGATATTAATGGGTGTGGCTCCTTGTTTTCCGATAGCCGAAGCAGATCCGATCTCGAGCCACTAGAGTTATCGCTATGTAACCATGTAAAACCCATGATCCATTACTTTATTGTGTTGAATTTAAATATAAATAGAATTTAAAAAAAAAAAAAAAGAAAAAAAATTAGTTTTCTATTTCTGTAATTAACATCTTTTGCTGATCAATTTTTTTGAAATCTTCACAAAAATAAAATAAAGATAAATCATGAGTTTTAAGTTTTTAACAGAACCCGAACTAAAATAAATAATAATTGGGTCCCGGTTTACTGATCTAACCTTTCGGTACACGTAGAGTACTTTTCCCCGTAAAAATGTTGATTGTGCCCTATTCCATCAAACTTTAGATTATTTAGGGATCAATATTGAAAGAAGAACTTAATATAGGGGTACACAAATAAAAAGAAGAAAAATAAAGGGGAAGCGAGAGAAAATGAGTAAGTATATAAACATAAGAACCCTAGAAGAAGAAGAAGAAAACAAACAGCGCCTGAGGCCGAGCGCTTCCCTCGTGAGTGAGGGGTGGCGTGGTATACCACGAGAAGGGATAATTTTGTGGCGTACCCTAAGGGTGCGTAGGCGCATATCATACAATCGGGGCCTTTTGCCTTCTCTGCTTTGCTGTTTCCTTAATCTTTAGGCTGTCGAAGCAGATTGGTTTTGCCCTACATTTACATTTCGATCTTCATTTTTGTTTTTTTATTTTTGCTTTTCGATTCTTCGATCTTGTAGAGTTTTCTTCTCTGTCCATGTTTTTAACTGTCTTTGAAGTTTTGGATTGGTATTGGAGCTATCGGTTTAGTGGTTTAATGTGTTTGAGATCCGGTTTGATTGTTTCGGTTATACGTTCATATACTTGTTGTAGTTGTTTTTTTAAAATCAATTTTGTTTGGATCTACGATTAGCTTTTTTTTTTTTTAATTATTACTTAGCTCGTCATTGCTAAACAACAAGGGATCAAAATAATCATAGTTCCTTTTTGGTCAATTTGTTTTACCGGTTCGCTGTTTGTATTGGTTATTTCCGGTTAGAAAACTCGGTTACGTAATGTTCTTATATCAATTCTTCAATCCTTTGCAAAAACCTTATTGATCTGAAACTGGTTGAAATCAATGGTCTCGATAATTATAGGTAGTGAAATCACAAACAAACCAACCTCAAGAAAATCGTAAGAATGTGGCAACTTGCCAATGTAATCATGTTATTGCTCATTTTATTTTAAGCCTTTAATCATGTAATTATTCAATGGAAATGTAGAAAATTTCGTACCATAATAGGTTTACAAGGGGGAAAAAATGATTGCTGCTGAGCTTAAAATTGGTTTTATATTTGAGCCGTCTCAAGAACTTTGAAATCTTAAGTTATGATGAAATAATAGTGGTCTTAAGAGAGTTGTTAGATTCTTAAGACCACAAAGTGTTTGTAACTGTAAGTATATGGAGATGTTGCTTGAATTATCTTTCTAACGTTTAGCTTCAGAGGAGAATTGTTATAGATGTATGTCTAAGGAAACAGTTTAATAATATTCTTTTTGAATGTCTATTTGCAAGATTGGTTTGAACTTTAATGCTCCACTTGGCCAAATTTTCTTTGGATAATGTGGTACTTAAGGAAGGCTAGAAAAATGACTTATAAGTTATAACTTTAAAGGTGTTCTCGTTTTAGCTATGGTGATCTTAATCAAAGCTAATGAGGATATGGAGGAGTTGAAAGTTAGCCATGTAGCAGCTACTGAGGATAACCATTGTCATAATTAGACCCTTCACTCTCAGGGTTTGGTCCCCTCCCATTGATGATTATTTTAAATGTAACTAGGGTAAGTCTATATGTATTTATTTATTTATTACACTTTCTAGATGTATATATAAAATATTTTTTGTTTTTATTGTTTCATTGTTTCATTTTTTTACATTATTGTTAATTGTTTTAGTATTTTTTTATATTATTGTTAATTGTTTTAGTATTTTTTTATTTATTATTCTTATTTTTATTAGTCTATTTTTTTTCTTTGTAATCAAACTATTTTACTAATAATATTTCCCCATAAATGTTTAAATGGTATAACAACTTTGATATTTCAAATCACGTAATATTTGAGTTTTCATAGTTGTTTTTTTAAGAATTAATATTATTTTTTAAAAATTAATATTATTATTATCCTAAAATTGATATAAATATCAAAATAATTTTTTTCTACAATAAAAAAAAACTTATTATGCAGTGTAACCAATTTGAAATACATTCATGATGAAATTTATGATGGCAAAGTAATATGTTGATATTTTTCCCCCTTAGAACATTGTAGTCATTGAGCAATCATTTTCTTCTTATGTAGCTGGTGTTTAAAAACTTTCTAGATTTCTGATAATAAATTTCACATCTAATCTTGTTGATGCATATGGGTTGAGATCTTTGATTTTGTAAAATCAATTTTGGAAAACACTTCAAAGGTATTTGTGTGGTGTTCTTGAACTTGTTAATAAACCATTGATTAAGATACATGATGTTTGTTCATTAATGTCATGAAACGCAAGGTAGAAGTTTATCAAATCTTTGAAGTTGTTGTCATGTTTTGAAGTATATATACGTTGACAAAATGAGTCAGTGTAGTTGTTGTTTTCTCCACATATGTAGATATCTTGTGATTTTGAGTTGAGATAATTCATTCCAATGGTTGGTGATTAAATCATTTTTTTGTAGATTATTTGGTTTTGAAATTTCTAATGTATTGATGTTGTGTGTAAAATTATGCATTGGTTTTATATTTATATATATTAGTGTAAAGTAGGAGACACGTGGCAACGTTTTGTAGCTCCATAGAATTGTAACCTTACTTTATTAGATAAGATTTAAAATTATATCGTGCGATTATAAAGTATATCTCTTAAAAATTAGAGGATATTATATTTTTATAACTTTAGTAGAGATTGCGTGAAGTATTTACTGGAGATTGAGAGCTTGAGATTTTATGGTTTGGTTTTTATAGCAATAAGTTTTTTTCTATTAGATTTATTTTGTTAGTATGTTAGTTTGGTTTATGACACAGTTTTTCTGTTCTTAAAATTTGCAATCTTATTAAATTGGTAGCATCTTTAAAGCAGTATTTAGTATTATCTTAGATAAAAAAAACTTTTGGTTAGAAAGAAAATAATCTAAAAGAAATTAATTGGAAAATGAAAAAATGTGTTATTAAGGAATGACATGTGGCAGTATTTCAGAGTTTCACATAATCGTAACCCAACTATATTAGATAAGATGTGACAAATCTTGCAATTATCAGAACAGTTTATATGGACATGGATGGATTCTTAGATACACATGTAAAATGGGTTGGAGCATGGGCCATATTGAAACAGAAGTAGATGTGTTGCATTGAGTGATCCTTTATATCCATAACCTTGGATACAATAAAGTTGATTTTGAATCTGATTCGCTAGATGTAATTATTGGTTTTACTACCTTAGTGGTGTGGCTCGTTCTACAACCAATTCGTGAAGATATAATTGTTTTGTTTGAAGATTTCTCTTATATCAAGTTGTAATTCTAGCCTAGGAAGTGCAATGGAGCTGCATACAAAGTTACTCACCATGCGATTGCTTTTCAAGTTTCTGATTTGTGGTTAAGTAATAATGTACCAAGTTGGTTACATCCACTTGTTAAGGCTAATAAACATGTTTGTAATGCTACAATTGCTTTGGTTTAATGAAAGATAAGTTGAGTTTAGTAAAAAAAAAAGTTAAGGAAGATGAAGAAGAAGTAGTGGAAAACGAGTCCCACTTGTAACAAACATTGTTTGTTGATATTTCTATCTTATTTATAGATAGATGGTTTAACCTCCACTAGGAATGGTTCAACAAAGAAGTCAAAAGGGCTAATAATAACATAGTCAAAGCAACCGCTGCTACAATTGTCAATCGAAAGACATAAAAGAAACAAATAACACTTAAACATCTAATATCGATGGAGACTTCCTTAGAACTAACAAGTGAGATGAGGCCTTCAGAATCAGAGATCACATTTGGTGATGTAACATCCGTGAATGATATAGCAACTAGTGCACATTTCACAACAAGAGAAAACAACTACAAAAGCAAATGTGACCAAGCTTTAACATATCAGTTCTTCGTTTCATTTGTTGTTATTTTAACTATTAGTTGTGGTGCAGATCTTACATCTCTTATTGATGCATTGACATCATGTTCATCATCAATTATCATGTTATGAATTACACGTTGTCGACATTACAATGCACAGGTAGTTTTTGGAAAACAATATCAAACATAATTTTTTTATATAGAAAAAAATTGGAAATTTTATTACACTTTCAAAAATTTTGAAGCATTATTTTCGCATTAGAGTTGTTCAATAAAACCAAGGGAATCAGTAAAGTTAATTGAGTATCAATTGTGGATCATAACTGACCTTAACCCATTTCGTTGCCCTCTAAATTCTCTCACATCCAATGATCAATATAAGCAGGTGTGTCAAAGAGAAAAGTCCTCCGACTCCCCTAAGAAGAGGAGTCGTCAGCAAGTGTGATTGTAAGTAAAACTTAAAAAAGAAACATAACTGAAAACTAAAAATAAACATAATGAAATAAAAAATAAGATAAAAGAAGTAATGTTTCTCGTAACATCCCATTGAAAATTAGTTTTCCCATAACTATATTAATTTTTTTTACTACAATACTAAAATTTCAGTCAAAAGTTATCCATCATCAACCTAAGATGAATTTTTCAAAGAATATAAATTTCCATATTAAAATTTATTTTTCAACTAAAAAGAAAAGTGGTGTTGTTTTTCTAACATACATATGTGTATTTTTTTATAGATATAAGAAAATAAAAAAATCTTAATTTTTTTATCTATGTCATTCATTAGATCTCATCCCCCACCAACCATTAGATTGAAATTCTATCCTTATCTTATTCAACATATTAGATAAGAAAATCTGCCAAACAATTCATGACCATTCATTTGAAATCTTATCCATCCACTATTATATATAAATAATATCTTTAACCAATGAAAAAATCACACTTTTGACTAACTCATTTCAAATATAAAAACATTACAAAAATAAAATCAATTCATTTAGTGATCAAGAAGATGTATTCGTATGTCGTATGTATTCAAAAATACATTTTTTGTTGACTCAATGATATGCTTCAACTTTATTTTGCATATATTTTTTGTATAAAAATATAGTTAGTTAGAAGTCGATGAGTCTAGAGTTGAAAACTAATTTTTAAAAGAAGATAGACCTTTAATATTAAAATTATTTTCAATTAAGAAGAAAAGTGGTGTTGTTTGTATAATGTACTAGGATCAGACCCGCATGTATGTGTGGAGTTATGTTTGTAAACAAATATATATTTTTTGATAGACAAATTTAAGCATATTTATTTCGGGAAGGGAAACTTGTTCCATCCCGTACCCGTAGAAAAGTTTCAGTCTCATAAGCGCTTTGTTTTAAACAATTATCCATTTGAGAATTTTTATTTTAGTCCAATGGATAAGGATTGAGTAAGAGATTAGAATGGATACCCATATGTCCCGTTTGCGTTTTTTATGTAATTTTTTCACATTTTTAAAAAATTATTGGAAATTATCTAAGTTTTTCATATTAAAAAAAACTATCTACTGTTTTATAAAATACCCAAAATACCCTTTGCAAATTAGTGAGAGCTTGAGAATTGAATTTAGCTACCCAAATTTTCCGATCCCGTCCTGCTATCCAAAATTTATGTTCAGTAATTTTATCAAGAATAGTTTGGATAATATTTTTTATTAGCTGATTTACCCGTTCCGGTCCCGTATCTGATATTTTGTCCGATATTCAAAATGGACAAGGCTAGACAAATATAATTGATATTTTAGCTTATGATATAATTTGGTTGTAAAAGTTCAGTGGTGTTACATATATTTTTCTAAACTATTCAAAAAATTGTAACAGTTTGATTAGGAGTATTAATACTATTTAAACTTAAAATATTTATAATATTTTAAAAAATTTTATTTAACTTATATATTAATTATATTTTAAACTTTTTATTGAATTCATATATACTTTCATGTTTTTAATTTCGCTAGGCGTTAGCCGGACGCCCAAGTTGAGCGTAGCGCCTAATGAAAAATCGGAGATTTATCGGGGATTAGTCTTAGGAATTTTATGTACATACACTTATATATACTAAATGTTTTGAAATAATTATTGGAGTACAAAGTAGAGCAGTTAGAAAAAGCCTTGATATTGAACCATTTAAATGCGGGTTTGAGGCTTGGCA
This sequence comes from Cardamine occulta, assembly GCA_028015245.1. Taxonomy (NCBI): domain Eukaryota; kingdom Viridiplantae; phylum Streptophyta; class Magnoliopsida; order Brassicales; family Brassicaceae; genus Cardamine; species Cardamine occulta. The sequence continues at coordinate 15,337,798 of CM051380.1, read as the reverse complement.
CATGATAAAAAATATTATTTACTGTTTTGTTTTAAGAAAGGGTAAAAAATTAAAATTTTCTGTCATCTTCTTCCTCAATCCACGATCTCTAAAATTTTAAACACAGCTACCAATAATATTTTTTGAAAGAACCATTGTTTTTTAATGTTTCTTGTTGTATTCATCATAAACTCATAGATCCACCATATATCATCATTTATATACCTTAAAACACTATAAAATGAGTTTTAAAAATTTAGCCAATTTATTTTCTGATTTTGACAAATCCCGGCAGTGAGAAGCCGACCACCGCCTAACCGCCGTATAATCGATCGCGGAAGCCACATTTTAGAACCTGGTATACACCTTATACATTGAAACCTCTATAAATTAATAATTTTATCCAGTCCCAAATTGATATTTTGACCCAAATATCATCTCTATAAATTAATAAACACGATAAATTAATAAAATATCGTAAAATACTTTGGTCCTAATATTATTAATTTATAGAGGTTTTACTATTAATAATAATTTAATTTTTTTTTATAGAATTCATATATTATTTATATTTCAAAATTTTATAAGATTTGAAAATTTAAAATATTTGAAACTTTTTAAAGTTAAATATTTATAAAAGATTATATTTGGTAAAACTATCGGTTCACTAAAGAATCGAATTAAACCGAATACAATTTTTAAATTTGGATGTTTGTTAAGTTGTTTAGTCAAGACTCCTGCTCATTCAAATTTGAAATCATTTTTTGGTCATTTTTATAATATGACTCTGAACTATTGCTTAAAATTTTTAGCCAATGTGGGACATTGAACACATGTTTTTTTATATTGATTGAGTAATATATGTCTGTTTTAAAAAATTGAATTACAACAGATTCATAAAAATCTAGATTTTTACTAGTTTTACTAGTTATATGTATTATATTATAATTCAAAGGAAATTAAAAATTAGATAAAAAAAGATGATAGGAGAATCATATTTTTAAATCTTAACCTCTTCCATTTATAATAACGAAAATAAATAATATGTTTTTGTTAGATCTCAAGTCTTTATTTTGAAATTCTAACAGTTTTTTTTAAAAATAATTTTAATTTTTTTATACAATTAATATGAGAGAGAAATAGAATTTTATTTTTTGAAACAAAAATTATTTAAAATTTTTATACTTTAAATTAATTGTATTGATTTTGTGATTACTATACCCTTAATAACATTATTTAAAAACACTAAAGACTAATGATATTTCATGTAATATTCTACATCTTAAATGTTTTTTTTTTAATTATGAATGCTTCTCATTTAATAGTATAGATGTATGTGTATTTTTTATAAGTATAAATGTTAGTATTTAAAAAATATAAGAAAATCTTAAAAATTTACCCTATGTCATTCAATAGATCTCATCTGCCAGACTGCCACCAACTGTTAGATTGAAATTTTATCCAACATATCAAATAAGAAAATCTGAAAAACTAACTCGTGATCATTCATTTGAATTCTTTTCTTTTTTGTTTAAATATTGAATTGTTATTCATACACTATTCTGTATAAATAATATCATTTAATCAAACCCAACCCAATGAAAATGATGCCTAAAACCCATAAAATGGAGATAACAATAAGCGTTATTGACCACTACACCACAAAGCATTATTTACAATATGATGCCCCTCTTAATAATAGTTTTGCTGCTTAAAGCACATATTGGGCTTTAAGTCAGGGGCTGACTTTAACCAATGATAAAAATCAGTCTTTGACCAACTTTTTTTTATATAGAAACATATTAGTCTCTACGTTTCACAAAGATAGATTTTTAAGGTTATGCATACATATTAAGTCACTTTTGACAAAACCTAAAATATTCCTATTTTATAATTAAATATTAATTTTTTTTACCTTTAACTCTAATTAATAGAGACAAAACAAGAAATATTATCTAACTTTTGCATAGTAAATACAAAACATCTATTTTTATGAAATATTTTTTTTCTCTAAAACATCTATCTTTTAGAAACGGAGGGAGTAAAAAATAAAAGCACATCATTTAGTCAAGAAGAAGATGTGTTGTTATGTCATGTGTATTCAAAAATATCACATGATCTAATTGATATATTTAAATACCCACAACATAAAAACACATCTTCTTGTTGACTCAATGATATGCTTGAGTTTTGTTTCCATATATATATATATATATATATATATATATATATTTTGTATAGAAAGAGAGTTACTTAGGAGTGGATGAGTCTAGAGATGAAGACGAATTTTCAAAAGAAGATGAACCTTCATTATTAAAATTTAATTTTTAACCTTAAAGAAAAATTGTGTTTTTTGTCTAATGTAGTATGTGTATTTTTAATAGATATAAATGTTATTATTGAAAAAGAGAAGAAAATCTTAAAAATTTAATTTAGTACATTCATTAGATCTTATCCGCCACCAACCGTTAGATTAAAATCTTATCTTTATTTTATCCAATATATCATATAAGAAAATCTGTCAAACATATTTGTGACCATTCATTTTGAATTCTTATCCATTCACTATTGTGTATAAATAATATGCTTTAAGCAATGAAAAAATCATACTTTTAATCAACTCCTTTTTGATACAATAACATATTAAAATCATTATTAAAATTTATTTTTGAACTAAGGAGAAAAAAGGTGGTGTTTGTCTAACGTACATATGCGTATTTTTTATTGATTTAAATGTTATTATTTAAAAAGATAAAAAAATTCTTGAAATATTAATCTATGTGATTCATTAGATCTCATCCGTCACCAACTGTTAGATTGAAATCTTATATTTATCTTATCCAACATATCAGATAGGAAAATATGCTAAACTGATTTGTGACCATTCTATTTAAATTCTTATCAATCTTGTATTGTGTATAAATAATATGCTTTAACAATTGGAAATATCACACTTTTGACCAACTCTTTTTTGATACAGAAAATATTAAAAAATAAAGGCACATCATTTAGTCAAGAAGAAGATGTGTTGTTATGTCGTGTGTATTCAAAAATATCAAAAGATCTAATTGAAAAGTTTAAATACACACAACATAACAACACATCTTCTTTTTGACTCAATGGTATGTTTGAGTTTTTTTTTCATATATTTTTTATATAGAAAGAGAAAGAAGTGGATGAGTATGGAGATGAAGAAAACATTTTCAAAGAAAATGAACCTTCATTATTAAAATTTATCTTTCAACTAAGAAGAAAAAGGTGTTGTTTAAGTATATGTATTTTTTATAAATATAAATTTTGTTATTTTAAAAGATAAAAAAATATTGAAAATTTAATTTATGTCATGCATTATATCCCATCCGCCACTAACCGTTAGATTAAAATCTTATATTTATCTTATCCAACATATCATATAAGAAAATCAATTAAACTGATTCGTGGTCATTCATTTGAATTCTTAACCATCCACTATTGTGTATAAACAATATGCATTAACCGATGAAAAAATTACACTTTTAACCAATTGTTTTTTGATACAAAAACATATTAAACTCATTATTAAAATTTATTTTTGAACTAAGAAAAAAATGGTAGTGTTTATCTAACATACATATGTGTATTTTAAAAAAAATATAAATGTTATTATTTAAAAAATAAAAAAAATCTTGAAAATTTAACTTATGCCATTCATTAAATCTAATCCATCACCAAACTGTTAGATTGATATCTTATATTTATCATATCCAACATATCATATAAGAAAATATATTAAACTGATTCGTGGACATTCATTTGAATTCTTAACCATCAACTATTGTGTACAAACAATATGCTTCAACTGATGAAAAAATCAAACTTTTAGCCAATTGTTTTTTGATACAAAATAATATTAAACTCATTATTAAAATTTAATTTTTAATTAAGAAGAAAATAGTGGTATTTATCTAACGTACATATGTGTATTTTTATATAAATATAAATGTTATTATTAAAATAAATTAAAAAATCTTGAAAATTTAACTTATGCCATTCATTAAATCTTATCCATCACCAAACTGTTAGATTGAAATCTTATATTTATCTTGACCAAAATATCTGATAAGAAAATCTGCTAAACTTATTTGATACAAAAACAATATTAAAAAAATAAGAAGATGTCGTGTGTATAGAGAAGAAGATTTGTTGTTATGTCGTGTGTATTCAAAAATATTACAAGATCTAATTGATATATTTTAAGTATACAGAACATAACAATACATATTCTTGTTGGCTCAATGATATATTTTAGTTTTTTCTCGATATTTTTTTGTATATAGAGAGAGTTAATTAGAAGTGGATAGGTATGGCGATGAAGGCAATTTTTTAAAAGAAGATGAAAAATCGTTATCAAAATTTATTTTTGAAGTAAGAAGGAAAATGGTGGTTTTTGTCTAACGTACATATGTATATTTTTATAGATATAAATATTATTATTTTAAAATATAACAAAATCTTGAAAGTTTAATCTATTTTATTCATTAGATCTCAATGATATATTTAAATGTACACAACATAACAACACGTTTTCTTGTTGACTTAATAATATGCTTTAGTTTTTTTTTCCAAATATTTTTTTGTGTAGAAAAGAGTTAGTTAGAAGTGGATGAGTAAGGAAATGAAGACGAATTTTTTTTAAAAGGTCATTACTAAATTTTATTTTTTAACTAAGAAGAATATTGGTGGTGATTGTCTACCGTACGTATATGTATTTTGATAAATATAAATGTTATTGTTTAAAACTATAAGAAAATCTTGAAAAATTAATCTATGTCATTCATTAGATCTCATCCTCCGCCAACCGTTAGATTAAAATCTTATCTTGATCTTATCCAACATATGAGATAAGTAAATGTGCAAATTGATTTTTGACTATTCATTTGAATTCTTATTCATCCACTATTGTATAAATAATACGCTTTAATCAGTAAAATATATCACATTTTTGACCAACTCTTTTCGATACAAAAACATATTAAAAAATAAAGACACATCATTTAGTCAACAATAAGATGTGTTGTTATGTCGTGTGTATTCAACAATATCACAAGATTTTTTGATATATTTAAATATACACTACATAACAAGTTAACAACACATCTTCTTGTTGACTCAATGATATGCTTCAATTTTTTTCCATATATTTTTTGTATTGAAAGAGAATTATTTAGAAGTTAATGAGTCAGGTGAAGAAGAATTTTCAAAAGAAATGAACCTATATTATTAAAATTTATTTGTCAACTGAAAAGAAAAATGGTGATGTTTGTCTAACATATATTGTACTTTTATAGATATAAATGTTATTCTTTAAAAAGATAAGAAAATCTTGAATATTTAATTTATGTTTTTTTATTAGATCTCATCTGCCACCAACAGTTAGATTAAATCTTATCTTTACCTTATCCAACATATCAAAATTGATCGGTGATTGTTCATTTGATTTCTTATTCATCTACTATAGTATAAATAATATGCTTTAACCAATGAAAAAATCACACTTTTGACATACTATTTTCCAATACAAAAACATATAAAAATGAAAACACATCATTTAGTCAACTAGAAAATGTGTTGTTATGTCGTGTGTATTCAAGAGTATCACAAGATCTAATTGATATATATATATATATATTAAAATACACACGATATATAACACATTTTCTTGTTAACTCAACGATATATTTCAATTATTTTCCCTATATACTATAATACAAGGGTGATTTTCCACGATAACTCACTTTATTTTTGAAATAACTAAAATAACTTATTTAAATATTTAAAATTTGAGAGACAATTTATTTAAAAAATATCATTTACAGACTCTGCGAATATTTGGCAGACTTTGCGAGTATTTGACAAATTTTGTAAATATTTGACAGACTGTGTAAGCATTTTGGAGACTCTACGAGCATCTGACAGAGTTTGCATATATTTAACAGACTATGCGAGCATCTGCCAGAGTTTGCACATATTTGACAGACTTTGCATGCATTTTGCAGACTTTGCTAAGTAACTGACAAACTTTGTGAGAATCTAGTAGATTTGCAGATATTCGACAGACTCTGCAGAATAACTAATAGACTATGAAAATATTTGGCAGACTCTGCATGAATAACTAGCAGACTTTGTAAATGTTTGGCAAACTCTGCATAATAGTTGGCAGACTCTGCGAGCATTTGGCAGACTCTGTGAGTATACGTCAAACTTTGCAAGTACTCGACAAATTCTGCGAGTATTTGACCGACTTTGCGAGTATTTGGCAAATTCTTCAAGAATTTCATAGACTTTGGGAGCATTTGACAGACTTGCGAGCATTTTACAGATTTTACGAGCATTTTGCTGACTTAGTTAGTTTTTGACAGACTATGCAAGCATTAGTAAACTTTGCGAATATTTGGAAAAGTATGCTAATATTTGGCAGACTTGTATAATGATTTTTAGGTTTTTAAAAAAACATTTATTCTTTGACTCTAATCAAATGTTTTAGGTAGTAAAAAAATTGAAAATGTAGCTCTAATACAAATATGAATTAAAAATAATTAATCAAATAAAATGGTACTTTATTAATTTTTAAAAATATTTATTAGCTAGAAAAGACAATTTTGGTATTATGCTAAAATATATTTCCAAACTAGGTCATTTTAGCAATAAAAATTAAAAGAGGTTATTATAGCAAATCTTTTAAAATAGTGGGTTCTCTTAGACAAATTTCTCGTAATAAGAAAAGACTGTGATTTTTCATTGATTAACGTATATATTTTTAAATACAATAACTAGATTCGAACCCATAGTACACCGCAGATCAATTGTTTTAATATAAATTTATATATTTTTTTTGTTTCTTTACTGTGTATAAATATTTTGGTGAATTTTAGTGTAATTTTAACTTGCTATTTTTTGGTTATTTATTATTTATAAATATTTTTATTTTGTTAGTTTAATATAAATTTTTAGTTTTTTTTTCTTTACAGTTTATAATATATTTAACATGGTCTGAACCTCGAATTTTAGTGATTTCCATGTAGCAATAGCAAATTTATGTTGTTTGATTCAAACCTGCATTTTATGATCCGATCCGGACCCGCAGTCGGACAGTAAATCCAGTGATCCGGTCACTATATCGATTCGGGTTTATTGCTAACATATGCATATTACAAATTCGGAAAGTCCAGAAAACTTTGGTAAAACCTAACAAATCCGGCAAAATCAGTGATTCGGTATTGCTGGTTGAATCTGTGTAAATATATTGATTAAACTTTTTAATTTTTTGTATTATATATAATATTTTGGGTAAAGTATTATACTATATGAATTTATTTTTGGAATTAATAATTCCCAAGAACAAAGGAATGTATATTCTAGTTAAATTTTTTTTTTTATATTTATGTTTTATTAGTTAGGTGATTGTTTGGATGTGGAAATAAATATAAAGCTATTTGGATACAATGATTAGTCATTTGTACTTCTCTTTTAATAGCATAGAGATGAATGAATGGTCAAATAGTGACTACAAATCAGACTCACAGATTTATTTATCTAATATGTTGAACATATTAGATATGATAATGACATGATTTTAATTTAACAGTCAGTGATAGATAATATCTAATGAATGACATAGATTAAATTGTAAAGACTTACTTTTTATCCTTTCAGATAGTAACATTTAAATATATATATATAAAAGTGTATATATATATATATATATATATATGAATGTTTGTCTAAGGTCAAGAAGTTTACATGCCTTGGTGTTGATTGAACCTTTTAGTGAAAGTGGATTAGTAAGCTCATCTTAAGTTGTTTAGATGTCTTAGAAAAACTCAAACTTCTCAACAAGTTTACATACATAATTTCACACATTCTAGCTGTATCATTAGTTCATAGCTTTATCTAAATTTCAAGTTTTAAATGGCCTGAGATCAAAAGCAGATTTGCAAGATTACAGAGATCACAAAGTGTGGTTCTCACAATTTCGTCTCACAAAAATAAGTGGATGAGACAGCCAAACCTTCATGGTCATATGTACGGATGAGTCTCTGTCTTGAACCCGACAATTCTAGCCAGCAGAATTCTAAGTGAAAAGACTTTAACTCAGCGACACTCTTCGAGACGTCACAGGGACATCCCATGTACATACCTCCTGGTAACAGAGTGATTTGGTACCCTTCAGAGAATGTAACCAAATGATTCGACATTTTTCCCTCCCAGTGCACATTTGTTGTCATTTCCTTCCCATCCAATGTCGAAGAAATATCCTAATTCACATCAAGGTCAGAGACATCTCATATAAGAAAATACTAGAAAGCTATGTTGTATACCTGGATTACTTGACCTTTGTCATTTATTTCAAGAACAGCAAGAGTATCAGCTTCAGATAGTGTAGCTCCATAGACACCGCTTCTTTTTGTTACAGAACGACCTTTCCAAGTACCGAGAAATGGAGTAATCCTTTCTGCATCATCATCCTGTAACAAAAGGAAAACATATTGTGATTATTAAAGGACACCATTGATGCTTTATGTGATAAAAATCGATAACAAATCTGATTACCTGAGAGTTATCGAGAACTGGATGACTGAGATTCTCTACTCCTCGTACCTCGAGGAAAACAATAAGTATTTCAAGAACACCTTTGGGGTCCATTATGTGAAAGGCTCTAGCCCTTCTATCCATCTTCTTAGAATACAAACAGTTCTCACATACTAAAGAAGGTCGCCGAGATGGAAGTTTAAGAAATCTGAAAATTTTGTTATAAGCTTAGTCTACATTCATGCTTCATGGAGAATAAAAATGTTATATAGAAGAAGAGCCAACCTTGGTGATTCTTCTCCAGTGTCATCTTCACCGAGAACTCCTTGCCTTAATGTCGTATCCAACATTCCAGCGGTTTGATACCTCAGTGAAAATGCTTTCTCCTTGGGGAAAAATCCAATCTGCAGACTACTGATGATGGATATCAAGATAGTCATCAAATCCTTAAGAGATAAACCACAAACTCACTACTTAGTATCTTGATTGAGATAAACAGAATTTACTCACCTGTTGATATTTGTCCACAGTGAACATATTGGTTTCTTTTATTTTGTATTCTACCCATTCTGGTTCTTCCTCCTCTTCGGTAACCGAAGTACCGGATGTTGGCTGCTTTATATATAGCCTAAAACGTACAAATACAACGCGCGATTAAGAAACTGGTTATGCAGAGCAAAAATTATTGGTTCTGCATATCACATACAAGAAAAACTTCAGATTTTCTCCAAATTATATCAACATATATGAATAAGCTTCGTGATAACATACATTTCTTAGACACCATTTAAAAATCAGAAACTTTCTATAGCACAAACACAATGCAGAAACCGAAACTGGTTGTACAGAGCAAAAACCATTGCTTAACTAAGAAAAACCAGATGTAGTATACAAGAAAAACTTTGGATTTGCTCTAAATTCATAGAATAATACCATGTAACATCAACATATATGAATAAACTTTGTGATAAAATACAATTTCTTATTCTCATCATCTAAAACTCAGAACTTTCTATAGCCAAATTCCCCTCCATTGCTTCCAAAGATGATTCATGTTAATCTTATCAAAAACACTTATTTCCATCAAAGCAAAAACACAGATCTTTCTCAATCTCAGAAAATCACAAATCAAGCAAAGGAGTATACAAGAAAAACTTCAAATTTCTCCAAATTCATAGAATTAATTCCAAACATCATATAAAGTTCACAAGTTTCTACAGTTTCTACTGAAAATTTTCCTTCCATTGCTTCCTAATATAATTGAATCCTCAATTACAGACCTTTCATTTTCAAAAAGAACACTTATTTCCATCAAAGCAGAAGCACAGATCTTTCTCAATCTCAGAAAATCACAAATCAAGCCAAAGATATAGTATAAAAGAAAAACATTCTCCAAATTCATAGAATTTAACTTCAAACATGATATAAAGTTCACAATTTTTTATAGTTTCTACTGCAAAGTTCCCCTAAAAAATCAGAAATAAATCAAAAGAGTAATCATACGATTGATTAAGGCTAATGAGCTCATCTTCTCCATAAGAACTAGCTGAAAGCTTTGTATCAATCTTATGTAACAAATTCCCATTACCATCAAATTGCTGCAAAATATATAAAAAACAGAGAAGCTCAGCTCGTAACATAATCTAATAAAAATCAAAACTTTATAATCAATGGTTAATAATTTTGTCAAATACATGAAATGAGCCAATCCATTTTCCAACGTTAAGATCAACAAATCCGCGTAAATTGTCAATACTCATTGATGCTTCATCACTTGTTCTCTTGTCATCTTCTTGAACAGCTAAGGATCTAATAACAAGGCTTCTGGTTCTATAGGCTGAGCGTAGAAGCGGATTCGGGTTAACGAGATTCAATCGGGCGGGTCTGATGGATTTGGTTAGTGGAGCTAAAGGAAGTGAGCAAGTGAAAGAAGCAGTAGCCATGGAAATGAGTTGAGTGAGTGATTCGTTTTTGTCAGTGTATCTATCTTCTAATCCAACAAACGAGAGTATTGTTGAGTATAAAACCAAACTAAACCGGACTGAAATTTATGGATCTGAATTTTTTAACCACATTTTATGAGAAATTTATAATCCGAATACAGTATAAAAAATTGTGTATCAAATTATCTGGGCCAATCCGAACCGGATTTAGTTATAAATTTAATAGTTTATAATCCAAATGTTATAGAAAATTTTATACCAATTTAACTTAATTTTTCGTAACGAAAATTCATTAACAATTTATCTCAAAAATGTATATTAAGATTTACAATATTAACAAAAATATATAAATAAATTGAGATTCTCTGTTTTTAATTTAGTTTTTACTTTGAACCAAATAAAATACGAATATATCTAAATCCAAACCAAACAAAAAAAATTCTACACCAAATTGAAATTTTCAGATTAAACTAAAATAAATATGAAAAAAAATCGAAACAGAACCAAAATAAACCCAATAATTTTATTTTTTTATTAAAATGGGCCAAATTTATAGAATTGGTAAAATAGCCCAATTTTTTAAATTAGATAATCTTTTTTGAATGAAATGTCTAAATACTCCTTGGAAAATTTGACTCAACCATCTTTTCTAAATTTGATTTTTTTGGTTGGATAAAATGCCATACATTCAATTATCTAGGCTAAGTAAACAATGTTATTAATTCTTCCAAGTAATAAACAACATTAATTTGTGCGCGTAACTGGAGAAGAATGAAAATTGTCACGTGCCAAAATATATTGCACAGGCAAAGCAAAGTTTTATTACTACCAATCCTATTATGTATGATTGAGTTATTCTGAGTTATTATATTGCACAGGCGGCTCAAATTTTTTTGAGCCCTATTCAAAAATAACAAAAAATATATTTGTGTTCTACTAAAAAAATTCAAAAATAATTTTGGGTCCTTAAATAGCTTAAATTTTTATTAATTTGATAATATACCCTGGCAAAATCTCATCTTACTTATGTTCTAAATGACTCATATCTGAGTGTTAAAACTATACTATTTTAGTGTAATTTAACACTAAAAATGCTGTTTTCTTCAACCACAACACTAAAAATCACACTATATATTATTTATTATTAAAATAAATATTTGTTTTGTTATTTAATAGTTTTAATTAATATTTTTTGTTATATAATTATATTACATTAAAAACATATCATCATATAAATATTTATTATTTTCTCATTTTATATCTATTTTTTAATTATTTTTCGTTACTAAATTTATTATTTTATTAATAAACTAAATAAATAGTGTTTGGTGTTGTGAATAGTGTTACACCAAACTTGGTATAATACTGTAGCATCACAATAAAATGGTGTGATTTTTAGTGTTCCGTTGGAGAGATATTACTAAAAAAATTACATCAAAATAGTGTTTTACAGTTCCATTGGAGATGATGTAACATGTGACGTTTTGACAAAAAAAATTTAAACATGGAATCTTTAGTTTTTTTTTTTATTGTAGATTACATGCCCAACAAAAGATCAAGATCTATCAGCCGTAAATTTACATTCTTTTTAAATCTAATTTGACATTTTTCTTCTTTTTTGGTTTTAGTTTTAACATTTCTGGATAAACTCCCATATTCCATAAAAACATTTAGTTATAAGTTGTAACTATACTACAATAACTATAAATAACAGCTCTACAAGGTCAAAGTAAAAAAAAGGTAACACTACCTCTGTAATTGGTATAGTTGATACAAAGAGTTTTAACTCTACATAAACTATATTAACTCAACAACAAATGTTAAATCACTTCGACAAAGAGTTTTAACAATCTAGAGATCGTGTTGCACCCCTTTTTCTACTTTTTGTCTTTTTAGTCTTCGTTTTGATAAGTCGCAATACATTCGAAAACATGTATCTTTTGAACCATGAGGAACTGCGGCGCGTTCAATATTTTTCCGAAAGCCCCGTTAAATCACTCCGACATGGCGACAGCGACAGAATCCATTTTCTCATTTCGGGCGAAAATCTTTCTGTTTAAGTGATTTTTGGAGCAATTTTGTTATTCGCACCAAATTATTGACCTAAAAACTTGTTTCCGGACCAAGGAGGAGGTGTTACCATGTTTTCCGACTCCATAAACCTCTCAGAACTTGCTTGACTCGTTCATTAGTCATGTCGAACCAACGGTGAATATATCCTAGTGTTCGACCAAAAAGATATATACGATTGTGTCGAATGTACTAACGGGTGCGATCATACGAGCACTAATGCACTGGATCCCATAAGAACTCTGCATTTAAGCGTGCTTGGGCGAGAGTAGTACTAGGATGGGTGACCTCCCGGGAAGTCCTCGAGTTGCACCCCTTTTTCTATTTTTTGTGTTTTTAGTCTTCGTTTTGATAAGTCGCAATACTTTCGAAAACATGTATCTTTTGAACCATGAGGAACTGCGGCGCGGTCAATATGTTTTCCGAAAGCCCCGTTAAATCAATCCGCCATGGCAAGGGCAAGGGAATCCATTTTTTTCATTTCGGGCGAAAAGCTTTCTGTGTAAGTGATTTTTGGAGCAATTTTGTTATTCGCACCAAATTATTGACCTAAAAACTTGTTTTCGGACCAAGGAGGAGGTGTTACCATGTTTTCCGACTCCATAAACCTCTCGGAACATGCTTGACTCATTCATTAGTCATGTCGGACCAACGGTGAATATATCCTAGTGTTCGACCAAAAAGATATATACGATTGTGTCGAATGTACTAACGGGTGCGATCATACCAACACTAATGCACCGGATCCCATCAGAACTCCGCAGTCAAGCGTACTTAGGCGAGAGTAGTACTAGGATGGGTGACCTCACGGGAAGTCCTCGAGTTGCACCCCTTTTTCTATTTTTTGTGTTTTTAGTCTTCGTTTTGATAAGTCGCAATACTTTCGAAAATATGTATCTTTTCAACCATGAGGAACTGCGGTGCGTTCAATATGTTTTCGGAAAGCCCCGTGAAATCGCTCCGACATGGCAACGGCGAGTGAATCCATTTTCTCATTTCGGGCCAAAATCTTTCCGTTTAAGTGATTTTTGGAACAATTTTGTTATTCGCACAAAATTATGGACCTAAAAACTTGTTTTCGGACCAAGGAGGAGATGTTTTCCGACTCCATAAACCTCTCGGAACTTGCTTGACTCGTTCATTAGTCATGTCGGACCAACGGTGAATATATCCTAGTGTTCGACCAAAAAGATATATACGATTGTGTCGAATGTACTAACGGGTGCGATCATACCAGCACTAATGCACCGGATCCCATCAGAACTTCGCAGGTAAGCGTGCTTGGGCGAGAGTAGTACTAGGATGGTTGACCTCCTGGGAAGTCCTAGTGTTGCACCCCTTTTTCTACTTTTTGTGTTTTTAGTCTTCGTTTTGATAAGTCGCAATACATTCAAAACATGTATCTTTTGAACCATGAGGAAATGCACTGCGGTCAATATGTTTTCCGAAAGCCCCGTTAAATCACTCCGACATGGCAACGACGAGGGAATCCATTTTCTCATTTCGGGCAAAAATCTTTCTGTTTAAGTGATTTTTGGAGCAATTTTGTTATTCGCACCAAATTATTGACCTAAAAACTTGTTTTCGGACCAGGGAGGAGGTGTTACCATGTTTTCCGAATCCATAAACCTCTCGGAACTTGCTTTACTCGTTCATTAGTCATGTCGGACAAACGGTGAATATATCCTAGTGTTCGACCAAAAAGATATATACGATTGTGTCGAATGTACTAACGGGTGCGATCATACCAGCACTAATGCACCGGATCCCATCAGAACTCCGCAGTGAAGCGTGCTTGGGCGAGAGTAGTACTAGGATGGGTGACCTCCTGGGAAGTCCTCGTGTTGCACCCCTTTTTCTACTTTTTGTGTTTTTAGTCTTCGTTTTGATAAGTCGCAATACATTCGAAAACATGTATCTTTTGAACCATGAGGAACTGCGGCGCGGTCAATATGTTTTCCGAAAGCCCCGTTAAATCACTCCGACATGGCAACGAGAGAGGGAATCCATTTTCTCATTTCGGGCGAAAATCTTTCTGTTTAAGTGATTTTTGGAGCAATTTTGTTATTCGCACAAAATTATAGACCTACAAACTTGTTTTCGGATCAAGGAGGAGGTGTTACCATGTTTTCCGACTCCATAAACCTCTCAGAACTTGCTTGACTCGTTCATTAGTCATGTCGGACCAACGGTAAATATATCCTAGTGTTCGACCAAAAAGAAATATACGATTGTGTCGAATGTACTAATGGGTGCGATCATACCAGCACTAATGCACCGGATCCCATAAGAACTCTGCAGTTAAGCGTGCTTGGGCGAGAGTAGTACTAGGATGGGTGACCTCACGGGAAGTCCTCATGTTGCACCCCTTTTTCTACTTTTTGTGTTTTTAGTCTTCGTTTTCATAATTCGCAATACATTCGAAAACATGTATCTTTTGAACCATGAGGAACTGCGGCGCGGTAAATATGTTTTCCGAAAGCCCTGTTAAATCACTCCGCCATGGCTAGGGCAAGGGAATCCATTTTTTTCATTTCGGGCGAAAATCTTTCTGTTTAAGTGATTTTTGGAGCAATTTTGTTATTCGCACCAAATTATTGACCTAAAAACTTGTTTTCGGACCAAGGAGGAGGTGTTACCATGTTTTCCGACTCCATAAACCTCTCAGAACTTGCTTGACTCGTTCATTAGTCATGTCGAACCAACGGTGAATATATCCTAGTGTTCGACCAAAAAGATATATACGATTGTGTCGAATGTACTAACGGGTGCGATCATACCAACACTAATGCACCGGATCCCATCAGAACTTCGCAGTCAAGCGTACTTAGGCGAGAGTAGTACTAGGATGGGTGACCTCCCGGGAAGTCCTCGAGTTGCACCCCTTTTTCTATTTTTTGTGTTTTTAGTCTTCGTTTTGATAAGTCGCAATACTTTCGAAAATATGTATCTTTTGAACCATGAGGAACTGCGGCGCGGTCAATATGTTTTCCGAAAGCCCCGTTAAATCACTCCGACATGGCAAGGGTGAGAGAATCCATTTTTTTAATTCGGGCCAAAATCTTTCTGTTTAGGTGATTTTTGGAGCAATTTTGTTATTCGCACCAAATTATTGACCTAAAAACTTGTTTTCGGACCAAGGAGAAGGTGTTACCATGTTTTCCGACTCCATAAACCTCTCGCAACTTGCTTGACTCGTTCATTAGTCATGTCGGACCAACGGTGAATATATCCTAGTGTTCGACCAAAAAGATATATACGATTGTGTCGAATGTACTAACGGGTGCGATCATACCAGCCCTAATGCACCGGATCCCATCAGAACTTCGCAGGTAAGCGTGCTTGGGCGAGAGTAGTACTAGGATGGGTGACCTCCTGGGAAGTCCTAGTGTTGCACCCCTTTTTCTACTTTTTGTGTTTTTAGTCTTCGTTTTGATAAGTCGCAATACATTCAAAACATGTATCTTTTGAACCATGAGGAACTGCACTGCGGTCAATATGTTTTCCGAAAGCCCCGTTAAATCACTCCAACATGGCAAGGGCGAGGGAATCCATTTTTTCATTACGGGCGAAAATCTTTTTGTTTAAGTGATTTTTGGAGCAATTTTGTTATTCGCACCAAATTATTGACCTAAAAACTTGTTTTCGGACCAAGGAGGAGGTGTTACCATGTTTTCCGACTCCATAAACCTCTCGGAACTTGCTTGACTCGTTCATTAGTCATGTCAGACCAACGGTGAATATATCCTAGTGTTTGACCAAAAAGATATATACAATTGTGTCGAATGTACTAACGGGTGTGATCATACCAGCACTAATGCACCAGATCCCATAAGAACTCCGCAGTTAAGCGTGCTTGGGCGAGGGTAGTACTAGGATGGGTGACCTCCCGGGAAGTCCTCGTGTTGCACCCATTTTTCTACTTTTTTTGTTTTTAGTCTTCGTTTTGATAAGTCGCAATACATTCGAAAACATGTATCTTTTGAACCATGAGGAACTGCGGCGCGTTCAATATGTTTTCCGAAAGCCCCGTTAAATCACTCCGCCATGGCTAGGGCAAGGGAATCCATTTTTTTCATTTCGGGCGAAAATCTTTCTGTTTAAGTGATTTTTGGATCAATTTTGTTATTCGCACCAAATTATTGACCTAAAAACTTGTTTTCGGACCAAGGAGGAGGTGTTACCATGTTTTCCGACTCCATAAACCTCTCGGAACTTGCTTGACTCGTTCATTAGTCATGTCGGACCAACGGTGAATATATCCTAGTGTTCGACCAAAAAGATATATACGATTGTGTCGAATGTACTAACGGGTGCGATCATACCAGCACTAATGCACCGGATCCCATCAGAACTCCGCAGTCAAGCGTGCTTGGGCGAGAGTAGTACTAGGATGGGTGACCTCCCGGGAAGTCCTCGAGTTGCACCCCTTTTTCTATTTTTTGTGTTTTTAGTCTTCGTTTTGATAAGTCCTAATACTTTCGAAAACATGTATCTATTGAACCATGAGGAACTGCGGCGCGGTCAATATGTTTTCCGAAAGCCCCGTTAAATCACTCCGACATGGCATGGGCGAGAGAATCCATTTTTTCATTTCGGGCCAAAATCTTTCTGTTTAAGTGATTTTTAGAGCAACTTTGTTATTCGCACCAAATTATTGACCTAAAAACTTGTTTTCGGACCAAGGAGAAGGTGTTACCATGTTTTCCGACTCCATAAACCTCTCAGAACTTGCTTGACTCGTTCATTGGTCATGTCGGACCAACGGTGAATATATCCTAGTGTTCGACCAAAGAAATATATACGATTGTGTCGAATGTACTAACGGGTGCGATCATACTAGCACTAATGCTTCGGATCCCATCAGAACTTCGCAGGTAAGCGTGCTTGGGCGAGAGTAGTACTAGGATGGGTGACCTCCTGGGAAGTCCTCGTGTTGCACCCCTTTTTCTACTTTTTGTGTTTTTAGTCTTCGTTTTGATAAGTCGGAATACATTCGAAAACATGTATCTTTTGAACCATGAGGAACTGCACTGCGGTCAATATGTTTTCCGAAAGCCCCGTTAAATCACTCCAACATGGCAAGGGCGAGGGAATCAATTTTTTCATTACAGGCGAAAATCTTTTTGTTTAAGTGATTTTTGGAACAATTTTGTTATTCGCACAAAATTATGGACCTAAAAACTTGTTTTCGGACCAAGGAGGAGATGTTTTCCGACTCCATAAACCTCTCGGAACTTGCTTGACTCGTTCATTAGCCATGTCGGACCAACGGTGAGTATGTCCTAGTGTTCGACCAAAAAGATATATACGATTGTGTGGAATGTACTAGCGGGTGCGATCATACCAGCACTAATGCACCGGATCCCATCAGAACTCCGCAGTTAAGCGTGCTTGGGCGAGAGTAGTACTAGGATGGGTGACCTCCCGGGAAGTCCTCGTGTTGCACCCCTTTTTCTACTTTTTGTGTTTTTAGTCTTCGTTTTGATAAGTCGCAATACATTCGAAAACATGTATCTTTTGAACCATGAGGAACTGCGGCGCGGTCAATATGTTTTCCGAAAGCCCCGTTAAATCACTCCGACATGGCAACGGCGAGTGAATCCATTTTCTCATTTCGGGCCAAAATCTTTCCGTTTAAGTGATTTTTGGAACAATTTTGTTATTCGCACAAAATTATGGACCTAAAAACTTGTTTTCGGACCAAGGAGGAGATGTTTTCCGACTCCATAAACCTCTCGGAACTTGCTTGACTCGTTCATTAGCCATGTCGGACCAACGGTGAGTATGTCCTAGTGTTCGACCAAAAAGATATATACGATTGTGTGGAATGTACTAGCGGGTGCGATCATACCAGCACTAATGCACCGGATCCCATCAGAACTCCGCAGTTAAGCGTGCTTGGGCGAGAGTAGTAGTAGGATGGGTGACCTCCCGGGAAGTCCTCGTGTTGCACCCCTTTTTCTACTTTTTGTGTTTTTCATCTTCGTTTTCATAATTCGCAATACATTCGAAAACATGTATCTTTTGAACCATGAGGAACTGCGGCGCGGTCAATATGTTTTCTAAAAGCCCCTTTAAATCACTCCGACATCGCAACAGCGAGAGAATCCATTTTTTCATTTCGAGCGAAAATCTTTCTGTTTAAGTGATTTTTGGAGCAATTTTGTTATTCGCACCAAATTATTGACCTAAAAACTTGTTTTCGGACCAAGGAGGAGGTGTTACCATGTTTTCCGACTCCATAAACCTCTCGGAACTTGCTTGATTCGTTCATTAGTCATGTCGGACCAACGGTGAATATATCCTAGTGTTCAACCAACAAGATATATACGATTGTGTCGAATGTACTAACGGGTGCGATCATACCAGCACTAATGCACCGGATCCCATAAGAACTCCGCAGTTAAGCGTGCTTGGGCGAGAGTAGTACTAGGATGGGTGACCTCCTGGGAAGTCCTCGTGTTGCACCCCTTTTCTACTTTTTGTGTTTTTAGTCTTCGTTTTGATAAGTCGCAATACATTCGAAAACATGTATCTTTTGAACCATGAGGAACTGCGGCGCGGTCAATATGTTTTCCGAAAGCCCCGTTAAATCACTCCGACATGGCGACGGCGACAGAATCCATTTTCTCATATCGGGCGAAAATCTTTCAGTTTAAGTGACCAACAAAGAATATATCCTAGTGTTCGACCAAAAAGATATATACGATTGTGTCGAATGTACTAGCGGGCGCGGTCAATATGTTTTCTGAAAGCCCCTTTAAATCACTCCGACATCGCAACAGCGAGAGAATCCATTTTTTCATTTCGAGCGAAAAGTTTTCTGTTTAAGTGATTTTTGGAGCAATTTTGTTATTCGCACCAAATTATTGACCTAAAAACTTGTTTTCGGACCAAGGAGGAGGTGTTACCATGTTTTCCGACTCCATAAACCTCTCGGAACTTGCTTGATTCGTTCATTAGTCATGTCGGACCAACGGTGAATATATCCTAGTGTTCAACCAACAAGATATATACGATTGTGTCGAATGTACTAACGGGTGCGATCATACCAGCACTAATGCACCGGATCCCATAAGAACTCCGCAGTTAAGCGTGCTTGGGCGAGAGTAGTACTAGGATGGGTTACCTCCCGGGAAGTCCTCATGTTGCACCCCTTTTTCTACTTTTTGTGTTTTTAGTCTTCGTTTTCATAATTCGCAATACATTCGAAAACATGTATCTTTTGAACCATGAGGAACTGCGGCGCGGTAAATATGTTTTCCGAAAGCCCTGTTAAATCACTCCGCCATGGCTAGGGCAAGGGAATCCATTTTTTTCATTTCGGGCGAAAATCTTTCTGTTTAAGTGATTTTTGGAGCAATTTTGTTATTCGCACCAAATTATTGACCTAAAAACTTGTTTTCGGACCAAGGAGGAGGTGTTACCATGTTTTCCGACTCCATAAACCTCTCAGAACTTGCTTGACTCGTTCATTAGTCATGTCGAACCAACGGTGAATATATCCTAGTGTTCGACCAAAAAGATATATACGATTGTGTCGAATGTACTAACGGGTGCCATCATACCAGCACTAATGCACCGGATCCCATCAGAACTCTGCATTTAAGCGTGCTTGGGCGAGAGTAGTACTAGGATGGGTGACCTCCCGGGAAGTCCTCGAGTTGCACCCTTTTTTCTATTTTTTGTGTTTTTAGTCTTCGTTTTGATAAGTCGCAATACTTTCGAAAATATGTATCTTTTGAACCATGAGGAACTGCGCTGCGGTCAATATGTTTTCCGAAAGCCCCGTTAAATCAATCCAACATGGCAAGGGCGAGGGAATCAATTTTTTCATTACGGGCGAAAATCTTTTTGTTTAAGTGATTTTTGGAGCAATTTTGTTATTCGCACCAAATTATTGACCTAAAAACTTGTTTTCGGACCAAGGAGGAGGTGTTACCATGTTTTCCGACTCCATAAACCTCTCGGAACTTGCTTGACTCGTTCATTAGTCATGTCGGACCAACGGTGAATATATCCTAGTGTTCGACCAAAAGATATATACGATTGTGTCGAAAGTACTAACGGGTGCGATCATACTAGCACTAATGCACTGGATTCCATCAGAACTCCGCAGTTAAGCATGCTTGGGCGAGAGTAGTACTAGGATGGGTGACCTCTCGGGAAGTCCTCGTGTTGCACCGCTTTTTCTACTTTTTGTGTTTTTAGTATTCGTTTTGATAAGTCGCAATACATTCGAAAACACGTATCTTTTGAACCATGAGGAACTGCGGTGCGGTCAATATGTTTTCTGAAAGCCCCGTTAAATCACTCCGTCATGACAAGGGCAAGGGAATCCATTTTTTTCATTTCGGGCGATAATATTTCTGTTTAAGTGATTTTTGGAGCAATTTTGTTATTCGCACAAAATTATTGACCTAAAAACTTGTTTTCGGACCAAGGAGGAGGTGTTACCATGTTTTCCGACTCCATAAACCTCTCGGAACTTGCTTGACTCATTCATTAGTCATGTCGGACCAACAGTGAATATATCCTAGTGTTCGACCAAAAAGAAATATACGATTGTGTCGAATGTACTAACGGGTGCGATCATACCAGCACTAATGCACCGGATCCCATAATAACTCCGCAGTCAAGCGTGCTTGGGCGAGAGTAGTAGTAGGATGGGTGACCTCCCGGGAAGTCCTCGTGTTGCACCCCTTTTTCTATTTTTTGTGTTTTTAGTCTTCGTTTTGATAAGTCGCAATACATTCGAAAACATGTATCTTTTGAACCATGAGGAACTGCGGCGCGTTCAATATGTTTTCCGAAAGCCCCGTTAAATCACTCCGACATGGCGATGGCGAGGGAATCAATTTTCTCATTTCGGACGAAAATCTTTCTGTTTAAGTGATTTTTGGAGCAATTTTGTTATTCGCACCAAATTATTGACCTAAAAACTTGTTTTCGGACCAAGGAGGAGGCGTTACCATTATTGACCTAAAAACTTGCTTGACTCGTTCATTAGTCATGTCGGACCAACTAGGAATATATCCTAGTGTTCGACCAAAAAGATATATACGATTGTGTCGAATGTACTAACGGGTGCGATCATACAAGCACTAATGCACCAGATCCCATCAGGACTCCGCAGTGAAGCGTGCTTGGGCGAGAGTAGTACTAGGATGGGTGACCTCCCGAGAAGTCCTCGTGTTGCACCCCTTTTTCTACTTTTTGTGTTTTTAGTCTTCGTTTTGATAAGTCGCAATACATTCGAAAACATGTATCTTTTGAACCATGAGGAACTGCGGCGCGGTCAATATGTTTTCTGAAAGCCCCTTTAAATCACTCCGACATGGCAACGGAAAGGGAATCCATTTTCTCATTTCGGCCGAAAATCTTTCTTCTTAAGTGGTTTTTGGAGCAATTTTGTTATTCGCACCAAATTATTGACCAAAAAACCTTTTTTCGGACCAGGGAGGAGGTGTTACCATGTTTTCCGACTCCATAAACCTCTCGGAACTTGCTTTATCCATTCATTAGTCATGTCGGACAAACGGTGAATATATCCTAGTGTTCGACCAAAAAGATATATACGATTGTGTCGAATGTACTAACGGGTGCGATCATACCAGCACTAATGCACCGGATCCCATCAGAACTCCGCAGTTAAGCGTGCTCGGGCGAGAGTAGTACTAGGATGGGTGACCTCCTGGGAAGTCCTCGTGTTGCACCCCTTTTTCTACTTTTTGTGTTTTTAGTCTTCGTTTTGATAAGTCGCAATACATTCGAAAACATGTATCTTTTGAACCATGAGGAACTGCGGCGCGTTCAATATGTTTTCCGAAAGCCCCGTTAAATCACTCCAACATGGCAACGGCGACAGAATTCATTTTGTCATTTCGGGCGAAAATATTTCAGTTTAAGTGACCAACGGTGAATATATCCTAGTGTTCGACCAAAAAGATATATACGATTGTGTCGAATGTACTAACGGGTGCGATCATACCAGCACTAATGCACCGGATCCCATAAGAACTCCGCAGTTAAGCGTGCTCGGGCGAGAGTAGTACTAGGATGGGTGACCTCCTGGGAAGTCCTCGTGTTGCACCCCTTTTTCTACTTTTTGTGTTTTTAGTCTTCGTTTTGATAAGTCGCAATACATTCGAAAACATGTATCTTTTGAACCATGAGGAACTGCGGCGCGGTCAATATGTTTTCCGAAAGCCCCGTTAAATCACTCCGTCATGGCAAGGGCAAGGGAATCCATTTTTTTCATTTCGGGCGAAAATCTTTCTGTTTAAGTGATTTTTGGAGCAATTTTGTTATTCGCACCAAATTATTGACCTAAAAACTTTTTTTCGGACCAACGAGGAGGTGTTACCATGTTTTCCGACTCCATAAACCTCTCGGAACTTGCTTGACTTGTTCATTAGTCATGTCGGACCAACGGTGAATATATCCTAGTGTTCGACCAAAAAGATATATACGATTGTGTCGAATGTACTAACGGGTGCGATCATACCAGCACTAATGCACCGGATCCCATCAGAACTCCGCAGTCAAGCGTGCTTGGGCGAGAGTAGTACTAGGATGGGTGACCTCCCGGGAAGTCCTCGTGTTGCACCCCTTTTTCTACTTTTTGTGTTTTTAGTCTTCGTTTTGATAAGTCGCAATACATTCGAAAACATGTATCTTTTGAACCATGAGGAACTGCGGCGCGGTCAATATGTTTTCCGAAAGCCCCGTTAAATCACTCCGACATGGCAACGGCGAGGGAATCCATTTTCTCATTTCGGGCGAAAATCTTTCTGTTTAAGTGATTTTTGGAGCAATTTTGTTATTCGCACCAAATTATTGACCTAAAAACTTGTTTTCGGACCAGGGAGGAGGTGTTACCATGTTTTCCGACTCCATAAACCTCTCGGAACTTGCTTTACTCGTTCATTAGTCATGTCGGACCAACGGTGAATATATCCTAGTGTTCGACCAAAAAGATATATACGATTGTGTCGAATGTACTAACGGGTGCGATCATACCAGCACTAATGCACCGGATCCCATCAGAGCTCCATGATCAGCGTGCTTGGGCGAGAGTAGTACTAGGATGGGTGACCTCCCGGGAAGTCCTCGAGTTGCACCCCTTTTTCTATTTTTTGTGTTTTTAGTCTTCGTTTTGATAAGTCGCAATACTTTCGAAAACATGTATCTTTTGAACCATGAGGAACTGCGGCACGGTCAATATGTTTTCCGAAAGCCCCGTTAAATCACTCCGACATGGCAAGGGCGAGAGAATCCATTTTTTCATTTCGGGCCAAAATCTTTCTGTTTAAGTGATTTTTGGAGCAATTTTGTTATTCGCACCAAATTATTGACCTAAAAACTTTTTTTCGGACCAAGGAGGAGGTGTTACCATGTTTTCCGACTCCATAAACCACTCGGAACTTGCTTGACTCGTTCATTAGTCATGTCGGACCAACGGTGAATATATCCTAGTGTTCGACCAAAAAGATATATACGATTGTGTCGAATGTACTAACGGGTGCGATCATACCAGCACTAATGCACCGGATCCCATCAGAACTCCGCAGTCAAGCGTGCTTGGGCGAGAGTAGTACTAGGATGGGTGACCTCCTGGGAAGTCCTCGAGTTGCACCCCTTTTTCTATTTTTTGTGTTTTTAGTCTTCGTTTTGATAAGTCGCAATACTTTCGAAAACATGTATCTTTTGAACCATGAGGAACTGCGGCGCGGTAAATATGTTTTCCGAAAGCCCCGTTAAATCACTCCGACATGGCAAGGGTGAGAGAATCCATTTTTTCATTTCGGGCCAAAATCTTTCTGTTTAAGTGATTTTTTGAGCAATTTTGTTATTCGCACCAAATTATTGACCTAAAAACTTGTTTTCGGACCAAGGAGAAGGTGTTACCATGTTTTTTGACTCCATAAACCTCTCGGAACTTGCTTGACTCGTTCATTAGTCATGTCGGACCAACGGTGAATATATCCTAGTGTTCGACCAAAAAGATATATACGATTGTGTCGAATGTACTAGCGGGTGCGATCATACCAGCACTAATGCACCGGATTCCATCAGAACTCCGCAGTTAAGCGCGCTTGGGCGAGAGTAGTACTAGGATGGGTGACCTCCCGAGAAGTCCTCGTGTTGCACCCCTTTTTCTATTTTTTGTGTTTTTAGTCTTCGTTTTGATAAGTCGCAATACTTTCGAAAACATGTATCTTTTGAACCATGAGGAACTGCGGCGCGGTCAATATGTTTTCCGAAAGCCCCGTTAAATCACTCCGTCATGACAAGGGCAAGGGAATCCATTTTTTTCATTTCGGGCGATAATCTTTTTGTTTAAGTGATTTTTGGAGCAATTTTGTTATTCGCACAAAATTATTGACCTAAAAACTTGTTTTCGGACCAAGGAGGAGGTGTTACCATGTTTTCCGACTCCATAAACCTCTCGGAACTTGCTTGACTCGTTCATTAGTCATGTCGGACCAACGGTGAGTATGTCCTAGTGTTCGACCAAAAAGATATATACGATTGTGTGGAATGTACTAGCGGGTGCGATCATACCAGCACTAATGCACCGGATCCCATCAGAACTCCGCAGTTAAGCGTGCTTGGGCGAGAGTAGTACTAGGATGGGTGACCTCCCGGGAAGTCCTCGTGTTGCACCCCTTTTTCTAATTTTTGTGTCTTTAGTCTTCGTTTTATAAGTCGCAATACATTCGAAAACATGTATCTTTTCAACCATGAGGAACTGCGGTGCGTTCAATATGTTTTCGGAAAGCCCCGTGAAATCGCTCCGACATGGCAACGGCGAGTGAATCCATTTTCTCATTTCGGGCCAAAATCTTTCCGTTTAAGTGATTTTTGGAACAATTTTGTTATTCGCACAAAATTATGGACCTAAAAACTTGTTTTCGGACCAAGGAGGAGATGTTACCATTATTGACCTAAAAACTTGCTTTACTCGTTCATTAGTCATGTCGGACCAACGGTGAATATATCCTAGTGTTCGACCAAAAAGATATATACGATTGTGTCGAATGTACTAACGGGTGCGATCATACAAGCACTAATGCACCGGATCCCATCAGGACTCCGCAGTGATGCGTGCTTGGGCGAGAGTAGTACTAGGATGGGTGACCTCCCGGGAAGTCCTCGTGTTGCACCCCTTTTTCTACTTTTTGTGTTTTTAGTCTTCCTTTTGATAAGTCGCAATACATTCGAAAACATGTATCTTTTGAACCACGAGGATTTGCGGCGCGATCA
Organism: Cardamine occulta; assembly: GCA_028015245.1. NCBI lineage: Eukaryota > Viridiplantae > Streptophyta > Magnoliopsida > Brassicales > Brassicaceae > Cardamine > Cardamine occulta. The sequence continues at coordinate 15,311,966 of CM051380.1, read as the reverse complement.
ATAGTTTTTCTGAAAGCCCTGTTAAATAACTCCGACATGGCAACGGCGAGGGAATCGATTTTTTCATTTCGAGCGAAAATCTTTCTGTTTAAGTGATTTTTGGAGCAATTTTGTTATTCGCACCAAATTATTGACCTAAAAACTTGTTTTCGGACCAAGGAGGAGGTGTTACCATGTTTTCCGACTCCATAAACCTCTCGGAACTTGCTTGACTCGTTCATTAGTCATGTCAGACCAACGGTGAATATATCCTAGTGTTTGACCAAAAAGATATATACGATTGTGTCGAATGTACTAACGGGTGCGATCATACCAGCACTAATGCACCGGATCCCATCAGAACTCCGCAGTGAAGCGTGCTTGGGCGAGAGTAGTACTAGGATGGGTGACCTCCTGGGAAGTCCTCGTGTTGCACCCCTTTTTCTACTTTTTGTGTTTTTAGTCTTCGTTTTGATAAGTCGCAATACATTCGAAGACATGTATCTTTTGAACCATGAGGAACTGCGGCGCGGTAAATATGTTTTCCGAAAGCCCCGTTAAATCATTCCGACATGGCGTTGGCTACAGAATCCATTTTCTCATTTCGGGCGAAAATCTTTCAGTTTAAGTGACCAACGGTGAATATATCCTAGTGTTCGACCAAAAAGATATATACAATTGTGTCGAATGTACTAGCGGGTGCAATCATACCAGCAGTAATGCACCGGATTCCATCAGAACTCCGCAGTTAAGAGTGCTTGGGCGAGAGTAGTACTAGGATGGGTGACCTCCCGGAAAGTCCTCGTGTTGCACCCCTTTTTCTATTTTTTGAGTTTTTAGTCTTCGTTTTGATAAGTCGCAATACTTTCGAAAACATGTATCTTTTGAACCATGAAGAACTGCGGCGCGGTACATATGTTTTCTGAAAGCCCCGTTAAATCACTCCGACATGGCAAGGGCGAGAGAATCCATTTTCTCATTTCGGGCCAAAATCTTTCTGTTTAAGTGATTTTTGGAGCAATTTTGTTATTCGCACCAAATTATTGACCTAAAAACTTGTTTTCGGACCAAGGAGAAGGTGTTACCATGTTTTCCGACTCCATAAACCTCTCGGAACTTGCTTGACTCGTTCATTAGTCATGTCGGACCAACGGTGAATATATCCTAGTGTTCGACCAAAAAGATATATACGATTGTGTCGAATGTACTAACGGGTGCGATCATACCAGCACTAATGCACCGGATCCCATCAGAACTCCGCAGTGAAGCGTGCTTGGGCGAGAGTAGTACTAGGATGGGTGACCTCCTGGGAAGTCCTCGTGTTGCACCCCTTTTTCTACTTTTTGTGTTTTTAGTCTTCGTTTTGATAAGTCGCAATACATTCGAAAACATGTATCTTTTGAACCATGAGGAACTGCGGCGCGGTCAATATGTTTTCCGAAAGCCCCGTTAAATCACTCCGACATGGCAGGGGCGAGGGAATCTATTTTTTCATTACGGGCGAAAATCGTTTTGTTTAAGTGATTTTTTAGAGCAATTTTGTTATTCGCACCAAATTATTGACCTAAAAACTTGTTTTCGGACCAAGGAGAAGGTGTTACCATGTTTTCCGACTCCATAAACCTCTCGGAACTTGCTTGACTCGTTCATTAGTCATGTCGGACCAACGGTGAATATATCGTAGTGTTCGACCAAAAAGAAATATACGATTGTGTCGAATGTACTAACTGGTGCGATCATACCAGCACTAATGCACCGGATCCCATCAGAACTTCACAGGTAAGCGTGCTTGGGCGAGAGTAGTACGAGGATGGGTGACCTCCCGGGAAGTCCTCGTGTTGCACCCCTTTTTCTACTTTTTGTGTTTTTAGTCTCTGTTTTCATAATTCGCAATACATTCGAAAACATGTATCTTTTGAACCATGAGGAACTGCGGCGCGTTCAATAAGGTTTCCGAAAGCCCCGTTAAATCACTCCAACATGGCGATGGCGAGGGAATCAATTTTCTCATTTCGAACGAAAATCTTTCCGTTTAAGTGATTTTTGAAGCAATTTTGTTATTCGCACCAAATTATTGACCTAAAAACTTGTTTTCGGACCAAGGAGGAGGTGTTACTATTATTCACCTAAAAACTTGCTTGACTCGTTCATTAGTCATGTCGTACCAACGGTGAATATATCCTAGTGTTCGACCAAAAAGATATATACGATTGTGTCGAATGTACTAAAGGGTGCGATCATACAAGCACTAATGCACCGGATCCCATCAGGACTCCGCAGTGAAGCTTGCTTGGGCAAGAGTAGTACTAGGATGGGTAACCTCCCGGGAAGTCCTCGTGTTGCACCCCGTTTTCTACTTTTTGTGTTTTTAGTCTTCGTTTTGATAAGTCGCAATACATTCGAAAACATGTATCTTTTGAACCATGAGGAACTGCGGTGCGGTCAATATTTTTTCCGAAAGCCCCATTAAATCACTCCGACATGGCAACGGCGAGTGAATCCATTTTCTCATTTCGGGTGAAAATCTTTCTGTTTAAGTGATTTTTGGAGTAATGTTGTTATTCGCACCAAATTATTGACCTAAAAACTTGTTTTCGGACCAGGGAGGAGGTGTTACCATGTTTTCCGACTCCATAAACCTCTCGGAACTTGCTTTACTCGTTCATTAGTCATTTCGGACCAACGGTGAATATATCCTAGTGTTCGACCAAAAAGATATACGATTGTGTCGAATGTACTAGCGGGTGCGATCATACGAGCACTAATACACCGGATCCTATAAGAACTCCGCAGTCAAACGTGCTTGGGCGAGAGTAGTACTAGGATGGGTGACCTCCCGGGAAGTCCTCGTGTTGCACCCCTTTTTCTACTTTTTGTGTTTTTAGTCTTCCTTTTGATAAGTCGCAATACATTCGAAGACATGTATCTTTTGAACCATGAGGAACTGTGGCGCGGTAAATATGTTTTCCAAAAGCCCCGTTAAATCACTCCGACATGGCGATGGCTACAGAATCCATTTTCTCATTTCGGGCGAAAATCTTTCAGTTTAAGTGACCAACGGTGAATATATCCTAGTGTTCCACCAAAAAGATATATACAATTGTGTCGAATGTACTAGCGGGTGCAATCATACCAGCAGTAATGCACCGGATTCCATCAGAACTCCGCAGTTAAGAGTGCTTAGGCGAGAGTAGTACTAGGATGGGTGACCTCCTGGGAAGTCCTCGTGTTGCACCCCTTTTTCTACTTTTTGTGTTTTTAGTCTTCGTTTTGATAAGTCGCAATACATTCGAAAACATGTATCTTTTGAACCATGAGGAACTACGGCGCGGTCAATATGTTTTCCGAAAGCCCCGTTAAATCACTCCAACATGGCAACGACGAGGGAATCCATTTTCTCATTTCGGGCGAAAATCTTTCTTCTTAAGTGATTTTTGGAGCAATTTTGTTATTCGCACCAAATTATTGACCTAAAAACTTGTTTTCGGACCAGGGAGGAGGTGTTACCATGTTTTCCGACTCCATAAACCTCTCGGAACTTGCTTGACTCGTTCATTAGTCATGTCGGACCAACGGTGAATATATCCTAGTGTTCGACCAAAAAGATATATACGATTGTGTCGAATGTACTAACGGGTGCGATCATACCAGCACTAATGCACCGGATCCCATCAGAACTTCGCAGGTAAGCGTGCTTGGGCGAGAGTAGTACTAGGATGGGTGACCTCCTGGGAAGTCCTCGTGTTGCACCTCTTTTTCTACCTTTTGTGTTTTTAGTCTTCGTTATGATAAGTCGCAATACATTCGAAAACATGTATCTTTTGAACCATGAGGAACTGCGCCGTGGTCAATATGTTTTCCGAAAGCCCCGTTAAATCACTCCAACATGGCAGGGGCGAGAGAATCTATTTTTTCATTACGGGCAAAAATCGTTTTGTTTAAGTGATTTTTTAGAGCAATTTTGTTATTCGCACCAAATTATTGACCTAAAACCTTGTTTTCGGACCAAGGAGAAGGTGTTACCATGTTTTCCGACTCCATAAACCTCTCGGAACTTGCTTGACTCGTTCATTAGTCATGTCGGACCAACGGTGAATATATCGTAGTGTTCGACCAAAAAGAAATATACGATTGTGTCGAATGTACTAACGGGTGCGATCATACCAGCACTAATGCACCGGATCCCATAAGAACTTCGCAGTTAAGCGTGCTTGGGCGAGAGTAGTACTAGGATGGGTGACCTCCCGGGAAGTCCTCGTGTTGCACCCCTTTTTCTACTTTTTGTGTTTTTAGTCTCTGTTTTCATAATTCGCAATACATTCGAAAACATGTATCTTTTGAACCATATGGAACTGCGGCGCGTTCAATAAGTTTTCCAAAAGCCCCGTTAAATCACTCCGACATGGCGATGGCGAGGGAATCAATTTTCTCATTTCGAACGAAAATCTTTCCATTTAAGTGATTTTTGGAGCAATTTTGTTATTCGCACCAAATTATTGACCTAAAAACTTGTTTTCGGACCAAGGAGGAGGTGTTACTATTATTGACCTAAAAACTTGCTTGACTCGTTCATTAGTCATGTCGGACCAACGGTGAATATATCCTAGTGTTCGACCAAAAAGATATATACGATTGTGTCGAATGTACTAACGGGTGCGATCATACAAGCACTAATGCACCGGATCCCATCAGGACTCCGCAGTGAAGCTTGCTTGGGCAAGAGTAGTACTAGGATGGGTAACCTCCCGGGAAGTCCTCGTGTTGCACCCCTTTTTCTACTTTTTGTGTTTTTAGTCTTCGTTTTGATAAGTCGCAATACATTCGAAAACATGTATCTTTTGAACCATGAGGAACTGCGGCGCGGTCAATATTTTTTCCGAAAGCCCCGTTAAATCACTCCGACATGGCAACGGCGAGGGAATCCATTTTCTCATTTCGGGCGAAAATCTTTCTGTTTAAGTGATTTTTGGAGCAATGTTGTTATTCGCACCAAATTATTGACCTAAAAACTTGTTTTCGGACCAGGGAGGAGGTGTTACCATGTTTTCCGACTCCATAAACCTCTCGGAACTTGCTTTACTCGTTCATTAGTCATGTCGGACCAACGGTGAATATATCCTAGTGTTCGACCAAAAAGATATATACGATTGTGTCGAATGTACTAGCGGGTGCGATCATACGAGCACTAATACACCGGATCCTATAAGAACTCCGCAGTCAAACGTGCTTGGGCGAGAGTAGTACTAGGATGGGTGACCTCCCGGGAAGTCCTCGTGTTGCACCCCTTTTTCTACTTTTTGTGTTTTTAGTCTTCGTTTTGATAAGTCGCAATACATTCGAAGACATGTATCTTTTGAACCATGAGGAACTGCGGCGCGGTAAATATGTTTTCCGAAAGCCCCGTTAAATCACTCCGACATGATGATGGCTACAAAATCCATTTTCTCATTTCAGGCGAAAATCTTTCAGTTTAAGTGACCAACGGTGAATATATCCTAGTGTTCGACCAAAAAGATATATACAATTGTGTCGAATGTACTAGCGGGTGCAATCATACCAGCAGTAATGCACCGGATTCCATCAGAACTCCGCAGTTAAGAGTGCTTGGGCGAGAGTAGTACTAGGATGGGTGACCTCCCGGAAAGTCCTCGTGTTGCACCCCTTTTTCTATTTTTTGAGTTTTTAGTCTTCGTTTTGATAAGTCGCAATACTTTCGAAAACATGTATCTTTTGAACCATGAAGAACTGCGGCGCGGTCAATATGTTTTCTGAAAGCCCCGTTAAATCACTCCGACATGGCAAGGGCGAGAGAATCTATTTTCTCATTTCGGGCCAAAATCTTTCTGTTTAAGTGATTTTTGGAGCAATTTTGTTATTCGCACCAAATTATTGACCTAAAAACCCTTTTTCGGACCAAGGAGAAGGTGTTACCATGTTTTCCGACTCCATAAACCTCTCGGAACTTGCTTTACTCGTTCATTAGTCATGTCGGACCAACGGTGAATATATCCTAGTGTTCGACCAAAAAGATATATACGATTGTGTCGAATGTACTAACGGGTGCGATCATACCAGCACTAATGCCCCGGATCCCATCAGAACTCCGCAGTGAAGCGTGCTTGGGCGAGAGTAGTACTAGGATGGGTGACCTCCTGGGAAGTCCTCGTGTTGCACCCCTTTTTCTACTTTTTGTGTTTTTAGTCTTCGTTTTGATAAGTCGCAATACATTCGAAAACATGTATCTTTTGAACCATGAGGAACTGCGCCGCGGTAAATATGTTGTCCGAAAGCCCCGTTAAATCTCTCCAACATGGCAGGGGCGAGAGAATCTATTTTTTCATTACGGGCAAAAATCGTTTTGTTTAAGTGATTTTTTAGAGCAATTTTGTTATTCCCACCAAATTATTGACCTAAAACCTTGTTTTCGGACCAAGGAGAAGGTGTTACCATGTTTTCCGACTCCATAAACCTCTCGAACTTGTCTTCCGTTCATTAGTCATGTCGGACCAACGGTGAATATATCGTAGTGTTCAACCAAAAAGAAATATCTGATTGTGTCGAATGTACTAACGGGTGCGATCATACCAAAGCACTAATGCACCGGATCCCATAAGAACTCATGATTAAGCGTGCTTGGCGAGAGTAGTACTAGGATGGGTGACCTCCCAGGAAGTCCTCGTGTTGCACCCCTTTTTCTACTTTTTGTGTTTTTAGTCTCTGTTTTCATAATTCGCAATACATTCGAAAACATGTATCTTTTGAACCATATGGAACTGCGGCGCGTTCAATAAGTTTTCCAAAAGCCCCGTTAAATCACTCCGACATGGCGATGGCGAGGGAATCAATTTTCTCATTTCGAACGAAAATCTTTCCATTTAAGTGATTTTTGGAGCAATTTTGTTATTCGCACCAAATTATTGACCTAAAAACTTGTTTTCGGACCAAGGAGGAGGTGTTACTATTATTGACCTAAAAACTTGCTTGACTCGTTCATTAGTCATGTCGGACCAACGGTGAATATATCCTAGTGTTCGACCAAAAAGATATATACGATTGTGTCGAATGTACTAAAGGGTGCGATCATACAAGCACTAATGCACCGGATCCCATCAGGACTCCGCAGTGAAGCTTGCTTGGGCAAGAGTAGTACTAGGATGGGTAACCTCCCGGGAAGTCCTCGTGTTGCACCCCGTTTTCTACTTTTTGTGTTTTTAGTCTTCGTTTTGATAAGTCGCAATACATTCGAAAACATGTATCTTTTGAACCATGAGGAACTCTGGTAGCGGTCAATATTTTTTTCCGAAAAGCCCGTTAAATCACTCCGACATGGCAAGCGGCGAGGGAATCCATTTTCTCATTTCAGTGAAAATCTTTCTGTTTAAGTGATTTTTGGAGTAATGTTGTTATTCGCACCAAATTATTGACCTAAAAACTTGTTTTCGGACCGAGGAGGAGGTGTTACCATGTTTTCCGACTCCATAAACCTCTCGAACTTGCTTTTACTCGCTCATTAGTCATGTCGGACCAACGGTGAATATATCCTAGTGTTCGACCAAAAAGATATATACGATTGTGCCGAACGCACTAGAGGGTGCGATCATACGAGCACTAATACCCCGGATCCTATAAGAACTCCGCAGGCAAACGTGCTCGGGCGAGAGGAGTACTAGGATGGGTGACCTCCCGGGAAGTCCTCGTGTTGCACCCCTTTTTCTACTTTTTGTGTTTTTAGTCTTCGTTTTGATACGTCGCAATACATTCAGAAAGACATGTATCTTTTGAACCATGAGGAAC
>CM051380.1:15190385-15304093 GCA_028015245.1 Cardamine occulta | reverse complement strand
AGCCCGTTAAATCGCTCCGACATGGCAGCGTCGGGAATCCATTTTTCTCATTTAAGGCGAAAATCTTTTTTTGTTGGTGATTTTTTGAGCAATGTTGTTGCGCAAATTATGGACCTAAAAACTTGTATTCGGACCAGGGAGCAGGTGTTACCATGTTTTCGACTCCGTAAACCTCTCGACACTTGCGTTACTCGTTCATTAGTCATGTCGGACCAGCCGTGAATATATCCTAGTGTCCGACCAAAAAGATATACTCACGATTGTGTGAATGTACTATGGTGCTTGATCATAGCACTAATGCACGGATCCCATCGAACTCCCAGTTAAGCGTGTTTGGAGAGTAGTACTAGGGATGGGTGACCTCCCGAAGTCTCGTGTTGCACCTTTTTCTACTTTTGTGTTTTTAGTCTTCGTTTGATAAAGTGCGAATACATTCGAAAACATATGTCTTTTGAACCATGAGGAATTGCTGTGCCGTCAATATGTTTTCAGCCCGTGAAATCACTCCGACATGGCAATGGCGGAGGAATCCATTTTCGTTTAGGTGAAAATCTTTCATTAGGTGATTTTTTGGAGCAATGTTGTTATTCGCACCCCAAATTATTGACCTAAAATTTGTTTTCGACCAGGGAGGAGGTGTTACCATGTTTTCGACTCCATAAACCTCTCGAACTTGCTTTTACTCGTTCATTAGTCATGTCGGACCAACGGTGAATATATCTCAGTGTTACTAAAAAGATATATACGATTGTGTCGAATGTACTAACAGGTGGATCATACCAGCACTAATGCCGGATCCATCGGTACTCCGCGATTAAGCGTTCTTGAGTGAGAGTAGTACTAGGATGGGTGACCTTCGGAAGTCCTCGTGTTGCACCTTTTCTACTTTTGTGTTTTTAGTCTTCGTTTGATAAGTGTAATACATTCGAAACATGTATCTTTTGAACCATGAGGAACTGCGTAGCGATGCAATATGTTTTTCAAAGCTCCGTTAAATCCACCCCGACATGGCACAGGAGAGAATCCAATTTCGTTTAGTGGAATCTCTTTCCTTTGAAGTGATTTTGGAGCAATAAGTTGTTATCGCACCAAATTATTGACCTAAAAACTTGTTTCGGGACCGGGAAAGGTGTTACCATGTTTTCCGACTCCATAAACCTCTCCGGAACTTGCTTTTACTTCGCTCATTAGTCATGTCGGACCAACGGTGAATATATCTAGTGTTCACCAAAAAGATATATACTGATTGTGTCGAATGTACTAGGGAGAGCGATCATACCAGCACTAATGCGGATCCCATCGAACTCCGCGGTTAAGCGTGCTTGGCGAGTAGTACTAGGATGGGTGACCTCGAAAGTCCTCGTGTTGCACCTTTTTTCTACTTTTTGTTTTTTAGTCTTCGTTTTGATAAGTCGCATACATTCGAAAACATGTATCTTTTGAACCATGAGGAACGCTGCGGTCAATATGTTTTCGGAAGCCCCGTTAATCACTCCGACATATGGCAAGGCGAGGAATCCATTTTTTTATTTGGGCGAAAATCTTTGTTTAAGTGATTTTTGGAGCAATGTTGTTATTCGCAAATTATTGACCTAAAACTTGTATTCGGACCGGGGAGGAGGTGTTACCATGTTTTTCCGACTCCATAAAACCTCTCGAACTTGCCCTTTCCGTTCATTAGTCATGTCGGACCAACGGTGAATATATCCTAGTGTTTTCACGAAAAGATATATACGATCAGTCGAATCGTACTATGATGCGATCATACCGAAGCACTAATGCACGGATCCCATCAGAACTCGTGCTTAAGCGTGCTTGGCGAGAGGAGTACTAGGGATCGGTGACCTCCGAAGTCCTCGTGTTGCACCCTTTTCTACTTTTGTGTTTTAGTCTTCGTTTGATAAGTCGCAATACATTGGAAACATATCTTTTGAACCATGAGGAACTAAGGCGTTGGTCAATATGTTTTCCTAAGCCCTTAAATCACTCCGACATAGCAACGGGGAATCCATTTTCTCATTTAAAAATCTTTACATTTAAGTGATTTTTGGAGCAATGTTGTTATTCGCGTCCAAATTATTGACCCAAAAAACTTGTTTTCGGACCGGGAGGAGGTGTTACCATGTTTTCCGACTCCACAAACCTCTCGAACTTGCTTTACTCGTTCATTAGTCATGTGGGGACCAACGGTGAATATATCCTAGTGTTCGACCAAAAGATATGTCTGATTGTGTCGATGTACCATCTACAAGGTGCGATCATACCAGGACTAATGCCCGGATCCATCGTAACTCCTGATAAGGGTGCTTGGCGAGAGTAGTACTAGGATGAAGGTGACCTCCGGGAAGTCCTCGTGTTGCACCCCCTTTTCTCTTTTTGTGTTTTTAGTCTGCTTGATAAGTCGCAATACATTGAAAACATGTATCTTTTGGACCATGAGGAACTGCGTATGGCCAGTATTTTCCAAGTCCCGCTAAATCACTCCGACACACAGCAATGGGAATCCATTTTCTCATTTGAGCGAAAATCTTTCATTTAAGTGATTTTTGGAGCAATGTTGTTATTCGCACCAAATTATTGACCTAAAAACTTGTTTTGGACCGAGGAGGGTGTTACCATGTTTTCCGACTCCATAAACCTCTCGAACTTGCTTTCCGTTCATTAGTCATATCGACCAGCGGTGAATATATCCTAGTGTTCGACCAAAAGATATATCTGATTGGGTCGAATGTACTAACAGGTGTGATCATACCAGACTAATGCACGGATCCCATCGAACTCATGCTAGCGTGCTTGGGCGAAGTAGTGCTAGGATGGGTGACCTCCCGGAAGTCTCGTGTTGCACCCTTTTTCTACTTTGTGTTTTAGTCTTCGTTTTGATAAGTCGCAATACATTCAAAACATGTATCTTTTGAACCATGAGGAACTGCGGCGCGGTCAATATGTTTTCCGAAGCCCGTTAAATCACTCCTACATGGGCAAGGCGAGGAATCCATTTTCTCATTTGGTAAAATCTTCGTTGGCGTGATTTTTGGGCATGTTGTTATTCGCGCAATTATTGACCCTAAAACTTGTTTTCGGACGAGGAGGAGTGTTACCATGTTTCGACTCCACAAACCTCTCGAACTTTGCTTTACTCGTTCATTAGTCATAGCGGATAACGGTGAAGATATCTAGTGTTCGACCAAAAAAGATATATCCGATTATGTCGAATGTACTAACGGTGCGATCATACCAGCACTAATGCGGATCCCATCGAACTCATGATTAGCTGTGGCGAGTAGTACTAGGATGGGTGACCTCCAGGAAGTCCTCGTGTTGCACCTTTTCTACTTTTTGTCTTTTTTAGTCTTCGCTTTGATAAGTCGTAATACATTCGAAAACATGTATCTTTTGAACCATGAGGAACTGCGGCGCCGTCAATATGTTTTCCGAAAGCCCCGCTAAATCACTCCGACGTAGCGGCAAGGAATCCATTTTCTCATTTTAAGAAAATCTTTCTGTTTAAGTGATTTTTGGAGCAAGTTGTTATTCGCACAAATTATTGACCTAAAACTTGTTTTGGACCAAGGAGGAGGTGTTACCATGTTTTTCCGACTCCATAAACCTCTCGGAACTTGCTTTACTCGCTCATTAGTCATATGTCGGACCAACGGTGAATATATCCTAGTGTTCGACCAAAAAGATATATGATTGTGTCGAATGTACTAACGGGGTGCGATCATACCAGCACTAATGCACGGATCCCATCAGAACTCCGCATGATTAAGCGGCTTGAAGTAGTACTAGGATGGGTGACCTCCGGGAGAGTCCTCGTGTTGCACCCTTTTCTACTTTTTGTGTTTTTAGTCTTCGTTTTGATAAATTGCAATACATCGAAAACATGTATCTTTTGAACCATGAGGAACCTGGTAGCCGGGTCAATATGTTTTCCGAAAGCCCGCTAAATCACTCCGACGTAGCAAGTGAATCCATTTTTCTCATTTCGGTTTAAAATCTTTGCATTAAGTGATTTTTGGAGCAATGTTGTTATTACGCACCAAATTATTGACCTAAAACTTGTATTCGGACCGGGGAGGAGGTGTTACCATGTTTTCCCACTCCATAAACCCTCTCGGAACTTGCTTTACTCGTTCATTAGTCATGTCGACCAACGGTGAATATATCCTAGTGTTCCACCAAAAAGATATATGATTGTGTCGAATGTACTAGCAGGTGCGATAACACCAAGTACTAATGCACCGGATCCCATCAGACTCCAGTTAAGCGTGCTGGGCGAGTAGTACTAGGATGGGTGACCTCCTGAAGTCCTCGTGTTGCACCTTTTCTACTTTTTGTGTTTTTAGTCTTCGTTTTGATAAGTCGCAATACATTAAAACATGTATCTTTTGAACCATGAGGAACTGCGGCGTGATCAATATGTTTTCAAGCCCGTTAAATTACTCCCGCACATGGCAACGGCGTAGGAATCCATTTTCTCATTTCGGGGGCTAAAATCTTTCCGGTTAAGTGATTTTTGGAGCAATGTTGTTATTCGCACAAATTATTGACCTAAAACTTGTTTTCGGACCCGGGAGGAGGTGTTACCATGTTTTCCGACTCCATAAACCTCTCGAACTTGCTTTACTCGTTCATTAGTCATGTCGGACCAAAGGTGAATATATCCTAGTGTTCGACCAAAAAAAGATATATAATTGATTGTGTCGAATGTACTAACAGTGCGATCATACAAGCACTAATGCACCGGATCCCATCAGAACTCCATGATTAAAGGCGTGCCAGGCGAGAGTAGTACTAGGATGGGTGACCTCCGGAAGTCCTCGTGGTTGCACCCTTTTCTACTTTTTTGTGTTTTTTAGTCTTCGTTTTGATAAAGTCGTGATACATTGAAAACATGTATCTTTTGAACCATGAGGACTGCGGTATGGTCAATATGTTTTCCGAAAGCCCGTTAAATCACTCCGACATGGCAATGACGAGGGAATCCATTTTCTCATTTCGTAAAATCTTTATTTAGGTGATTTTTGGAGCAATGTTGTTACCCGCGCAAATTATCGACCCAAAAACTTGTTTTCGGACCCGGGAGGAGGTGTTACACATGTTTTCGACTCCATAAACCTCTCTGAACTTGCTTTACTCGTTCATTAGTCATATCGGACCAACGGTGAATATATCCCAGTGTTTACCAAAAAGATATATATGATTGTGCCGAATGTACTAACACGGTGCGATCATAGCACTATATGCACGGATCCCATCGACCTTGTGATTAAGCGTGCTTGGAGAGTAGTACTAGGATGGGTGACCTCCAGGAAGTCCTCGTGGTTGCACCCCTTTTCTCTTTTGTGTTTTTAGTCTTCGTTTGATAAGTCGCATAATACATTAACATGTATCTTTTGAACCATGAGGAATCTGCGGCGCGGTCAATATAGTTTTCCCTAAAAGCCCCGTTAAATCACTCCGACATGGCATGGCGGGAATCCATTTTTCATTTCGTTAAAATCTTTTTGTTTAAGTGATTTTTGGAGCAATGTTGTTATTCGCACAAATTATTGACCTAAAAACTTGTTTTCGGACCAGGGAGGTGTTACCATGTTTTCCGACTCCATAAACCTCTCGGAACTTGCTTTACTCGTTCATTAGTCATGTCGGACCAACGGTGAATATATCTAGTGTTCACCAAAAAATATATCTGATTGTGTCGAATGTACTATGAGTGCGATCATACCAGCACTAATGCACGGATCCCATCAGAACTCCGCGATTAAGCGTGCTTGGGCAGAGTAGTACTAGGATGGGTGACCTCCGGAAGTCCTCGTGTTGCACCCTTTTCTACTTTTGTGTTTTTAGTCTTCGTTTTGATAAGTCGCATAATACATTCGAAAACATGTATCTTTTGAACCGTGAGGAACTGCGGGCGGTCAATATGTTTCCGAAAGCCCGTTAAATCACTCCGACATGGCAACGGCGTAGGAATCCATTTTTTCATTCGGGCAAAAATCTTTTCTGTTTAAGTGATTTTGGGCAATGTTGTTATTCGCACAAATTATTGACCTAAAACGTTTTCAGACCGGGAGGAGGTGTTACCCTGTTTTTTCGACTCCATAAGCCTCTCGAACTTGCTTTACTCGTTCATTAGTCATATCGGACCAACGGTGAATATATCCTAGTGTTCGACCAAAAGATATATCCGTTGTGTCGAATGTACTAGCAGGTGCGATCATACCAAGCACTAATGCACCGGATCCATCAGAACTCCGCAGTTAAGCGTGCTTGGGCGAGTAGTACTAGGATGGGTGACCTCCGGGAAGTCCTCGTGTTGCACCCTTTTCTACTTTTTTGTGTTTTAGTCTTCGTTTTGATAAGGTCGTAATACATTCGAAACATGTATCTTTTGAACCATGAGAGCTGCGGTAGCCGTCAATATGTTTCAGCCCAGTTAAATCACTCCGACATGGCAACGGCGAGGAATCCATTTTCTCATTTCGACCAAAAATCTTTCTGTTTAAGTGATTTTTGGAGCAATGTTGTTATTCGACCAAATTATTGACCTAAAACTTGTTTTCGGACCGAGGAGGTGTTACCATGTTTTCCGACTCCATAAACCTCTCGAACTTGCTTTACTCGCTCATTAGTCATGTCGGACCAACGGTGAATATATCCTAGTGTTCACACCAAAAAGATATATATGATTGTGTCGAATGTACTAACAGGTGCGATCATACCAGCACTAATGCACCGGATCCCATCAGAACTCGCAGTTAAGCGTGTTGGGCGAGTAAGACTAGGATGGGTGACCTCCGGGAAGTCCTCGTGTTGCACCCTTTTCTACTTTTGTGTTTTTAGTCTTCGTTTGATAAGTCTCAATACATTCAAAACATGTATCTTTTGAACCATGAGGAACTGCGGGCGGTCAATATGTTTTCCAAGCCCGTTAAATCCACTCCGACATGGCAACGGCGAGGATCCATTTTTCTCATTTGGTGAAAATCTTTGCATTTTAAGTGATTTTTGGAGCAATGTTGTATTCGCCAAATTATTGACCTAAAACTGTTTTGCACCAGGAGGAGGTGTTACCATGTTTCGACTCCATAAACCTCCGAACTTGCTTTTACTCGTTCATTAGTCATGTCGGACCAACGGTGAATATATCCTAGTGTTTCGACCAAAGGATATATATGATTGTGAATGTACTAACAGGTGCGATCATACCAGCACTAATGCACGGATCCCATCAGAACTCCATGATTAAGCGTTGCTTTGGGCGAGAGTAGTACTAGGATGGGTGACCTCCCGGGAAGTCCTCGTGTTACACCCTTTTTCTACCTTTTTGTGTTTTTAGTCTGCGTTTTGATAAGTCGCAATACATTCGAAACATGTATCTTTTGAACCATGAGGAACTGCTGGCCCAATATGTTTTCCAAAGCCCGTTAATATCCGACATGGCAGCGGCGAGGAATCCATTTTCTCATTTCAAGGCTAAAATCTTTTACGTTTAAGTGATTTTTGGAGCAATGTTGTTATTACGCCAAATTATTGACCTAAAACTTGTTTTCGGACCAGGAGGAGGTGTTACCATGTTTTCCGACTCCATAAACCTCTCGAACTTGCTTTACTCGTTCATTAGTCATGTCGGACCAACGGTGAATATATCCTAGTGTTCGACCAAAAAAGATATATCTGATTGTGTGAATGTACTAGTGCGATCATACCAAAGCACTAATGCACGGATCCCATCGGAACTCCTGATTAAGCGTGCTTAGGCGAGTAGTACTAGGATGGGTGACCTCCGAAGTCCCCGTGTTGCACCCTTTTCTACTTTTGTGTTTTAGTCTTCGTTTTGATAAATGCATACATTCAGAATATGTATCTTTTGAACCATGAGAACTGCTGGCGTCAATATGTTTAAAAGCCCCGTTAAATCACTCCGACATAGGCGGCGAGGGAATCCATTTTTTCATTTCGGTGAAAATCTTTCCTTTAAGTGATTTTTTGGAGCAATGTTGTTATTCGCACCAAATTATTGACCTAAAACTTGTTCAGACCATAGGAGGTGTTACCATGTTTTCCGACTCCATAAACCTCTCGAACTTGTTTTTACTTGCTCATTAGTCAGTATGGACCAACCGGTGAATATATCCTAGTGTTCTAAACAAAAGATATATAACGATTGTGTCGAATGTACTAACGGGTGTGATCATACCAGCACTAATGCACCGGATCCCATCGAACTCCGCAGTTAAGCGTGCTTGGAGAGTAGTACTAGGATGGGTGACCTCCCGGAAGTCCTCGTGTTGCACCTTTTTCTCTACTTTTTGTGTTTTAGTCTTCGCTTTGATAAGTCGTGCATACATTCGAAAACATATCTTTTGAACCATGAGGAATGGCCTTGGTCAATATGTTTCCTGAAGCCCGTTAAATCACTCCGACATGGCAATGGCAGGGAATCCATTTTCTCATTTGGTAAAAAATCTTTCATTTAAGTGATTTTTTGGAGCAATGTTGTTATTCGCATCAAATTATTGACCTAAAACTTGTTTTCGGACCAGGAGGAGGTGTTACCATGTTTTCCGACTCCATAAACCTCTCGGAACTTGCTTTTACTTGCTCATTAGTCATGTCGACCAACGGTGAATATATCCTAGTGTTCGACCAAAAAGATATATACGATTGTGTCGAATGTACTAACGCGGTGCGATCATACCAGCACTAATGCACCGGATCCCATCAGAACTCCGCACTTAAGCGTGCTTGGCGAGAGTAGTATTAGGATGGGTGACCTCCCGGAAGTCCTCGTGTTGCACCCTTCTACTTTTGTGTTTTTTAGTCTTCGTTTTGATAAGCATAATACATTCGAAAACATGTATCTTTTGAACCATGAGGAACTGCTGGCCGGTCAATATGTTTTCGAAAGCCTGTTAAATCACTCCGACATGGCAACGGCGAGGAATCCATTTTCTCATTTGATGAAAATCTTTCTGTTTAAGTGATTTTGGAGCAATGTTGTTATTCGCCCAAAATTATTGACCTAAAAACTTGTATTCAGACCAGGAGGAGGTGTTACCATGTTTTCCGACTCCATAAACCCCTCGGAACTTGCTTTACGCGTTCATTAGTCATGTCGGACCAACGGTGAATATATCCTAGTTGTTCGACCAAAAAAGATATATACGATTGTGTCGAATGTACTAATGGAAGCGATCATACCAGCACTAATGCACCGGATCCCATCGTAACTCCGCAGTTAAGCGTGCTTAGGCGAGTAAGTACTAGGATGGGTGACCTCCCGGAAGCTCTTGTTGCACCCTTTTTCTACTTTTTGTGTTTTTAGTCTTCGCCTTTGATAAGTCATGATACATTCGAAAACATGTATCTTTTGAACCATGAGGAACTAAGGCGCAGTATGTTTCCCAAAGCCCGTTAAATCACTCCGACATAACAACGGCGGGAATCCATTTTTTCATTTCGCCAAAAATCTTTCTTTAAGTGATTTTTGGAGCAATGTTGTTATTCGCAAATTATTGACCTAAAACTTGTTTTCGACCAGGGAGGAGGTGTTACCATGTTTTCGACTCCATAAACCTCTCGGAACTTGCTTTTACTCGCTCATTAGTCATGTCGGACCAACGGTGAATATATCCTAGTGTTCCACCAAAAGATATATGATTGTGTCGAATGTACTAATGAATGCGATCATACCAGGACTAATGCACCGGATCCCATCGAACTCGGCAGTTAAGCGTGCTTGGGCGAAAGAGTACTAGGATGGGTGACCTCCGGAAGTCCTCGTGTTGCACCCCTTTTCTACTTTTTGTGTTTTTAGTCTTCGTTTGATAAGTCGAATACATTCCAAAACATGTATCTTTTGAACCATGAGGAACTGCGTCGCGGTCAATATATTTTCCAAATCACTCCGACAGCCGCATGGCAGCGGCGAGGAATCCATTTTCTCATTTCGGCGAAAAATCTTTCGTTTAAGTGATTTTTGGAGCAATGTTGTTATTCGCACAAATTATCGACCTAAAAACTTGTTTTCGGACCAGGAGGTGTTACCATGTTTTCCGACTCCATAAACCTCTCGAACTTGCTTTACTCGCTCATTAGTCATGTCGGACCAACGGTGAATATATCTAGTGTTCCACCAAAAGATATAACGATTGTGTCGAATGTACTAACTGGTGCGATCATACCAGCACTAATGCACGGATCCCATCGGAACTCCCAGATAAGCGTGCTTGAGGTAGTAGGATGGGTGACCTCCCGGAAGTCCTCGTGTTGCACCCTTTTCTACTTTTTTGTGTTTTTAGTCTTCGTTTTGATAAGTCCGCATACATTGAAAACATGTATCTTTTGAACCATGAGGAACTGCGGGCCTTGGTCAATATGTTTTCAAGCCCGTTAAATCACTCCGACATAGCAACGGCGAGGAATCCATTTTCTCATTTCGTGAAAATCTTTCTTTTAAGTGATTTTTGGAGCAATGTTGTTATTCGCACCAAATTATTGACCTAAAAACTTGTTTTCGGACCAGAGAGGAGGTGTTACCATGTTTTCCGACTCCATAAACCTCTCGGAACTTGCTTTACTCGTTCATTAGTCATGTCGGACCAACGGTGAATATATCCTAGTGTTCGACCAAAAAGATATATACGATTGTGTCGAATGTACTAACGGGTGCGATCATACCAGCACTAATGCACCGGATCCCATCAGAACTCCAGTTAAGCGTGCTTGGTGAGAGTAGTACTAGGATGGGTGACCTCCAAGAGTCCTCGTGTTGCACCCTTTTCTACTTTTGTGTTTTTAGTCTTCGTTTTGATAAGTCGCAACACCTTCAAAACTGTGTATCTTTTGAACCATGAGGAACTGCGGCGCGGTCAATATGTTTTCCGAAAGCCCCGTTAAATCACTCCGACATGGCAACGGCGAGGGAATCCATTTTCTCATTTCGGGCGAAAATCTTTCTGTTTAAGTGATTTTTGGAGCAATTTTGTTATTCGCAAAAAATTATTGACCTAAAAACTTGTATTCGGACCAGGGAGGAGGTGTTACCATGTTTTCCGACTCCATAAACCTCTCGGAACTTGCTTTACTCGTTCATTAGTCATGTCGGAGCAACGGTGAATATATCCTAGTGTTCGACCAAAAAGATATATACGACGTGTTGAATGTACTAACGAGGGCGATCATACCAGGACTAATGCACCGGATCCCATCAGAACTCCGCGATTAAGCGTGCTTGGGCGAGAGTAGTATTAGGATGGTGACCTCCGGAGAGTCCTCGTGTTGCACCCTTTTACCTTTTTGTGTTTTTAGTCTTCGTTTGATAAGTCGCATAATACATTGAAAACATGTATCTTTTGAACCATGAGGAACTGCGGGCGCGGTCAATATGTTTTCCAAAGTCCCGTTAAATCACTCCGACATGGCAACGGCGAGGAATCCATTTTCTCATTTCGGTAAAAATCTTTCCATTTAGGTGATTTTTGGAGCAATGTTGTTATTCGCTCAAATTATTGACCTAAAAACTTGTTTTTCACCCATGGAGGAGGTGTTACCATGTTTTCCGACTCCATAAACCTCTGGAACTTGCTACTTCGCTCATTAGTCATGTGGACCAACGGTGAATATATCCTAGTGTTGACCAAAAAGATATATATGATTGTGTCGAATGTACTAACGGGGTGTTGATCATACCAGCACTAATGCACGGATCCCATCAGAACTCCGCAGTTAAGCGTGCTTGGGCAGAGTAGTACTAGGATGGTGACCTCCGGGAAGTCCTCGTGTTGCACCCTTTTCTACTTTTTGTGTTTTTAGTCTTCGTTTTGATAAGTCGCAAATACATTCAAACATGTATCTTTTGAACCATGAGGAACTTGCGCGGTCAATATGTTTTCGAAGCCCGTTAAATCACTCCGACATGGCAATGGTGAGAATCCATTTTCTCATTTGGCCAAAATCTTTTCATTTAAGTGATTTTTGGAGCAATGTTGTTATTCGCACCAAATTATTGACCTAAAAAACTTTTTTTTGCACCGGGGAGGAGGTGTTACCATGTTTTCGACTCCATAAACCTCTCGGAACTTGCTTTTACTCGCTCATTAGTCATGTCGGACCAACGGTGAATATATCCTAGTGTTCGACCAAAAGATATATACGATGGCGTGAATGTACTACTAGCAGTGCGATCATACCAGCACTAATGCACCGGATCCCATCAGAACTCGCAGTGTTAAGCTTGGGCGAGTAGTATTAGGATGGGTGACCTCCGAGGAAGTCCTCGTGTTGCACCCTTTTTCTACTTTTTGTGTTTTTAGTCTTCGCTTTGATAAGTCGTAATACATTCAAAACATGTATCTTTTGAACCATGAGGAACTGCGGCGCGGTCAATATGTTTTCCAAAAGCCCCGTTAAATCACTCCGACATGGCAACGGCGAGAATCCATTTTCTCATTTCGGCTAAAAATCTTTCTTGTTTAAGTGATTTTGGAGCAATGTTGTTATTCGCATCAAATTATTGACCTAAAACTTGTATTCGGACCAGGAGGAGGTGTTACCATGTTTTCCGACTCCATAAACCTCTCGGAACTTGCTTTTACTCGCTCATTAGTCATGTCGACCTAACGGTGAATATATCCTAGTGTTCGACCAAAAAGATATACTCTGATTGTGTCGAATGTACTAAAGGGTGCGATCATACACTACATGCACCGGATCCCATCAGAACTCCGTAGTTAAGCGTGCTTGGCGAGAGTAGTACTACTAGGACGGGTGACCTCCGAAGTCCTCGGTTGCACCCTTTTCTACTTTTGTGTTTTCAGTCTCCGTTTTGATACGTCGCAATACGTTCGATAACATGTGCCTTTTGACCCATGAGGAACTGCGTGCGGTCAATATATGTTTTCCAAAGCCCGTTAAATCACTCGACATGGCAGCGGCGAGAATCCATTTTCTCATTTCGGCAAAATCTGTTAAAGTGATTTTTTGGAGCAATGTTGTTATTCGCATTAAATTATTGACCTAAAAACTTGTTTTCGGACCAGGGAGGCGGTGTTACTATGTTTTCCGACTCCATAAACCTCTCGGAACTTGATTTACTAGTTCATTCGTCATGTCGGACAAACGCTGAAAATATCCCAGTGTTCACACAAAAAGATATATACGATTGTGTCTAATGTACTACTGAGTGCGATCATACCAGCACTAATGCCCGGATCCCATCAGAACTCATGATTAAGCGTGCTTGAGCGAGTAGTACTAGGATGGGTGACCTCCGAAGTCCTCGTGTTGCACCCCTTTTTCTACTTTTTGTGTTTTTAGTCTGCGTTTTGATAAGTCGTCAATACATTCGAAAACATGTATCTTTTTGAACCATGAGGAACTGTTGGCGGTCAATATGTTTTCCGAAAAGCCCGTTAAATCACTCCGACATGGCAGCATGAGGGAATCCATTTTTCTCATTTCCGCGAAAATCTTTACGTTTAAGTGATTTTTGGAGCAATGTTGTTATTCGCGCAAATTATTGACCTAAAAACTTGTTTTTGCATCGGGAGGTGTTACCATGTTTTCCGCCGACTCCATAAACCTCTCGGAACTTGCTTTACTCGTTCATTAGTCATGTCGGACCAACGGTGAATATATCCTAGTGTTCGACCAAAAGATATATACTGATTGTGTCAGATGTACTACGGGTGCGATCATACCAAAGACTAATGCACCGGATCCCATCAGAACTCCATGATTAGGGTGTTGGCGAGAAGTAGTACTAGGATGGGTGACCTCCCTTGAAGTCCTCGTGTTGCACCCCTTTTTCTACTTTTTGTGTTTTTAGTCTTCATTTTGATAAGTCGCAATACATTCGAAAACATGTATCTTTTGAACCATGAGGAACTGCGGCGCGGTCAATATGTTTTCCGAAAGCCCCGTTAAATCACTCCGACATGGCAATGGCAAGGGAATCCATTTTCTCATTTAGGGCGAAAATCATTCTGTTTAAGTGATTTTTGGAGCAATGTTGTTATTCGCACCAATTTATTGACCTAAAAACTTGTTTTCGGACCAGAGAGGAGGTGTTACCATGTTTTCCGACTCCATAAACCTCTCGGAACTTGCTTTACTCGTTCATTAGTCATGTCGGACCAACGGTGAATATATCCTAGTGTTCGACCAAAAAGATATATACGATTGTGTCGAATGTACTAACGGGTGCGATCATACCAGCACTAATGCACCGGATCCCATCAGAACTCCGTGATTAAGCGTGCTTGGGCGCGAGTAGCACTAGGATGGGTGGCCTCCTGGAAGTCCTCGTGTTGCACCCTTTTCTACTTTTTGTGTTTTTAGTCTTCGTTTGATAAGCTCCATAATACATTCAAAACATGTATCTTTTGAACCATGAGGAACTGCGGTAGCAGTCAATATGTTTTCCGAAGCCCGTTAGAAATCACTCCGACATAGGCAACGGCGTAGGGAATCCATTTTCTCATTTCGGTGAAAATCTTTGCATTTAAGTGATTTTTGGAGCAATGTTGTTATTCGAGCCCAAATTATTGACCTAAAACTTGTTTTGGACGGGGAGGAGGTGTTACCATGTTTCTCGACTCCATAAACCTCTCGGAACTTGCTTTACTCGCTCATTAGTCATGTCGGACCAACGGTGAATATATCCTAGTGTTCGACCAAAAGATATATCTGATTGTGTCGAATGTACTAACAGGTGCGATCATACCAAAGACTAATGCACCGGATCCCATCGTAACTCCATGTTAAGCGTGCTTGGGCGAGTAGTATTAGGATGGGTGACCTCCGGAAGTCCTCGTGTTGCACCTTTTTCTACTTTTTGTGTTTTTAGTCTTCGTTTTGATAAGTCATAATACATTCGAAAACATATCTTTTGAACCATGAGGAACTGCGGCGGTCAATATGTTTTCGAAGCCCCGTTAAATCACTCCGACATGGCAACGGCGTAGGGAATCCATTTTCTCATTTCGGTGAAAAATCTTTCGTTTAAGTGATTTTTTGGAGCAATGTTGTTATTCGCGCCAAATTATTGACCTAAAAACTTGTTTTCGGACGGGGAGGAGTGTTACCATGTTTTCCGACTCCATAAACCTCTCGGAACTTGCTTTTACTCGCTCATTAGTCATGTCGGACCAACGGTGACTATATCCTAGTGTTCGACCAAAAAGATATATCCGATTGTGTCGAATGTACTAACAGGTGCGATCATACCAGCACTAATGCACCGGATCCCATCAGAACTCCGCAAGCAGTGCTTGGCGAGAATAGTACTAGGATGGGTGACCTCGGGAAGTCCTCGTGTTGCACCCCTTTTTCTACTTTTTGTGTTTTTAGTCTTCGTTTTGATAAGTCGCAATACATTCCAAAACATGTATCTTTTGAACCATGAGGAACTGCGGGCGGTCAATATGTTTTCAAAAGCCGTCTAAATCACTCCGACATAGCAGGCGAGGAATCCATTTTCTCATTTCAGGTAAAATCTTTCATTTAAGTGATTTTTGGAGCAATGTTATTATTCAGCACCAAATTATTGACCTAAAACTTGTTTTCGGACCAGGAGGAGGTGTTACCATGTTTTCCGACTCCATAAACCTCTCGAACTTGCTTTTACTCGCTCATTAGTCGTGTCGGGCAAACGGGGAATATATCCTAGTGTTCGACCAGACAGATATATACGATTGTGGCGAATGTACTGACGGGTGCGATCCTACCAGCACTATTGCACCGGATCCCATCAGAACTCCGCAGTTAAGCTTGCTTGGGCGCGAGCAGTACTAGAATGGGTGACCCCCGGGACGTCCTCGTGTTGCACCCTTTTTCTACTTTGTGTGGTTGTAGCATTCGTTTTGGTAAGTCGCCATACACTAGAAAACATGTATCATTCGAACCATGAGGAACTGCGGCGCGGTCAAAAGGTTTTCCGAAAGCCCCGTTAAACCACTCCGACATGGCAACGGGCGAGGAATCCATTTTCTCATTTCGGTGAAAATCTTTCATTTAAGTGATTTTTGGAGCAATGTTGTTATTCGCACCAAATTATTGACCTAAAAAACTTGTTTCGGACCAGGAGGAGGTGTTACCATGTTTTCCGACTCCATAAACCTCTCGGAACTTGCTTGACTCGGTCATTAGTCATGTCGGACCAACGGTGAATATATCCGAGTGTTCGACCAAAAAGATATATATCATTGTGTCGAATGTACTAGCGGGGGCGATCATACCAGCACTAATGCGCCGAATCCCATCAGAACTCCGCAGTTAAGCGTGCTTGGGCGAGAGTAGTACTAGGATGGGTGACCTCCCGGGAAGTCCTCGTGTTGCACCCCTTTTTCTACTTTTTGTGTTTTTAGTCTTCGTTTTGATAAGTCGCAATACATTCGAAAACATGTATCTTTATAACCATGAGGAACTGCGGCGCGGTCAATATGTTTTCAGCCCGTTAAATCACTCCCGACATGGCAACGGCGAGGAATCCATTTTTCTCATTTCGGAATAAAAATCTTTCTGTTTAAGTGATTTTTGGAGCAATGTTGTTATTACGCACCAAATTATTGACCTAAAAACTTGTTTTCGGACCAGGAGGAGGTGTTACCATGTTTTCCGACTCCATAAACCTCTGGAACTTGCTTTTACGTTCATTAGTCATGTCCGGACCAACGGTGAATATATCCTAGTGTTACACCAAAAAAGATATATACGATTGTGTCGAATGTACTAATGGGTGCGATCATACCAGCACTAATGCACCGGATCCCATCAGAACTCCATGATTAAGCGTGCTTGGGCGAGAGTATTAGGATGGGTGACCTCCGGGAAGTCCTCGTGTTGCACCCTTTTTCTACTTTTTGTGTTTTTAGTCTTCGTTTTGATAAGTCGCATAATACATTGAAAAACATGTATCTTTTGAACCATGAGGAACTCTGGTGGCAGTCAATATGTTTTCCGAAAGCCCGTTAAATCACTCCGAGCATAGGCAAGGAATCCATTTTTCTCATTTGGTGAAAATCTTTCTGCTTAAGTGATTTTTGGAGCAATGTTGTTATTCGCGACCAAATTATTGACCTAAAAACTTGTTTTCGGACCAGGAGGAGGTGTTACCATGTTTTCCTACTCCATAAACCTCTCGGAACTTGCTTTTACTCGCTCATTAGTCATCTCCGGACCAACGGTGAATATATCCTAGTGTTCGACCAAAAGGGATATATACGATTGTGTCGAATGTACTAGGTGCGATCATACCAAGACTAATGCAATCGGATCCCATCAGAACTCAGGTTAAGCGTGCTTGGCAAGAGTAGTACTAGGATGGGTGACCTCCGGAGAATCCTCGTGGTTGCACCCTTTTTCTACTTTTTGTGTTTTTAGTCTTCGTTTTGATAAGTCATGCATACATTCGAAAACATGTATCTTTTGAACCATGAGGAACTCGGTAGCGGTCAATATGTTTCCGAAGCCCCGTTAAATCACTCCGACATGGCAACGGCGAGGAATCCATTTTCTCATTTCGGGCTTAAAATCTTTCTGTTTAAGTGATTTTTGGAGCAATTTGTTATTCGCATTCAAATTATTGACCTAAAAACTTGTTTTCGACCGGGGAGGAGGTGTTACCATGTTTTCCGACTCCATAAACCTCTCGAACTTGCTATACTCGTTCATATGTCATGGCGGACCAATGGTGAATATATCCTAGTGTTCGCCCAAAAAGATATATATGATTGTGTCAAGTGTACTAACGGGTGCGATCATACCAAGCACTAATGCACGGATCCCATCAGAACTCCGCATTAAGCGTGCTTGGGCGGAGAAGTACTAGGATGGGTGACCTCCGGGAAGTCCTCGTGTTGCACCTTTTCTTCTCTTTTGTGTTTTTTAGTCTTCGTTTTGATAAGTCGTGCATACATTCAAAACATGTATCTTTTGAACCATGAGGAACTGCGGTAGCGGTCAATATGTTTTCCGAAGCCCGTTAAATCACTCCGACATAGCATTGGCGAGGGAATCCATTTTCTCATTTCCGCGAAAATCTTTCATTTAAGTGATTTTGGAGCAATGTTGTTATTAGCCCAAATTATTGACCTAAAAACTTGTTTTCGGACCAGGAGGAGGTGTTACCATGTTTTCCCGACTCCATAAACCTCTCGGAACTTGCTTTACTCGCTCATTAGTCATGTCGGACCAACGGTGAATATATCCTAGTGTTCGACCAAAAAGATATATCCGATTGTGTCGAATGTACTAACGGGTGCGATCATACCAGCACTAATGCACGGATCCCATCAGAACTCCCTGATTAAGCGTGCTTGGGCGAAAGTAGTACTAGGATGGGTGACCTCGAAGTCCTCGTGTTGCACCCCTTTTTCTACTTTTTGTTTTTTAGTCTTCGCTTTGATAAGTCGCAATACATTAAAAACATGTATCTTTTGAACCATGAGGAACTGCTGCGCGGTCAATATGTTTTCCGAAAGCCCGTTAAATCACTCCGACATGGCAACGTAGAGAATCCATTTTCTCATTTCGGTAAAAATCTTTTGTTTAAGTGATTTTTGGAGCAATGTTGTTATTCGCACCAAATTATTGACCTAAAACTTGTTTTCGGACCAAGGAGGAGGTGTTACCATGTTTTCCGACTCCATAAACCTCTCGGAACTTGCTTTTACCGTTCATTAGTCATGTCGGACCAACGGTGAATATATCCTAGTGTTCGACCAAAAGATATATCTCGATTGTGTCGAATGTACTAACTGGGTGCGATCATACACCTAATGCACCGGATCCCATCAGAACCTCCCGCGATTAAGCGTGCCTAGGCGAGAGTAGTACTAGGATGGGTGACCTCCCGGGAAGTCCCTGTGTTGCACCCCTTTTTCTACTTTTTGTGTTTTTAGTCTTCGCTTTGATAAGTCGCAATACATTCGAAAACATGTATCTTTTGAACCATGAGGAACTGCGGCGCGGTCAATATGTTTTCCGAAAGCCCCGTTAAATCACTCCGACATGGCAACGGCAAGGGAATCCATTTTCTCATTTCGGGCGAAAATCTTTCTGTTTAAGTGATTTTTGGAGCAATGTTGTTATTCGCACCAAATTATTGACCTAAAAACTTGTTTTCGGACCAGAGAGGAGGTGTTACCATGTTTTCCGACTCCATAAACCTCTCAGAACTTGCTTTACTCGTTCATTAGTCATGTCGGACCAACGGTGAATATATCCTAGTGTTCGACCAAAAAGATATATACGATTGTGTCGAATGTACTAACGGGTGCGATCATACCAGCACTAATGCACCGGATCCCATCAGAACTCCGCAGTTAAGCGTGCTTGGGCGAGAGTATTACTAGGATGGGTGACCTCCTGAAGTCCTCGTGTTAGCACCCTTTTTCTACTTTTTTGTGTTTTGTCTTCGTTTGATAAGTTCGCAATACATTCAAAACATGTATCTTTTGAACCATGAGGAACTGGCCGCGGTCAATATGTTTTCCAAAAGCCCCGATTAAATCACTCCGACATATGGCGGCGAGGAATCCATTTTCTCATTTTAGGCGAAAATCTTTCCGTTTAAGTGATTTTTTGGAGCAATGTTGTTATTTACACTCAAATTATTGACCTAAAAACTTGTTTCGGACCAGGAGGAGGTGTTACCATGTTTTCCTCCGACTCCTAAACCTCTCGAACTTGCTTTTACTCGTTCATTAGTCATGTCCGGACCAAGGTGAATATATCCTAGTGTTCAACCAAAAAGATATATACGATTGTGTAATGTACTAGGGTGCGATCATACCAGCACTAATGCACCCGGATCCCATCAGAACTCCAATTAAGCGTGCTTGGCGAGAGTAGTACTAGGATGGTGACCTCCAGGAAGTCCTCGTGTTGCACCCTTTTCTACTTTTTTGTGTTTTTAGTCTTCGCTTTGATAAGTCCCAATACATTCAAAACATGTATCTTTTGAACCATGAGGAACTGCGGCATGGTCAATATGTTTTCAAAACTGTTAAATCACTCCATAGCATGGCGGCGAGGAATCCATTTTCTCATTTCGGTGAAAATCTTTGTTTAAGTGATTTTTGGAGCAATGTTATTCATTCCACCAAATTATTGACCTAAAAACTTGTTTTCGGACCAGGGAGGAGGTGTTACCATGTTTTCGACTCCATAAACCTCTCGAACTTGCTTTACTCGCTCATTAGTCATGTCGGCCCAACGGTGAATATATCCTAGTGTTCGACCAAAAAGATATATATGATTGTGTCGAATGTACTAACCGGTGCGATCATACCAGCACTAATGCACCGGATCCCATCAGAACTCATGATTAAGTGCTTGCGAGAGTAGTACTAGGATGGGTGACCTCCAAGGTCCGTTGCACCCCTTTTTCTACTTTTTGTGTTTTAGTCTTCGTTTTGATAAGTCGCAATACATTCAAAACATGTATCTTTTGAACCATGAGGAACTCTGGGGCGGTCAATATGTTTTCAAAAGCCCGTTAAATCACTCCGGCAGCCAACGGGAGAATCCATTTTTTCATTTCGGGCAAAATCTTTCGTTTAAGTGATTTTTGGAGCAATGTTGTTTTTCGCACCAAATTATTGACCTAAAAACTTGTTTCGGACCGAGGGGGAGGTGTTACCATGTGTTCCGACTCCATAAACCTCTCGAACTTGCTTTACTCGTTCATTAGTCATGTCGGACAAACGGTGAATATATCCTAGTGTTCACCAAAAAGAATATACGATTGTGTCGAATGTACTAAAGGGTGTGATCATACAAAAAGCACTAATGCACCGGATCCCATCAGAACTCATGATTAAGCGTGCTTAGGCGAGTAGTACTAGGATGGGTGACCTCCCGGGAAGTCCTCGTGTTGCACCCATTTTTCTACTTTTTTTGTTTTTAGTCTTCGTTTTGATAAGTCGCAATACATTCAAAAACATGTATCTTTTGAACCATGAGGAACTGCGGCGCGGTCAATATGTTTTCCGAAAGCCCCGTTAAATCACTCCGACATGGCAACGGCGAGGGAATCCATTTTCTCATTTCGGGCGAAAATCTTTCTGTTTAAGTGATTTTTGGAGCAATGTTGTTATTCGCACCAAATTATTGACCTAAAAACTTGTTTTCGGACCGAGGAAGGTGTTACCATGCTTTCCGACTCCATAAACCTCTCGAACTTGCTTTTACTCGTTCATTAGTCATGTCGGACCAACGGTGAATATATCCTAGTGTTCGACCAAAAAGAGATATATACGATTGTGTCGAATGTACTAACAAAGTGTGTCATACAACTACATGCCCGGATCCCATCGTAACTCCATGGTTAAGCGTGCTTGGGCGAGTAGTACTAGGATGGGTGACCTCCGAGAAGTCCTCGTGGTTGCACCCTTTTTCTACTTTTGTGTTTTTAGTCTTCGTTTTGATAAGTCGTAATACATTGAAAACATGTATCTTTTGAACCATGAGGAACTGCGGCCTTGGTCAATATGTTTTCCGAAGCCCCGTTAAATCACTCCGAATGGCAGCGAAATCCATTTTTCATTTGGGCGAAAATCTTTTCATGTTAAGTGATTTTTGGAGCAATGTTGTTATTACCAAATTATTGACCTAAAAACTTGTTTCGGACCAGGGAGGAGGTGTTACCATGTTTTCCGACTCCATAAACCTCGGAACTTGCTTTTACTCGTTCATTAGTCATGTCGGACCAACGGTGAATATATCCTAGTGTTCCACCAAAAAGATATATCTGATTGTGTCGAATGTACTAACGGGTGCGATCATACCAGCACTAATGCACCGGATCCCATCAGAACTCAGGATTAAGCGTTAGCTTGGCGAGAGTAGTACTAGGATGGGTGACCTCCCGGAAGTCCTCGTGTTGCACCCCTTTTTCTACTTTTTGTGTTTTTAGTCTTCGTTTGATAAGTCGTAATACATTCGAAAACATGTATCTTTTGAACCATGAGGAACATGGTAGCGGTCAATATGTTTTCCGAAGCCCCGTTAAATCACTCCGACATGGCAACGGGCGAGGGAATCCATTTTCTCATTTCGGCTAAAATCTTTGTTTAAGTGATTTTTGGAGCAATGTTGTTATTCGCTACCAAATTATTGACCTAAAAACTTGTTTCGGACCGGGGAGGAGGTGTTACCATGTTTTCCGACTCCATAAACCTCTCGAACTTGCTTTACTCGCTCATTAGTCATGTCGGACCAACGGTGAATATATCCTAGTGTTCCACCAAAAGATATATAACGATTGTGTTAATGTACTAACGGGTGCGATCATACAAGCACTAATGCACCGGATCCCATCAGAACTCCAGATTAAGCGTGCTTGGCAGAGTAGTACTAGGATGGGTGACCTCCGGAAGTCCTCGTGTTGCACCCTTTTTCTACTTTTTGTGTTTTTAGTCTTCGTTTTGATAAGTCATAATACATTGAAAACATGTATCTTTTGAACCATGAGGAACTGCGGCGCGGTCAATATTATTTCCGATAGCCCCGTTAATTCACTCTGACATGGCATCGAAAAGGTAATCCATTTTCTCATTTCGGGCGAAAATCTTTCTGTTTAAGTGATTTTTGGAGCAATGTTGTTACTCGCCCCAATTTATTGACCTACAAACTTGTTTGCGGACCAGAGCGGAGGTGTTACCATGTTTTCGACTCCATAAACCTCTCGAACTTGCTTTACTCGTTCATTGGTCCTGTCGGCCCAACGGTGACAATACCCTAGTGGTCGACCAAATATATTTATACGATTGTGTCGAGTGTTTTAACCGGGTGGATCATACCAGCCCTAAAGCACCGTATCCCATCAGAACTCCAGTGATTAACGTGCTTAGGCGAGAGTAGTACTAGGATGGGTGACCTCCGGGAAGTCCCTCGTGTTGCACCCTTTTTCTACTTTTTGTGTTTTTAGTCTTCGTTTTGATAAGTCGCAATAATTCAAAACATGTATCTTTTGAACCATGAGGAACTGCGGAGCGGTCAATATGTTTTCCGAAGCCCGTTAAATCACTCCACGGCAATGGCGAGGGAATCCATTTTCTCATTTGGCTAAAATCTTTCTGTTTAAGTGATTTTTGGAGCAATGTTATTATTCGCACCCAAATTATTGACCTAAAAACTTGTTTTCGGACCGAGGAGGAGGTGTTACCATGTTTTCCGACTCCATAAACCTCTCTGAACTTGCTTTACTTTCGCTCATTAGTCATGTCGGACCAACGGTGAATATATCCTAGTGTTCACCAAAAAATATATACGATTGTGTCGAAATGTACTAACAGATGCGATCATACCAAAGCACTAATGCACGGATCCCATCAGAACTCCAGAGTTAAGCGTGTCTAGGCGAGAGTAGTACTAGGATGGGTGACCTCCCGGGAAGTCCCCGTGTTGCACCCCTTTTTCTACTTTTTGTGTTTTTAGTCTTCGTTTTGATAAGTCATGATACATTCGAAACATGTATCTTTTGAACCATGAGGAACTGCGGTAGCGGTCAATATGTTTTCCAAAAGCCCGTTAAATCACTCCGACATAGGCAGCGGAGGAATCCATTTTTCTCATTTGGTGAAAAATCTTTCGTTTAAGTGATTTTTTGGAGCAATGTTGTTATTCAAGCACCAAATTATTGACCTAAAACTTGTTTTCGGACCAGGGAGGAGGTGTTACCATGTTTTCGACTCCATAAACCTCTCGAACTTGCTTTACTCGTTCATTAGTCATGTCGGACCAACGGTGAATATATCCTAGTGTTCGCCCACCAAAAAATATATCCGATTGTGTCAGATGTACTAGCAGGTGCGATCATACCAAAGCACTAATGCACCGGATCCCATCAGAACTCCGCATGTTAAGCGTGCTTGGGCAGAGTAGTACTAGGATGGGTGACCTCCGGGAAGTCCTCGTGTTGCACTTTTTTCTACTTTTTTGTGTTTTTAGTCTTCGTTTGATAAGTCGTAATACATTCGAAAACATGTATCTTTTGAACCATGAGGAACTTGCGCGGTCAATATGTTTTCCGAAAAAGCCCGTTAAATCACTCCGACATAGCAACGGCGAATCCATTTTCTTCATTTGGTAAAAATCTTTTGTTTAAGTGATTTTTGGAGCAATGTTGTTATTCGCCCAAATTATTGACCTAAAACTTGTTTTCGGACCAGGGAGGAGGTGTTACCATGTTTTCCGACTCCATAAACCTCTCGAACTTGCTTTTCGTTCATTAGTCATGTCCGGACCAACGGTGAATATATCCTAGTGTTCGACCAAAAAGATATATACGATTGTGTCGAATGTACTAAACGGGTGCGATCATACCAGACACTAATGCCATGGATCCCATCAGAACTCCCGGAGTTAAGCGTGCTTGGGCGAGTAGTACTAGGATGGGTGACCTCCGGGAAGTCCTCGTGTTGCACCCTTTTTCTACTTTTTGTGTTTTAGTCTTCGTTTTGATAAGTCATACATACATTCGAAAACATGTATCTTTTGAACCATGAGGAACTGCGGTCAATATGTTTTCCGAACCCCGTTAAATCACTCCGACAGGCAGGCAGGCGAGGAATCCATTTTCTCATTTTGGCGAAAAATCTTTACTGTTTAAGTGATTTTTGGAGCAATGTTGTTATTCGCACCAAATTATTGACCTAAAAACTTGTTTCGGACCAGAGGAGGTGTTACCATGTTTTCCGACTCCATAAACCTCTCGAACTTGCTTTACTCGTTCATTAGTCATGTCGGACCAACGGTGAATATATCCTAGTGTTGACCAAAAAAGATATATACTGATTGTGTCGAATGTACTAACGGGTGCGATCATACCAAGCACTAATGCACCGGATCCCATCAGAACTCCATGATTAGCGTGCTTGGCAGAAGAAGTACTAGGATGGGTGACCTCCCGAAGTCCTCGTGTTGCACCTTTTTCTACTTTTTTGTGTTTTTAGTCTTCGTTTTGATAAGTCAGATACATTCGAAAACATGTATCTTTTGAACCATGAGGAACTGCAGCGGTCAATATGTTTTCCGAAAAGCCCCGTTAAATCACTCCGACATAGCAACGGCGAGGAATCCATTTTCTCATTTCAGGTAAAATCTTTCGTTTAAGTGATTTTTGGAGCAATGTTGTTATTCGCTCAAATTATTGACCTACAAACTTGTTGTCGGAGAAGGGAGAAGGTGTTACCTCGTTTTCTGACTCCAAACACCACACGGAACACGCTTTACTCGTTCATTAGCCATGTCGGACCAACGGTGAATATATCCTAGTGTTCCACCAAAAAGATATATAGATTGTGTCGAATGTACTACTGGTGCGATCATACCAGCACTAATGCACCGGATCCCATCGAACTCCGGGATTAAGCGTGCCTAGGCGAGAGTAGTACTAGGATGGGTGACCTCCCAGGAAGTCCCCGTGTTGCACCCCTTTTTCTCCTTTTTTTGTTTTTAGTCTTCGTTTTGATAAGTCGCAATACATTCGAAAACATGTATCTTTTGAACCATGAGGAACTGGTAGCGGTCAATATGTTTTCCGAAGCCCGTTAAATCACTCCGCATAGCAGCGAGGAATCCATTTTCTCTCATTTCGGGTAAAATCTTTCGTTTAAGTGATTTTTGGAGCAATGTTGTTATTCGCACCAAATTATTGACCTAAAAACTTGTTTTCAGACCCAGGAGGAGGTGTTACCATGTTTTCCGACTCCATAAACCT
Source organism: Cardamine occulta (assembly GCA_028015245.1). Classification (NCBI taxonomy): domain Eukaryota; kingdom Viridiplantae; phylum Streptophyta; class Magnoliopsida; order Brassicales; family Brassicaceae; genus Cardamine; species Cardamine occulta. The sequence continues at coordinate 15,278,361 of CM051380.1, read as the reverse complement.
CTCGAACCTTGCTTTTACTCGTTCATTAGTCATGTCGGACCAACGGTGAATATATCCTAGTGTTCGACCCAAAAGATATATACGATTGTGTCGAATGTACTAAGCAGTGCGATCATACCAGCACTAATGCACGGATCCCATCAGAACTCCGCGATTAAGCGTGCTTGGCGAGAGTAGTACTAGGATGGGTGACCTCGGGAAGTCCTCGTGTTGCACCCTTTTCTACTTTTTTGTGTTTTAGTCTTCGCTTTGATAAGTCATAATACATTCAAAAACATGTATCTTTTGAACCATGAGGAACTCTTGGCGCGTCAATATGTTTTCCAAAAGCCCGTTAAATCACTCCGACATGGCAGCGCGAGGGAATCCATTTTCTCATTTCAAGGTAAAATCTTTCGTTTAAGTGATTTTTGAGCAATGTTGTTATTCGCTCAAATTATTGACCTAAAAACTTGTTTTCGGACGAGGAGGAGGTGTTACCATGTTTTCCGACTCCATAAACCTCTCGAACTTGCTTTACTGGTTCTTTCGTCATGTCGGACCAACGGTGAATATATCCTAGTGTTCGACCAAAAAGATATATACGATTGTGTCGAAGGTACTAACGGGTGCGATCATACCAGCACTAATGCACCGGATCCCATCAGAACTCCGCGGTTAAGCGTGCTTGGGCGAGAGTAGTACTAGGATGGGTGACCTCCCGGGAAGTCCTCGTGTTGCACCCCTTTTTCTACTTTTTGTGTTTTTCGTCTTCGTTTTGATAAGTCGCAATACATTCGAAAACATGTATCTTTTGAACCATGAGGAACTGGTAGTCAATATGTTTTCCAAAAGCCCGTTAAATCACTCCGACATGGCAATGGCGAGGAATCCATTTTCTCATTTCGGCGAAAATCTTTCGTTTAAGCGATTTTTGGAGCAATGCTGTTATTCGTACCAAATTATTGACCTTAAACCTTGTTTTCGGACCAGAGAGGAGGTGTTACCATGTTTTCCGACTCCATAAACCTCCTCGGAACTTGCTTTACTCGTTCATTAGTCATGTCCGGACCAACGGTGAATATATCCTAGTGTTCGACCAAAAGAAATATACTGATTGTGTCGAATGTACTAACAGTGCGATCATACAAGCACTAATGCACGGATCCCATCAGAACTCCATGAGTTAAGCGTGCTTGGGCGAGTAGTACTAGGATGGGTGACCTCCGGGAAGTCCTCGTGTTGCCCCCTTTTTCTACTTTTTGTGTTTTTAGTCTTCGTTTTGATAAGTCGTAATACATTGAAAACATGTATCTTTTGAACCATGAGGAACTGCTTGGCGCGGTCAATATGTTTTTCAAAAAGCCCGTTAAATCACTCCGACATGGCAGCAGCGAGGGAATCCATTTTCTCATTTGGTAAAAATCTTTGTTTAAGTGATTTTTGGAGCAATGTTGTTATTACGCAACAAATTATTGACCTAAAAACTTGTTTTCGGACCAGGAGGAGGGGGTACCATGTTTTCCGACTCCAGAAACCGCTCGGGACTTGCTTTTACTCGCTCATTAGTCATGTCGGACCAACGGTGAATATATCCTAGTGTTCGACCAAAAAGATATATACGATTGTGTCGAATGTACTAACGGGTGCGATCATACCAGCACTAATGCACCGGATCCCATAAGAACTCCGCAGTTAAGCGTGCTCGGGCGAGAGTAGTACTAGGATGGGTGACCTCCTGGGAAGTCCTCGTGTTGCACCCCTTTTTCTACTTTTTGTGTTTTTAGTCTTCGTTTTGATAAGTCGCAATACATTCGAAAACATGTATCTTTTGAACCATGAGGAACTGCGGCGCGGTCAATATGTTTTCCGAAAGCCCCGTTAAATCACTCCGACATGGCAATGACGAGGGAATCCATTTTCTCATTTGGGGCAAAAATCTTTCTTCTTAAGTGATTTTTGGAGCAATTTTGTTATTCGCACCAAATTATTGACCTAAAAACTTGTTTTCGGACCAGGGAGGAGGTGTTACCATGTTTTCCGACTCCATAAACCTCTCGGAACTTGCTTTACTCGTTCATTAGTCAACTCGGACCAACCAACGGTGAATATATCCTAGTGTTCGACCATAAAGATATATCTGATTGTGTCGAATGTACTAAACGGGATGCGATCATACCAGCAGACTAATGCACCGGATCCCATCAGAACTCCATGATTAAAGCGTGCTTGGGCAGAGTAGTACTAGGATGGGTGACCTCCCGGAAGTCCTCGTGTTGCCCCTTTTCTACTTTTTTGTGTTTTTAGTCTTCGTTTTGATAAGTCGCTAATACATTCGAAAACACGTATCTTTTGAACCATGAGGAACTGCGGCGCGGTCAATATGTTTTCAGCAGCCCGTTAAATCACTCCGACATGGCAACGGCGAGGAATCCATTTTCTCATTTCGGTAAAAATCTTTTCTTTTAAGTGATTTTTGGAGCAATGTTGTTATTCGCACCAAATTATTGACCTAAAAACTTGTTTTCGGACCAGTGGAGGAGGTGTTACCATGTTTTCCGACTCCATAAACCTCTCGAACTTGCTTTACTCGTTCATTAGTCATGTCGGACCAACGGTGAATATATCCTAGTGTTCCACCAAAAAGATATATCCGATTGTGTCGAATGTACTAAGCAGGTGCGATCATACCAGCACTAATGCCACGGATCCCATCAGAACTCCATGGTTAAGCGTGCTTGGCGAGAGTAGTACTAGGATGGGTGACCTCCCAGGAAGTCCTCGTGTTGCACACCTTTTTCTACTTTATGTGTATTTAGTCTTCGTTTTGATAAGTAGAAATAAATTCGAAAACCTATATCTTTTGAACCATGAGGAACTCGGTGCGGTCAATATGTTTTCCAAAAGCCCGTTAAATCACTCCGACATGGCAACGGCGAGGAATCCATTTTTCTCATTTCAGGAAAATCTTTCTGTTTAAGTGATTTTTGGAGCAATGTTGTTAATCGCACCAAATTATTGACCTAAAAACTTGTTTCGGACCGGGGAGGAGGGGTTACCATGTTTTCCGACTCCATAAACCTCTCGGAACTTGCTTTCTCGTTCATTAGTCATGTCGGACCAACAGTGAATATATCCTGGTGTTCGACCAAAAAGATATATACGATTGTGTCGAATGTACTAACGGGTGCGATCATACCAGCACTAATGCACCGGATCCCATCAGAACTCCACAGTCAAGCGTGCTTGGGCGAGAGTAGTACTAGGTTGGGTGACCTCCCGGGAAGTCCTCGTGTTGCACCCCTTTTTCTACTTTTTGTGTTTTTAGTCTTCGTTTTGATAAGTCGCAATACATTCGAAAACATGTATCTTTTGAACCATGAGGAACTGCGGCGCGGTCAATATGTTTTCCGAAAGTCCCGTTAAATCACTCTGACATGGCAACGGCTAGGGAATCCATTTTCTTATTTCGGGCAAAAATCATTCTGTTTAAGTGATTTTTGGAGCAATGTTGTTATTCGCACCAAATTATTGACCTAAAAACTTGTTTTCGGACCAGAGAGGAGGTGTTACCATGTTTTCCGACTCCATAAACCTCTCGGAACTTGCTTTACTCGTTCATTAGTCATGTCGGACCAACGGTGAATATATCCTAGTGTTCGACCCAAAAGATATATACGATTGTGTCGAATGTACTAACGGGTGCGATCATACCAGCACTAATGCACCGGATCCCATCAGAACTCCGCAGTTAAGCGTGCTTGGGCGAGAGTAGTACTAGGATGGGTGACCTCCCGGGAAGTCCTCGTGTTGCACCCCTTTTTCTACTTTTTGTGTTTTTAGTCTTCGTTTTGATAAGTCGCAATACATTCGAAAACATGTATCTTTTGAACCATGAGGAACTGCGGCGCGGTCAATATGTTTTCCGAAAGCCCTGTTAAATCACTCCGACATGGCAACGACGAGGGAACCCTTTTTCTCATTTCGGCCGAAAATCTTTCTTCTTAAGTGGTTTTTGGAGCAATTTTGTTATTCGCACCAAATTATTGACCAAAAAACCTTTTTTCGGACCAGGGAGGAGGTGTTACCATGTTTTCCGACTCCATAAACCTCTCGGAACTTGCTTTACTCGTTCATTAGTCATGTCGGACCAACGGTGAATATATCCTAGTGTTCGACCAAAAAGATATATACGATTGTGTCGAATGTACTAACGGGTGCGATCATACCAGCACTAATGCACCGGATCCCATCAGAACTCCGCAGTTAAGCGTGCCTAGGCGAGAGTAGTACTAGGATGGGTGACCTCCCGGGAAGTCCCCGTGTTGCACCCCTTTTTCTACTTTTTGTGTTTTTAGTCTTCGTTTTGATAAGTCGCAATACATTCGAAAACATGTATCTTTTGAACCATGAGGAACTGCGGCGCGGTCAATATGTTTTCCGAAAGCCCCGTTAAATCACTCCGACATGGCAATGGCAAGGGAATCCATTTTCTCATTTCGGGCGAAAATCTTTCTGTTTAAGTGATTTTTGGAGCAATGTTGTTATTCGCACCAAATTATTGACCTAAAAACTTGTTTTCGGACCAGAGAGGAGGTGTTACCATGTTTTCCGACTCCATAAACCTCTCGGAACTTGCTTTACTCGTTCATTAGTCATGTCAGACCAACGGTGAATATATCCTAGTGTTCGACCAAAAAGATATATACGATTGTGTCGAATGTACTAACGGGTGCGATCATACCAGCACTAATGCACCGGATCCCATCAGAACTCCGCAGTTAAGCGTGCCTAGGCGAGAGTAGTACTAGGATGGGTGACCTCCCGGGAAGTCCCCGTGTTGCACCCCTTTTTCTACTTTTTGTGTTTTTAGTCTTCGTTTTGATAAGTCGCAATACATTCGAAAACATGTATCTTTTGAACCATGAGGAACTGCGGCGCGGTCAATATGTTTTCAAAAAAGCCCGTTAAATCACTCCGACATGGCAACGGCGAGGAATCCATTTTCTCATTTCGGTAAAAATCTTTCTGTTTAAGTGATTTTTGGAGCAATGTTGTTATTCGCGACCAAATTATTGACCTAAAAACTTGTTTTCGGACCAGGGAGGAGGTGTTACCATGTTTTCCGACTCCATAAACCTCTCGGAACTTGTTTCTTCGTTCATTAGTCATGTCGGACCAACGGTGAATATATCCTAGTGTTCGACCAAAAAGATATATCCGATTGTGTCGATATATCTAACGAGTGCGATCATACCAGCACTAATGCACCGGATCCCATCAGAACTCCATGATTAAGCGTGCTTGGGCAGAGTAGTACTAGGATGGGTGACCTCCTAGAAGTCCTCGTGTTGCGCCCCTTTTTCTTCTTTTTGTGTTTTTGGGCTTCGTTTTGATCAGTCGCAAAACATACGAATACATGTAGCTTTCGATCCATTAGGAGCTGCTGGCGGTCAATATGTTTTTCGAAAAGCCCGTTAAATCACTCCGACATGGCAATGGCGAGGAATCCATTTTTTCATTTCGGTGAAAATCTTTCTGTTTAAGTGATTTTTGGAGCAATGTTGTTATTCGCACCAAATTATTGACCTAAAAACTTGTATTCAGACCAGGGAGGAGGTGTTACCATGTTTTCCGACTCCATAAACCTCTCGGAACTTGCTTTACTCGTTCATTAGTCATGTCGGACCAACGGTGAATATATCCTAGTGTTCGACCAAAAAGATATATACGATTGTGTCGAATGTACTAACGGGTGCGATCATACCAGCACTAATGCACCGGATCCCATCAGAACTCCGCAGTGAAGCGTGCTTGGGCGAGAGTAGTACTAGGATGGGTGACCTCCCGGGAAGTCCTCGTGTTGCACCCCTTTTTCTACCTTTTGTGTTTTTAGTCGTCGTCTTGATAAGTCGCTATACCTTCGAAAACAGGTATCTTTTGAACCATGAGGAACTGCTGGTCGGTCAATATGTTTTCCAAAAGCCCCGTTAAATCACTCCGACATGGCAACGGCGAGGAATCCATTTTTCTCATTTGGTGAAAATCATTCTGTTTAAGTGATTTTTGGAGCAATGTTGTTATTCGCACCAAATTATTGACCTAAAAACTTGTTTTCGGACCAGGGAGGAGGTGTTACCATGTTTTCCGACTCCATAAACCTCTCGGAACTTGCTTTACTCGTTCATTAGTCATGTCGGACCAGAGGTGAATATATCCTAGTGTTCGACCCAAAAGATATATACGATTGTGTCGAATGTATTACTAGCGGTGCGATCATACCAGCACTAATGCACCGGATCCCATCATGAACTCCATGATTAAGCGTGCTTAGGCGAGTAGTACTAGGATGGGTGACCTCCCGGGAAGTCCTCGTGTTGCACCGCTTTTTCTACTTTTTGTGTTTTTAGTCTTCGTTTTGATAAGTCGCAATACATTCGAAAACAGGTAGCTTTTGCACCCGGAGGAACTGCGGCGCGGTCAATATGTTTTCCGAAAGCCCCGTTAAATCACTCCGACATGGAAACGGCGAGGGAATCCATTTTCTCATTTCGGGCGAAAATCTTTCTGTTTAAGTGATTTTTGGAGCAATGTTGTTATTCGCACCAAATTATTGACCTAAAAACTTGTATTCAGACCAGGGAGGAGGTGTTACCATGTTTTCCGACTCCATAAACCTCTCAGAACTTGCTTTACTCGTTCATTAGTCATGTCGGACCAACGGTGAATATATCCTAGTGTTCGACCAAAAAGATATATACGATTGTGTCGAATGTACTAACGGGTGCGATCATACCAGCACTAATGCACCGGATCCCATCAGAACTCCGCAGTTAAGCGTGCTTGGGCGAGAGTAGTACTAGGATGGGTGACCTCCCGAGAAGTCCTCGTGTTGCACTTCTTTTCTACTTTTTGTGTTTTTAGTCTTCGTTTTGATAAGTCGCAATACATTCGAAAACATGTATCTTTTGAACCATGAGGAACTGCGGCGCGGTCAATATGTTTTCCGAAAGCCCCGTTAAATCACTCCGACATGGCAATGGCGAGGGAATCCATTTTCTCATTTCGGGCAAAAATCTTTCTGTTTAAGTGATTTTTGGAGCAATGTTGTTATTCGCACCAAATTATTGACCTAAAAACTTGTTTTCGGACCAGGGAGGAGGTGTTACCATGTTTTCCGACTCCATAAACCTCTCGGAACTTGCTTTACTCGTTCATTAGTCATGTCGGACCAACGGTGAATATATCCTAGTGTTCGACCAAAAAGATATATACGATTGTGTCGAATGTACTAACGGGTGCGATCATACCAGCACTAATGCACCGGATCCCATCAGAACTCCGCAGTTAAGCGTGCCTAGGCGAGAGTAGTACTAGGATGGGTGACCTCCCGGGAAGTCCTCGTGTTGCACCCCTTTTTCTACTTTTTGTGTTTTTAGTCTTCGTTTTGATAAGTCGCAATACATTCGAAAACATGTATCTTTTGAACCATGAGGAACTGCGGCGCGGTCAATATGTTTTCCGAAAGCCCCGTTAAATCACTCCGACATGGCAACGGCGAGGGAATCCATTTTCTCATTTCGGGCGAAAATCTTTCTGTTTAAGTGATTTTTGGAGCAATGTTGTTATTCGCACCAAATTATTGACCTAAAAACTTGTTTTCGGACCAGGGAGGAGGTGTTACCATGTTTTCCGACTCCATAAACCTCTCGGAACTTGCTTTACTCGTTCATTAGTCATGTCGGACCAACGGTGAATATATCCTAGTGTTCGACCAAAAAGATATATACGATTGTGTCGAATGTACTAACGGGTGCGATCATACCAGCACTAATGCACCGGATCCCATCAGAACTCCGTAGTTAAGCGTGCTTAGGCGAGTGTAGTACTAGGATGGGTGACCTCCCTGGAAGTCCTCGTGTTGCACCCCTTTTTCTACTTTTTGTGTTTTTAGTCTTCGTTTTGATAAGTCGCAATACATTCGAAAACATGTATCTTTTGAACCATGAGGAACTGCGGTGCGGTCAATATGTTTTCCGAAAGCCCCGTTTAATCACTACGACATGGCAACGGCGATAGAATCCATTTTCTCATTTCGGGCGAAAATCATTCTGTTTAAGTGATTTTTGGAGCAATGTTGTTATTCGCACCAACTGCTGGACCTAAAAACTTGTTTACACACCTAGGAGGAGGTGGTACCATGTTTTCCGACTCCATAAACCTCTCGGAACTTGCGTGACTCGTTCATTAGTCATGTCGGACCAACGGTGAATATATACTAGTGTTCGACCAAAAAGATATATACGATTGTGTCGAATGTACTAACGGGTGCGATCATACCAGCACTAATGCACCGGATCCCATCAGAACTCCGCAGTTAAGCGTGCTTGGGCGAGAGTAGTACTAGGATGGGTGACCTCCCGGGAAGTCCTCGTGTTGCACCCCTTTTTCTACTTTTTGTGTTTTTAGTCTTCGTTTTGATAAGTCGCAATACATTCGAAAACATGTATCTTTTGAACCATGAGGAACTGCGGCGCGGTCAATATGTTTTCCGAAAGCCCCGTTAAATCACTCCGACATGGCAACGGCGAGGGAATCCATTTTCTCATTTCGGGCGAAAATCTTTCTGTTTAAGTGATTTTTGGAGCAATGTTGTTATTCGCACCAAATTATTGACCTAAAAACTTGTTTTCGGACCAGGGAGGAGGTGTTACCATGTTTTCCGACTCCATAAACCTCTCGGAACTTGCTTTACTCGTTCATTAGTCATGTCGGACCAACGGTGAATATATCCTAGTGTTCGACCAAAAAGATATATACGATTGTGTCGAATGTACTAACGGGTGCGATCATACCAGCACTAATGCACCGGATCCCATCAGAACTCCGCAGTTAAGCGTGCTTGGGCGAGAGTAGTACTAGGATGGGTGACCTCCCGGGAAGTCCTCGTGTTGCACCCCTTTTTCTACTTTTTGTGTTTTTAGTCTTCGTTTTGATAAGTCGCAATACATTCGAAAACATGTATCTTTTGAACCATGAGGAACTGCGGCGCGGTCAATATGTTTTCCGAAAGCCCCGTTAAATCACTCCGACATGGCAACGACGAGGGAATCCATTTTCTCATTTCGGGCAAAAATCTTTCTTCTTAAGTGGTTTTTGGAGCAATTTTGTTATTCGCACCAAATTATTGACCTAAAAACTTGTTTTCGGACAGGGGAGGAGGTGTTACCATGTTTTCCGACTCCATAAACCTCTCGGAACTTGCTTTACTCGTTCATTAGTCATGTCGGACCAACGGTGAATATATCCTAGTGTTCGACCAAAAAGATATATACGATTGTGTCGAATGTACTAACGGGTGCGATCATACCAGCACTAATGCACCGGATCCCATCAGAACTCCGCAGTTAAGCGTGCTTGGGCGAGAGTAGTACTAGGATGGGTGACCTCCCGGGAAGTCCTCGTGTTGCACCCCTTTTCTACTTTTTGTGTTTTTAGTCTTCGTTTTGATAAGTCGCAATACATTCGAAAACATGTATCTTTTGAACCATGAGGAACTGCGGCGCGGTCAATATGTTTTCCGAAAGCCCCGTTAAATCACTCCGATATGGCAACGGCGAGGGAATCCATTTTCTCATTTCGGGAGAAAGTCTTTCTGTTTAAGTGATCTTTGGGGCAATTTTGTTATTCGTAAGATAATATTGACCTAAAAACTTGTTTTCGGCCCAGGGAGGAGGTGTTACCATGTTTTCCGACTCCATAAACCTCTCGGAACTTGCTTTTACTCGTTCATTAGTCATGTCGGACCAACGGTGAATATATCCTAGTGTTCGACCAAAAAGATATATCTGATTGTGTCGAATGTACTAGCGAGTGCGATCATACCAGCACTAATGCACCGGATCCCATCAGAACTCCATGATTAAGCGTGCTTGGGCGAGAGTAGTACTAGGATGGGTGCCCTCTCGGGATGTCCCGGTGTTGCTCCCCTTTTGCTACTTTTTGTGTTTTTGGTCTTCGTTTTGATAAGTCATAATACATTCGAAAACATGTATCTTTTGAACCATGAGGAACTGCGGTGGTCAATATGTTTTCCAAAAGCCCCGTTAAATCACTCCGACATGGCAAGCGAGGGAATCCATTTTCTCATTTCGTGAAAATCTTTGTTTTAAGTGATTTTTGGAGCAATGTTGTTATTCGCACCAAATTATTGACCTAAAAACTTGTTTTCGGACCAGGGAGGAGGTGTTACCATGTTTTCCGACTCCATAAACCTCTCGGAACTTGCTTTACTCGTTCATTAGTCATGTCGGACCAACGGTGAATATATCCTAGTGTTCGACCAAAAGATATATACGATTGTGTCGAATGTACTAACGGGTGCGATCATACCAGCACTAATGCACCGGATCCCATCAGAACTCCGCAGTTAAGCGTGCTTGGGCGAGAGTAGTACTAGGATGGGTGACCTCCCGGGAAGTCCTCGTGTTGCACCCCTTTTTCTACTTTTTGTGTTTTTAGTCTTCGTTTTGATAAGTCGCAATACATTCGAAAACATGTATCTTTTGAACCATGAGGAACTGCGGCGCGGTCAATATGTTTTCCGAAAGCCCCGTTAAATCACTCCGACATGGCAACGGCGAGGGAATCCATTTTCTCATTTCGGGCGAAAATCTTTCTGTTTAAGTGATTTTTGGAGCAATGTTGTTATTCGCACCAAATTATTGACCTAAAAACTTGTTTTCGGACCAGGGAGGAGGTGTTACCATGTTTTCCGACTCCATAAACCTCTCGGAACTTGCTTTACTCGTTCATTAGTCATGTCGGACAAACGGTGAATATATCCTAGTGTTCGACCAAAAAGATATATACGATTGTGTCGAATGTACTAACGGGTGCGATCATACCAGCACTAATGCACCGGATCCCATCAGAACTCCGCAGTTAAGCGTGCTTGGGCGAGAGTAGTACTAGGATGGGTGACCTCCCGGGAAGTCCTCGTGTTGCACCCCTTTTTCTACTTTTTGTGTTTTTAGTCTTCGTTTTGATAAGTCGCAATACATTCGAAAACATGTATCTTTTGAACCATGAGGAACTGCGGCGCGGTCAATATGTTTTCCGAAAGCCCCGTTAAATCACTCCGACATGGCAACGGCGAGGGAATCCATTTTCTCATTTCGGGCGAAAATCTTTCTGTTTAAGTGATTTTTGGAGCAATGTTGTTATTCGCACCAAATTATTGACCTAAAAACTTGTTTTCGGACCAGGGAGGAGGTGTTACCATGTTTTCCGACTCCATAAACCTCTCGGAACTTGCTTTACTCGTTCATTAGTCATGTCGGACCAACGGTGAATATATCCTAGTGTTCGACCAAAAAGATATATACGATTGTGTCGAATGTACTAACGGGTGCGATCATACCAGCACTAATACGTGCCTAGGCGAGAGTAGTACTAGGATGGGTGACCTCCCGGGAAGTCCTCGTGTTGCACCCCTTTTTCTACTTTTTGTGTTTTTAGTCTTCGTTTTGATAAGTCGCAATACATTCGAAAACATGTATCTTTTGAACCATGAGGAACTGCGGCGCGGTCAATATGTTTTCCGAAAGCCCCGTTAAATCACTCCGACATGGCAACGGCGAGGGAATCCATTTTCTCATTTCGGGCGAAAATCTTTCTGTTTAAGTGATTTTTGGAGCAATGTTGTTATTCGCACCAAATTATTGACCTAAAAACTTGTTTTCGGACCAGGGAGGAGGTGTTACCATGTTTTCCGACTCCATAAACCTCTCGGAACTTGCTTTACTCGTTCATTAGTCATGTCGGACCAACGGTGAATATATCCTAGTGTTCGACCAAAAAGATATATACGATTGTGTCGAATGTACTAACAGGTGCGATCATACCAGCACTAATGCACCGGATCCCATCAGAACTCCGCAGTTAAGCTTGCTTGGGCGAGAGTAGTACTAGGATGGGTGACCTCCCGGGAAGTCCTCGTGTTGCACCCCTTTTTCTACTTTTTGTGTTTTTAGTCTTCGTTTTGATAAGTCGCAATACATTCGAAAACATGTATCTTTTGAACCATGAGGAACTGCGGAGCAGTAAATATGTTTTCCGAAAGCCCCGTTAAATCATTCCGACATGGCAACGGCGAGGGAATCCATTTTCTCATTTGGGGCAAAAATCTTTCTTCTTAAGTGATTTTTGGAGCAATGTTGTTATTCGCACCAAATTATTGACCTAAAAACTTGTATTCAGACCAGGGAGGAGGTGTTACCATGTTTTCCGACTCCATAAACCTCTCGGAACTTGCTTTACTCGTTCATTAGTCATGTCGGACCAACGGTGAATATATCCTAGTGGTCGACCAAAAAGATATATACGATTGTGTCGAATGTACTAACGGGTGCGATCATACCAGCACTAATGCACCGGATCCCATCAGAACTCCGCAGTTAAGCGTGCTTGGGCGAGAGTAGTACTAGGATGGGTGACCTCCCGGGAAGTCTTCGTGTTGCACCCTTTTTCTACTTTTTGTGTTTTTAGTCTTCGTTTTGATAAGTCGTAATACATTCGAAAACATGTATCTTTTGAACCATGAGGAACTGCGGCGGTCAATATGTTTTTCAAAGCCCGTTAAATCACTCCGACATGGCAAGGCGAGGGAATCCATTTTCTCATTTAGGCGAAAATCTTTCGTTTAAGTGATTTTTGGAACAGTTTTGTTATTCGCACCAAATTATTGACCTAAAAACTTGTTTTCGGACAGGGGAGGAGGTGTTACCATGTTTTCCGACTCCATAAACCTCTCGGAACTTGCTTTACTCGTTCATTAGTCATGTCGGACCAACGGTGAATATATCCTAGTGTTCGACCAAAAAGATATATACGTTTGTGTCGAATGTACTAACGGGTGCGATCATACCAGCACTAATGCACCGGATCCCATCAGAACTCCGCGATTAAGCGTGCGTGGGCGAGTAGTACTAGGATGGGTGACCTCCTGGGAAGTCCTCGTGTTGCACCCCTTTTTCTACTTTTTGTGTTTTTAGTCTTCGTTTTGATAAGTCGCAATACATTCGAAAACATGTATCTTTTGAACCATGAGGAACTGCGGCGCGGTCAATATGTTTTCCGAAAGCCCCGTTAAATCACTCCGACATGGCAATGACGAGGGAATCCATTTTCTCATTTCGGGCGAAAATCTTTCTTCTTAAGTGGTTTTTGGAGCAATTTTGTTATTCGCACCAAATTATTGACCTAAAAACTTGTTTTCGGACCAGGGAGGAGGTGTTACCATGTTTTCCGACTCCATAAACCTCTCGGAACTTGCTTTACTCGTTCATTAGTCATGTCGGACCAACGGTGAATATATCCTAGTGTTCGACCAAAAAGATATATACGATTGTGTCGAATGTACTAGCAGTGCGATCATACCAGCACTAATGCACGGATCCCATCAGAACTCCGCAGTTAAGCGTGCTTGGGCGAGTAGTACTAGGATGGGTGACCTCCCGGGAAGTCCTCGTGTTGCACCCCTTTTTCTACTTTTTGTGTTTTTAGTCTTCGTTTTGATAAGTCGCAATACATTCGAAAACATGTATCTTTTGAACCGGGAGGGGCTGCGGCGGTCCATATGTTTTCCAAAAGCCCGTTAAATCACTCCGACATGGCAACGACGAGGGAATCCATTTTCTCATTTCGGGCGGAAATCTTTCTGTTTAAGTGATTTTTGGAGCAATGTTGTTATTCGCACCAAATTATTGACCTAAAAACTTGTTTTCGGACCAGGGAGGAGGTGTTACCATGTTTTCCGACTCCATAAACCTCTCGGAACTTGCTTTACTCGTTCATTAGTCATGTCGGACCAATGGTGAATATATCCTAGTGTTCGACCAAAAAGATATATACGATTGTGTCGAATGTACTAACGGGTGCGATCATACCAGCACTAATGCACCGGATCCCATCAGAACTCCATGATTAAGCGTGCTTGGGCGAGTAGTACTAGGATGGGTGACCTCCGGGAAGTCCTCGTGTTGCACCCTTTTTCTACTTTTTGTGTTTTTAGTCTTCGTTTTGATAAGTCGTAATACATTCGAAAACATGTATCTTTTGAACCATGAGGAACTGGTAGCGGTCAATATGTTTTCCAAAAGCCCGTTAAATCACTCCGACATGGCAACGGCGAGGAATCCATTTTCTCATTTGGGCGAAAATCTTTCGTTTAAGTGATTTTTGGAGCAATGTTGTTATTCGCACCAAATTATTGACCTAAAAACTTGTTTTCGGACCAGGAGGAGGTGTTACCATGTTTTCCGACTCCATAAACCTCTCGGAACTTGCTTTACTCGTTCATTAGTCATGTCGGACCAACGGTGAATATATCCTAGTGTTCGACCAAAAAGATATATCTGATTGTGTCGAATGTACTAGCGAGTGCGATCATACCAGCACTAATGCACCGGATCCCATCAGAACTCCGAGTTAAGCGTGCTTGGGCGGAGTAGTACTAGGATGGGTGACCTCCGGGAAGTCCTCGTGTTGCACCCTTTTTCTACTTTTTGTGTTTTTAGTCTTCGTTTTGATAAGTCATAATACATTCGAAAACATGTATCTTTTGAACCATGAGGAACTGCGGGCGGTCAATATGTTTTCAAAAAGCCCCGTTAAATTACTCCGACATGGCAACGGCGAGGAATCCATTTTCTCATTTCAGGTAAAATCTTTATTTAAGTGATTTTTGGAGCAATGTTGTTATTCGCACCAAATTATTGACCTAAAAACTTGTTTTCGGACCAGGGAGGAGGTGTTACCATGTTTTCCGACTCCATAAACCTCTCGGAACTTGCTTTACTCGTTCATTAGTCATGTCGGACCAACGGTGAATATATCCTAGTGTTCGACCAAAAAGATATATACGATTGTGTCGAATGTACTAACGGGTGCGATCATACCAGCACTAATGCACCGGATCCCATCAGAACTCCGTAGTTAAGCGTGCTTGGGCGAGAGTAGTACTAGGATGGGTGACCTCCCGGGAAGTCCTCGTGTTGCACCCCTTTTTCTACTTTTTGTGTTTTTAGTCTTCGTTTTGATAAGTCGCAATACATTCGAAAACATGTATCTTTTGAACCATGAGGAACTGCGGCGCAGTCAATATTTTTTCCGAAAGCCCCGTTAAATCACTCCGACATGGCAACGGCGAGGGAATCCATTTTCTCATTTCGGGCGAAAATCATTCTGTTTAAGTGATTTTTGGAGCAATGTTGTTATTCGCACCAAATTATTGACCTAAAAACTTGTTTTCGGTCCGGAGAGGAGGTGTTACCATGTTTTCCGACTCCATAAACCTCTCGGAACTTGCTTTACTCGTTCATTAGTCATGTCGGACAAACGGTGAATATATCCTAGTGTTCGACCAAAAAGATATATACGATTGTGTCGAATGTACTAACGGGTGCGATCATACCAGCACTAATGCACCGGATCCCATCAGAACTCCGCAGCTAAGCGTGCTTGGGCGAGAGTAGTACTAGGATGGGTGACCTCACGGGAAGTCCTCGTGTTGCAACACTTTTTCTACTTTTTGTGGTTTTAATATTCGTTTTGATAAGTCGCAATACATTCGAAAACATGTATCTTTTGAACCATGAGGAACTGCGGCGCGGTCAATATGTTTTCCGAAAGCCCCGTTAAATCACTCCGACATGGCAACGACGAGGGAATCCATTTTCTCATTTCGGGCGAAAATCTTTCTTCTTAAGTGATTTTTGGAGCAATTTTGTTATTCGCACCAAATTATTGACCTAAAAACTTGTTTTCGGACCAGGGAGGAGGTGTTACCATGTTTTCCGACTCCATAAACCTCTCGGAACTTGCTTTACTCGTTCATTAGTCATGTCGGACCAACGGTGAATATATCCTAGTGTTCGACCAAAAAGATATATACGATTGTGTCGAATGTACTAACGGGTGCGATCATACCAGCACTAATGCACCGGATCCCATCAGAACTCCGCAGTGAAGCGTGCTTGGGCGAGAGTAGTACTAGGATGGGTGACCTCCTGGGAAGTCCTCGTGTTGCACCCCTTTTTCTACTTTTTGTGTTTTTAGTCTTCGTTTTGATAAGTCGCAATACATTCGAAAACATGTATCTTTTGAACCATTAAGAACTGCGGCGCGGTCAAGTTGTTCTCCGAAAGCCCCGTTAAATCACTCCGACATGGCAACGGCGAGGGAATCCATTTTCTCATTTCGGGCGAAAATCTTTCTGTTTAAGTGATTTTTGGAGCAATGTTGTTATTCGCACCAAATTATTGACCTAAAAACTTGTTTTCGGACCAGGGAGGAGGTGTTACCATGTTTTCCGACTCCATAAACCTCTCGGAACTTGCTTTACTCGTTCATTAGTCATGTCGGACCAACGGTGAATATATCCTAGTGTTCGACCAAAAAGATATATCTGATTGTGTCGAATGTACTAACAGGTGCGATCATACCAGCACTAATGCACCGGTTCCCCTCAGAACTCCATGATTAAGCGTGCTTGGGCGAGAGTAGTGCTAGGCTGGGTGACCTCCCGGGTAGTCCTCTTGTTGCACCTCTTTTTCTACTTTTTGTGTTTTTAGTCTTCGTTTTGATAAGTCGATAATACATTCGAAAACATGTATCTTTTGAACCATGAGGAACTGCGGCGGTCAATATGTTTTCCAAAAGCCCGTTAAATCACTCCGACATGGCAACGGCGAGGAATCCATTTTCTCATTTCGGTGAAAATCTTTCGTTTAAGTGAGTTTTGGAGCAATGTTGTTATTCGCACCAAATTATTGACCTAAAAACTTGTATTCAGACCAAGGAGGAGGTGTTACCATGTTTTCCGACTCCATAAACCTCTCGGAACTTGCTTTACTCGTTCATTAGTCATGTCGGACCAACGGTGAATATATCCTAGTGTTCGACCAAAAAGATATATCTGATTGTGTCGAATGTACTAACGAGTGCGATCATACCCACAGTAATGAACCGGAACCCATCAGAACTCCATGATTAAGCGTGCTTGGGCGAGTAGTACTAGGATGGGTGACCTCCGGGAAGTCCTCGTGTTGCACCCTTTTTTCTACTTTTTGTGTTTTTAGTCTTCGTTTTGATAAGTCGTAATACATTCGAAAACATGTATCTTTTGAACCATGAGGAACTGCGGTGGTCAATATGTTTTCAAAAAGCCCGTTAAATCACTCCGACATGGCAAGCGAGGGAATCCATTTTCTCATTTAGGTGAAAATCTTTCGTTTAAGTGATTTTTGGAGCAATGTTGTTATTCGCACCAAATTATTGACCTAAAAACTTGTTTTCGGACCAGGGAGGAGGTGTTACCATGTTTTCCGACTCCATAAACCTCTCAGAACTTGTTTTACTCGTTCATTAGTCATGTCGGACCAACGGTCAATATATCCTAGTGTTCGACCCAAAAGGTATATCTGATTGTGTCGAATGTACTAGCGAGTGCGATCATACCAGCACTAATGCACCGGATCCCATCAGAACTCCTGCAGTTAAGCGTGCTTGGGCGAGTAGTACTAGGATGGGTGACCTCCCGGGAAGTCCTCGTGTTGCACCCCTTTTTCTACTTTTTGTGTTTTTAGTCTTCGTTTTGATAAGTCGCAATACATTCGAAAACATGTATCTTTTGAACCATGAGGAACTGCGGCGCGGTCAATATGTTTTCCGAAAGCCCCGTTAAATCACTCCGACATGGCGACGGCGAGGGAATCCATTTTCTCATTTCGGGCGAAAATCTTTCTGTTTAAGTGATTTTTGGAGCAATGTTGTTATTCGCACCAAATTATTGACCTAAAAACTTGTTTTCGGACCAAGGAGGAGGTGTTACCATGTTTTCCGACTCCATAAACCTCTCGGAACTTGCTTTACTCGTTCATTAGTCATGTCGGACCAACGGTGAATATATCCTAGTGTTCGACCAAAAAGATATATACGATTGTGTCGAATGTACTAACGGGTGCGATCATACCAGCACTAATGCACCGGATCCCATCAGAACTCCATGATTAAGCGTGCTTGGGCGAGTAGTACTAGGATGGGTGACCTCCCGGGAAGTCCCCGTGTTGCACCCCTTTTTCTACTTTTTGTGTTTTTAGTCTTCGTTTTGATAAGTCGCAATACATTCGAAAACATGTATCTTTTGAACCATGAGGAACTGCGGCGCGGTCAATATGTTTTCCGAAAGCCCCGTTAAATCACTCCGACATGGCAACGGCGAGGGAATCCATTTTCTCATTTCGGGCGAAAATCTTTCTGTTTAAGTGATTTTTGGAGCAATGTTGTTATTCGCACCAAATTATTGACCTAAAAACTTGTTTTCGGACCAAGGAGGAGGTGTTACCATGTTTTCCGACTCCATAAACCTCTCGGAACTTGCTTTACTCGTTCATTAGTCATGTCGGACCAACGGTGAATATATCCTAGTGTTCGACCAAAAAGATATATACGATTGTGTCGAATGTACTAACGGGGCGATCATACCAGCACTAATGCACCGGATCCCATCAGAACCCCGCAGTAAGCGTGCTTGGGCGAGTAGTCCTAGGATGAGTGACCTCCCGGGAAGGCCTCGAGTTGCACCCTTTTTCTACTTTTTGTGTTTTTAGTCTTCGTTTTGATAAGGCACAATACATTCGAAAACATGTATCTTTTGAACCATGAGGAACTGCGGTAGCGGTCAATATGTTTTCAAAAAGCCCTGTTAAATCACTCCGACATGGCAACGGCGAGGGAATCCATTTTCTCATTTCGGGCGAAAATCTTTCTGTTTAAGTGATTTTTGGAGCAATGTTGTTATTCGCACCAAATTATTGACCTAAAAACTTGTTTTCGGACCAGGGAGGAGGTGTTACCATGTTTTCCGACTCCATAAACCTCTCGGAACTTGCTTTACTCGTTCATTAGTCATGTCGGACCAACGGTGAATATATCCTAGTGTTCGACCAAAAAGATATATACGATTGTGTCGAATGTACTAACGGGTGCGATCATACCAGCACTAATGCACCGGATCCCATCAGAACTCCGCAGTTAAGCGTGCTTGGGCGAGAGTAGTACTAGGATGGGTGACCTCCCGGGAAGTCCTCGTGTTGCACCCCTTTTTCTACTTTTTGTGTTTTTAGTCTTCGTTTTGATAAGTCGCAATACATTCGAAAACATGTATCTTTTGAACCATGAGGAACTGCGGCGCGGTCAATATGTTTTCCGAAAGCCCCGTTAAATCACTCCGACATGGCAACGACGAGGGAATCCATTTTCTCATTTGGGGCAAAAATCTTTCTTCTTAAGTGATTTTTGGAGCAATTTTGTTATTCGCACCAAATTATTGACCTAAAAACTTGTTTTCGGACCAGGGAGGAGGTGTTACCATGTTTTCCGACTCCATAAACCTCTCGGAACTTGCTTTACTCGTTCATTAGTCATGTCGGACCAACGGTGAATATATCCTAGTGTTCGACCAAAAAGATATATACGATTGTGTCGAATGTACTAACGGGTGCGATCATACCAGCACTAATGCACCGGATCCCATCAGAACTCTGCAGTTAAGCGTGCTTGGGCGAGAGTAGTACTAGGATGGGTGACCTCCCGGGAAGTCCTCGTGTTGCACCCCTTTTTCTACTTTTTGTGTTTTTAGTCTTCGTTTTGATAAGTCGCAATACATTCGAAAACATGTATCTTTTGAACCATGAGGAACTGCGGCGTGGTCAATATGTTTTCCGAAAGCCCCGTTAAATCACTCCGACATGGCAATGGCGAGAGCAGCCATTTTCTCTTTTCAAGGTAAAAATCTTTCGTTTAAGTGCTTTTTGGAGCAATGTTGTTATTCGCACCAAATTATTGACCTAAAAACTTGTTTTCGGACCAGGGAGGAGGTGTTACCATGTTTTCCGACTCCATAAACCTCTCGGAACTTGCTTTACTCGTTCATTAGTCATGTCGGACCAACGGTGAATATATCCTAGTGTTCGACCAAAAAGATATATCTGATTGTGTCGAATGTACTAACAGGTGCGATCATACCAGCACTAATGCACCGGATCCCATCAGAACTCCATGATTAAGCGTGCTTGGGCGAGTAGTACTAGGATGGGTGACCTCCGGGAAGTCCTCGTGTTGCACCCTTTTTCTACTTTTTGTGTTTTTAGTCTTCGTTTTGATAAGTCATGATACATTCGAAAACATGTATCTTTTGAACCATGAGGAACTGCGGTGCGGTCAATATGTTTTCCAAAAGCCCGTTAAATCACTCCGACATGGCAAGGCGAGGGAATCCATTTTTCTCATTTAGGTGAAAATCTTTCGTTTAAGTGATTTTTGGAGCAATGTTGTTATTCGCACCAAATTATTGACCTAAAAACTTGTTTTCGGACGGGGGAGGAGGTGTTACCATGTTTTCCGACTCCATAAACCTCTCGGAACTTGCTTTACTCGTTCATTAGTCATGTCGGACCAACGGTGAATATATCCTAGTGTTCGACCAAAAAGATATATCTGATTGTGTCGAATGTACTAACAGGTGCGATCATACCAGCACTAATGCACCGGATCCCATCAGAACTCCATGATTAAGCGTGCTTGGGCGAGTAGTACTAGGATGGGTGACCTCCGGGAAGTCCTCGTGTTGCACCCTTTTTCTACTTTTTGTGTTTTTAGTCTTCGTTTTGATAAGTCGTGATACATTCGAAAACATGTATCTTTTGAACCATGAGGAACTGCGGTAGCGGTCAATATGTTTTCAAAAAGCCCCGTTAAATCACTCCGACATGGCAACGGCGAGGAATCCATTTTCTCATTTCAAGGTGAAAATCTTTCTGTTTAAGTGATTTTTGGAGCAATGTTGTTATTCGCACCAAATTATTGACCTAAAAACTTGTATTCAGACCAGGGAGGAGGTGTTACCATGTTTTCCGACTCCATAAACCTCTCGGAACTTGCTTTACTCGTTCATTAGTCATGTCGGACCAACGGTGAATATATCCTAGTGTTCGACCAAAAAGATATATACGATTGTGTCGAATGTACTAACGGGTGCGATCATACCAGCACTAATGCACCGGATCCCATCAGAACTCCATGATTAAGCGTGCTTGGGCGAGTAGTACTAGGATGGGTGACCTCCGGGAAGTCCTCGTGTTGCACCCTTTTTCTACTTGTTGTGTTTTTTTTCTTCGTTTTGATAAGTCGTAATACATTCGAAAACATGTAGCTTTTGAACCATGAGGAACTGCGGCAGTCAATATGTTTTCCAAAAGCCCCGTTAAATCACTCCGACATGGCAACGGCGAGGGAATCCATTTTCTCATTTCGGGCGAAAATCTTTCTGTTTAAGTGATTTTTGGAGCAATGTTGTTATTCGCACCAAATTATTGACCTAAAAACTTGTATTCAGACCAAGGAGGAGGTGTTACCATGTTTTCCGACTCCATAAACCTCTCGGAACTTGCTTTACTCGTTCATTAGTCATGTCGGACCAACGGTGAATATATCCTAGTGTTCGACCAAAAAGATATTTACGATTGTGTCGAATGTACTAACGGGTGCGATCATACCAGCACTAATGCACCGGATCCCATCAGAACTCCGCAGTTAAGCGTGCTTGGGCGAGAGTAGTACTAGGATGGGTGACCTCCCGGGAAGTCCTCGTGTTGCACCCCTTTTTCTACTTTTTGTGTTTTTAGTCTTCGTTTTCATAAGTTGAAAAAAATTAAAAAAAAATTTTTTTTTAACATGAGGAACTGCGGCGCGCTCAATAGGTTTTCCTAAAGCCCGTTAAATCACTCCGACATGGCAGCGGCGAGGAATCCATTTTCTCATTTCAGGTGAAAATCTTTCGTTTAAGTGATTTTTGGAGCAATGTTGTTATTCGCACCAAATTATTGACCTAAAAACTTGTTTTCGGACGGGGGAGGAGGTGTTACCATGTTTTCCGACTCCATAAACCTCTCGGAACTTGCTTTACTCGTTCATTAGTCATGTCGGACCAACGGTGAATATATCCTAGTGTTGGACCACAAAGATATATCTGATTGTGTCGAATGTACTAACAGGTGCGATCATACCAGCACTAATGCACGGATCCCATCAGAACTCCATGATTAAGCGTGCTTGGGCGAGTAGTACTAGGATGGGTGACCTCCGGGAAGTCCTCGTGTTGCACCCTTTTTTCTACTTTTTGTGTTTTTAGTCTTCGTTTTGATAAGTCATGATACATTCGAAAACATGTATCTTTTGAACCATGAGGAACTGCGGTAGCGGTCAATATGTTTTCAAAAAGCCCCGTTAAATCACTCCGACATGGCAACGGCGAGGAATCCATTTTCTCATTTGGTGAAAATCTTTCGTTTAAGTGATTTTTGGAGCAATGTTGTTATTCGCACCAAATTATTGACCTAAAAACTTGTTTTCGGACCAGCGAGGAGGTGTTACCATGTTTTCCGGCTCCATAACCCTCTCGGAACATGCTTTACTCGTTCCTTCGTCATGTATGACCAACGGTGAATATATCCTAGTGTTCGACCAAAAGATATATATCTGATTGTGTCGAATGTACTAACGGGTGCGATTATACCAGCACTAATGCACCGGATCCCAACAGAACTCTGCAGTTAAGCTTGCTTGGGCGAGAGTGGTACTAGGATGGGTGACCTCCTGGGAAGTCCTCGTGTTGCACCCCTTTTTCTACTTTTTGTGTTTTTAGTCTTCGTTTTGATAAGTCGCAATACATTCGAAAACATGTATCTTTTGAACCATGAGGAACTGCGGCGCGGTCAATATGTTTTCCAAAAGCCCCGTTAAATCACTCCGACATGGCACAACGAGGGAATCCATTTTCTCATTTCGGGCGAAAATCTTTCTTCTTAAGTGATTTTTGGAGCAATTTTGTTATTCGCACCAAATTATTGACCTAAAAACTTGTTTTCGGACCAGGGAGGAGGTGTTACCATGTTTTCCGACTCCATAAACCTCTCGGAACTTGCTTTACTCGTTCATTAGTCATGTCGGACCAACGGTGAATATATCCTAGTGTTCGACCAAAAAGATATATACGATTGTGTCGAATGTACTAACAGGTGCGATCATACCAGCACTAATGCACCGGATCCCATTAGAACTCCGCAGTTAAGCGTGCCTAGGCGAGAGTAGTACTAGGATGGGTGACCTCCCGGGAAGTCCTCGTGTTGCACCCCTTTTTCTACTTTTTGTGTTTTTAGTCTTCGTTTTGATAAGTCGCAATACATTCGAAAACATGTATCTTTTGAACCATGAGGAACTGCGGCGCGGTCAATATGTTTTCCGAAAGCCCCGTTACATCACTCCGACATGGCAACGACGAGGGAATCCATTTTCTCATTTCGAGTGAAAATCTTTCTGTTTAAGTGATTTTTGGAGAAATTTTGTTATTCGCACCAAATTATTGACCTAAAAACTTGTTTTCGGACCAAGGAGGAGGTGTTACCATGTTTTCCGACTCCATAAACCTCTCGGAACTTGCTTGACTCGTTCATTAGTCATGTCAGACCAACGGTGAATATATCCTAGTGTTTGACCAAAAAGATATATACAATTGTGTCGAATGTACTAACGGGTGTGATCATACCAGCACTAATGCACCAGATCCCATAAGAACTCCGCAGTTAAGCGTGCTTGGGCGAGGGTAGTACTAGGATGGGTGACCTCCCGGGAAGTCCTCGTGTTGCACTCTTTTTCTACTTTTTGTGTTTTTAGTCTTCGTTTTGATAAGTCGCAATACATTCGAAAAGATGTATCTTTTGAACCGTGAGGAACTGCGGCGGTCAATATGTTTTCAAAAAGCCCGTTAAATCACTCCGACATGGCAACGGCGAGGAATCCATTTTCTCATTTCAGGTGAAAATCTTTCGTTTAAGTGATTTTTGGAGCAATGTTGTTATTCGCACCAAATTATTGACCTAAAAACTTGTATTCAGACCAAGAAGGAGGTGTTACCATGTTTTCCGACTCCATAAACCTCTCGGAACCTGCAGTACTCGTTCATTAGTCATGTCGGCCCAACGGTGAATATATCCTAGTGTTCGACCAAAAAGATATATCTGATTGTGTCGAATGTACTAACAGGTGCGATCATACCAGCACTAACGCACCGGATCCCATCAGAACTCCTGAGTTAATCGTGCTAGGGCGAGAGTAGGACTAGGAAGGGTTGCCTCTCGGGAAGTCCTCGTGTTGCACCCCTTTTTCTACTTTTTGTGTTTTTAGTCTTCGTTTTGATAAGTCGCAATACATTCGAAAACATGTATCTTTTAAACCATGAGGAACTGCGGCGCGGTCAATATGTTTTCCGAAAGCTCCGTTAAATCACTCCGACATGGCAACGGCTAGGGAATCCATTTTCTCATTTCGGGCGAAAATCATTCTGTTTAAGTGATTTTTGGAGCAATGTTGTTATTCGCACCAAATTATTGACCTAAAAACTTGTTTTCGGACCGGGGAGGAGGTGTTACCATGTTTTCCGACTCCATAAACCTCTCGGAACTTGCTTTACTCGTTCATTAGTCATGTCGGACCAACGGTGAATATATCCTAGTGTTCGACCCAAAAGATATATACGATTGTGTCGAAAGTACTAACGGGTGCGATCATACCAGCACTAATGCACCGGATCCCATCAGAACTCCATGATTAAGCGTGCTTGGCGAGTAGTACTAGGATGGGTGACCTCCGGGAAGTCCTCGTGTTGCACCCTTTTTCTCCTTTTTGTGTTTTTCGTCTTCGTTTTGATAAGTCGTAATACATTCGAAAACATGTATCTTTTGAACCATGAGGAACTGCGGCGCGGTCAATATGTTTTCAAAAAGCCCGTTAAATCACTCCGACATGGCAACGGCGAGGAATCCATTTTTCTCATTTAGGTGAAAATCTTTCGTTTAAGTGATTTTTGGAGCAATGTTGTTATTCGCACCAAATTATTGACCTAAAAACTTGTTTTCGGACCGGGAGGACGTGTTCCCATGTTTTCCGACCCCATAACCCTCGCGACTCTTGCTTGTCTCGTTCATTAGTCATGTCGGCCCAACGGTGAATATATCCGAGTGTTCGACCAAAAAGATATATCTGATTGTGTCGAATGTACTAGCGGGTGCGATCATAACAGCACTCATGCACCAGATCCCATCAGCACTCCTGAGTTAAGCGTGCTTGGGCGAGTAGTACTAGGATGGGTGACCTCCGGGAAGTCCTCGTGTTGCACCCTTTTTCTACTTTTTGTGTTTTTAGTCTTCGTTTTGATAAGTCATAATACATTCGAAAACATGTATCTTTTGAACCATGAGGAACTGCGGCGGTCAATATGTTTTCAAAAAGCCCCGTTAAATCACTCCGACATGGCAACGGCGAGGGAATCCATTTTTCTCATTTCAGGTGAAAATCTTTCGTTTAAGTGCTTTTTGGAGCAATTTTGTTATTCGAACCAAATTATTGACCTAAAAACTTGTATTCAGACCGGGGAGGAGGGGTTACCATGTTTTCCGACTCCATAAACCTCTCGGAACTTGCTTTACTCGTTCATTAGTCATGTCGGACCAACGGGGAATATATCCTAGTGTTCGACCAAAAAGATATATACGATTGTGTCGAATGTACTAACGGGTGCGATCATACCAGCACTAATGCACCGGATCCCATCAGAACTCCGTAGTTAAGCGTGCTTAGGCGAGTGTAGTACTAGGATGGGTGACCTCCCTGGAAGTCCTCGTGTTGCACCCCTTTTTCTACTTTTTGTGTTTTTAGTCTTCGTTTTGATAAGTCGCAATACATTCGAAAACATGTATCTTTTGAACCATGAGGAACTGCGGCGCGGTCAATATTTTTTCCGAAAGCCCCGTTAAATCACTCCGACATGGCAACAGCAAGGGAATCCATTTTCTCATTTCAAGCGAAAATCTTTCTGTTTAAGTGATTTTTGGAGCAATGTTGTTATTCGCACCAAATTATAAACCTAAAAACTTGTTTTCGGACCAGAGAGGAGGTGTTACCATGTTTTCCGACTCCATAAACCTCTCGGAACTTGCTTTACTCGTTCATTAGTCATGTCGGACCAACGGTGAATATATCCTAGTGTTCGACCAAAAAGATATATACGATTGTGTCGAATGTACTAACGGGTGCGATCATACCAGCACTAATGCACCGGATCCCATCAGAACTCCGTAGTTAAGCGTGCTTGGGCGAGAGTAGTACTAGGATGGGTGACCTCCCTGGAAGTCCTCGTGTTGCACCCCTTTTTCTACTTTTTGTGTTTTTAGTCTTCGTTTTGATAAGTCGCAATACATTCGAAAACATGTATCTTTCGAACCATGAGGAACTGCGGTGCGGTCAATATGTTTTCTGAAAGCCCCGTTAAGTCACCCCGACATGGCAACGGCGACGAATCCATTTTTCTCATTTAGGTGAAAATCTTTCTGTCTAAGTGATTTTTGGAGCACTGTTGTTATGCGCACCAAATTATTGCCCTGAAAACTTGTTCTCGGACCAGGGAAAAGGTGTTACCATGTTTTCTGACTCCATAACCCTCTCGGAACTTGCTAGACTCGTTCATTAGTCATGTCGGACCAACGGTGAATATATCCTAGTGTTCGACCAAAAAGATATATATGATTGTGTCGAATGTACTAACGGGTGCGATCATACCAGCGCTAATGCACCGGATCCCATCAGAACTCCATGATTAAGCGTGCTTGGGCAGAGTAGTACTAGGATGGGTGACCTCCGGGAAGTCCTCGTGTTGCACCCTTTTTCTACTTTTTGTGTTTTTAGTCTTCGTTTTGATAAGTCGTAATACATTCGAAAACATGTATCTTTTGAACCATGAGGAACTGCGGGTCAATATGTTTTCCAAAAGCCCCGTTAAATCACTCCGACATGGCAAGGCGAGGGAATCCATTTTTCTCATTTCAGGTGAAAATCTTTCGTTTAAGTGATTTTTGGAGCAATGTTGTTATTCGCACCAAATTATTGACCTAAAAACTTGTTTTCGGACCAGGAGGAGGTGTTACCATGTTTTCCGACTACATAAACCTCTCAGAACTTGCTTTACTCGTTCATTAGTCATGTCGGACCAACGGTGAATATATCCTAGTGTTCGACCAAAAAGATATATCTGATTGTGTCGAATGTACTAACGGGTGCGATCATACCAGCACTAATGCACGGATCCCATCAGAACTCCGCAGTTAAGCGTGCTTGGGCGAGTAGTACTAGGATGGGTGACCTCCGGGAAGTCCTCGTGTTGCACCCTTTTTCTACTTTTTGTGTTTTTAGTCTTCGTTTTGATAAGTCGTAATACATTCGAAAACATGTATCTTTTGAACCATGAGGAACTGCGCGGTCAATATGTTTTCAAAAAGCCCGTTAAATCACTCCGACATGGCAACGGCGAGGGAATCCATTTTTCTCATTTCAGGTAAAAATCTTTCGTTTAAGTGATTTTTGGAGCAATGTTGTTATTCGCACCAAATTATTGACCTAAAAACTTGTTTTCGGACCAGGAGGAGGTGTTCCCCTGTTTTCCGACTCCATAAACCTCTCGGAACTTGCTTTCCTCGCCCATTAGCCATGTCGGACCAACCGCGAATACATCCTGGTGTTCGCCCAAAAAGATATATCTGATTGTGTCGAATGTACTAGCGAGTGCGATCATACCAGCACTAATGCACGGATCCCATCAGAACTCCTGAGTTAAGCGTGCTTGGGCGAGTAGTACTAGGATGGGTGACCTCCGGGAAGTCCTCGTGTTGCACCCTTTTTCTACTTTTTGTGTTTTTAGTCTTCGTTTTGATAAGTCGTAATACATTGAAAACATGTATCTTTTGAACCATGAGGAACTGCGGCGGTCAATATGTTTTCAAAAAGCCCGTTAAATCACTCCGACATGGCAAGGCGAGGGAATCCATTTTCTCATTTCAGGTGAAAATCTTTCGTTTAAGTGATTTTTGGAGCAATGTTGTTATTCGCACCAAATTATTGACCTAAAAACTTGTTTTCGGACCAGGAGGAGGTGTTACCATGTTTTCCGACTCCATAAACCTCTCGGAACTTGCTTTACTCGTTCATTAGTCATGTCGGACCAACGGTGAATATATCCTAGTGTTCGACCAAAAAGATATATCTGATTGTGTCGAATGTACTAGCGAGTGCGATCATACCAGCACTAATGCACCGGATCCCATCAGAACTCCATGATTAAGCGTGCTTGGGCGAGTAGTACTAGGATGGGTGACCTCCGGGAAGTCCTCGTGTTGCACCCTTTTTCTACTTTTTGTGTTTTTAGTCTTCGTTTTGATAAGTCATAATACATTCGAAAACATGTATCTTTTGAACCATGAGGAACTGCGGCGGTCAATATGTTTTCAAAAAGCCCGTTAAATCACTCCGACATGGCAACGGCGAGGAATCCATTTTTCTCATTTCAGGCGAAAATCTTTCGTTTAAGTGATTTTTGGAGCAATGTTGTTATTCGCACCAAATTATTGACCTAAAAACTTGTTTTCGGACCGAGGAGGAGGTGTTACCATGTTTTCCGACTCCATAAACCTCTCGGAACTTGCTTTACTCGTTCATTAGTCATGTCGGACCAACGGTGAATATATCCTAGTGTTCGACCAAAAAGATATATCTGATTGTGTCGAATGTACTAGCGAGTGCGATCATACCAGCACTAATGCACGGATCCCATCAGAACTCCTGATTAAGCGTGCTTGGCGAGTAGTACTAGGATGGGTGACCTCCGGGAAGTCCTCGTGTTGCACCCTTTTTCTACTTTTTGTGTTTTTAGTCTTCGTTTTGATAAGTCGTAATACATTCGAAAACATGTATCTTTTGAACCATGAGGAACTGCGGTAGGTCAATATGTTTTCAAAAAGCCCCGTTAAATCACTCCGACATGGCAACGGCGAGGAATCCATTTTCTCATTTTGGGTGAAAATCTTTCGTTTAAGTGATTTTTGGAGCAATGTTGTTATTCGCACCAAATTATTGACCTAAAAACTTGTTTTCGGACCGAGGAGGAGGTGTTACCATGTTTTCCGACTCCATAAACCTCTCGGAACATGCTTTACTCGGTCATTAGGTATGTCGGACCGACGGTGAATATATCCTAGTGTGCGACCAACAGGAGATATCCGATTGTGTCGCATGTAGTAACGGGTGCGATCATACCAGCACTAATGCACGGATCCCATCAGAACTCCTGAGTTAAGCGTGCTTGGGCGAGTAGTACTAGGATGGGTGACCTCCGGGAAGTCCTCGTGTTGCACCCTTTTTTTACTTTTTGTGTTTTTAGTCATTTTTTTGATAAGTTGTAATACATTCGAAAACATGTATTTTTTGTATCATTAGGAACTGCGGCGGTCAATATGTTTTCCAAAAGCCCGTTAAATCACTCCGACATGGCAGCGGCGAGGAATCCATTTTTCTCATTTAGGCGAAAATCTTTCTGTTTAAGTGATTTTTGGAGCAATGTTGTTATTCGCACCAAATTATTGACCTAAAAACTTGTATTCAAACCAGGGAGGAGGTGTTACCATGTTTTCCGACTCCATAAACCTCTCGGAACTTGCTTTACTCGTTCATTAGTCATGTCGGACCAACGGTGAATATATCCTAGTGTTCGACCAAAAAGATATATCTGATTGTGTCGAATGTACTAGCGAGTGCGATCATACCAGCACTAATGCACGGATCCCATCAGAACTCCTGAGTTAAGCGTGCTTGGCGAGAGTAGTACTAGGATGGGTGACCTCCGGGAAGTCCTCGTGTTGCACCCTTTTTCTACTTTTTGTGTTTTTAGTCTTCGTTTTGATAAGTCGTAATACATTCGAAAACATGTATCTTTTGAACCATGAGGAACTGCGGCGCGGTCAATATGTTTTCCAAAAGCCCGTTAAATCACTCCGACATGGCGGCGAGGAATCCATTTTCTCATTTTGGTAAAATCTTTCGTTTAAGTGATTTTTGGAGCAATGTTGTTATTCGCACCAAATTATTGACCTAAAAACTTGTTTTCGGACCGAGGAGGAGGTGTTACCATGTTTTCCGACTCCATAAACCTCTCGGAACTTGCTTTACTCGTTCATTAGTCATGTCGGACCAACGGTGAATATATCCTAGTGTTCGACCAAAAAGATATATCTGATTGTGTCGAATGTACTAGCGAGTGCGATCATACCAGCACTAATGCACGGATCCCATCAGAACTCCTGAGTTAAGCGTGCTTGGGCGAGTAGTACTAGGATGGGTGACCTCCGGGAAGTCCTCGTGTTGCACCCTTTTTTCTACTTTTTGTGTTTTTAGTCTTCGTTTTGATAAGTCGTAATACATTCGAAAACATGTATCTTTTGAACCATGAGGAACTGCGGTAGCGGTCAATATGTTTTCAAAAAGCCCGTTAAATCACTCCGACATGGCAACGGCGAGGAATCCATTTTCTCATTTGGGCGAAAATCTTTCGTTTAAGTGATTTTTGGAGCAATGTTGTTATTCGCACCAAATTATTGACCTAAAAACTTGTTTTCGGACCGAGGAGGAGGTGTTACCATGTTTTCCGACTCCATAAACCTCTCGGAACTTGCTTTACTCGTTCATTAGTCATGTCGGACCAACGGTGAATATATCCTAGTGTTAGACCAAAAAGATATATCTGATTGTGTCGAATGTACTAGCGAGTGCGATCATACCAGCACTAATGCACGGATCCCATCAGAACTCCATGATTAAGCGTGCTTGGGCGAGTAGTACTAGGATGGGTGACCTCCGGGAAGTCCTCGTGTTGCACCCTTTTTCTACTTTTTGTGTTTTTAGTCTTCGTTTTGATAAGTCGTAATACATTCGAAAACATGTATCTTTTGAACCATGAGGAACTGCGGTAGCGGTCAATATGTTTTCAAAAAGCCCGTTAAATCACTCCGACATGGCAACGGCGAGGAATCCATTTTTCTCATTTCAGGTGAAAATCTTTCGTTTAAGTGATTTTTGGAGCATTGTTGTTAGTCGCACCAAATTATGGACCTAAAAACTTGTTTGCGGGCGAGGGAGGAGGTGTTACCATGTTTTCCGACTCCATAAACCTCTCAGAACTTGCTTTACTCGTTCATTAGTCATGTCGGACCAACGGTGAATATGTCCTAGTGTTCGACCAAAAAGATATATCTGATTGTGTCGAATGTACTAGCGAGTGCGATCATACCAGCACTAATGCACGGATCCCATCAGAACTCCATGATTAAGCGTGCTTGGGCGAGTAGTACTAGGATGGGTGACCTCCGGGAAGTCCTCGTGTTGCACCCTTTTTCTACTTTTTGTGTTTTTAGTCTTCGTTTTGATAAGTCGTAATACATTCGAAAACATGTATCTTTTGAACCATGAGGAACTGCGGTCAATATGTTTTCAAAAAGCCCGTTAAATCACTCCGACATGGCAACGGCGAGGAATCCATTTTCTCATTTAGGTGAAAATCTTTACGTTTAAGTGATTTTTGGAGCAATGTTGGTATTCGCACCAAATTATTGACCTAAAAACTTGTTTTCGGGCCGGGGAGGAGGTGTTACCATGTTTTCCGACTCCATAAACCTCTCGGGACTTTCTTTACTCGTTCATTAGTCATGTCTGACCAACGTGGAAGATATCCGAGTGTTCGACCAAAAAGATATATCTGATTGTGTCGAATGTACTAGCGAGTGCGATCATACCAGCACTAATGCACGGATCCCATCAGAACTCCAGTTAAGCGTGCTTGGGCGAGTAGTACTAGGATGGGTGACCTCCGGGAAGTCCTCGTGTTGCACCCTTTTTTCTACTTTTTGTGTTTTTAGTCTTCGTTTTGATAAGTCGTAATACATTCGAAAACATGTATCTTTTGAACCATGAGGAACTGCGGTAGCGGTCAATATGTTTTCCAAAAGCCCGTTAAATCACTCCGACATGGCAAGGCGAGGGAATCCATTTTCTCATTTAGGCGAAAATCTTTCGTTTAAGTGATTTTTGGAGCATTGTTGTTATTCGCACCAAATTATTGACCTAAAAACTTGTTTTCGGACCGGGGAGGATGTGTTACCATGTTTTCCGACTCCATAAACCTCTCGGAACTTGCTTTACTCGTTCATTAGTCATGTCGGACCAACGGTGAATATATCCTAGTGTTCGACCAAAAAGATATATACGATTGTGTCGAATGTACTAACGGGTGCGATCATACCAGCACTAATGCACCGGATCCCATCAGAACTCCAGCGATTAAGCGTGCTTGGGCGAGTAGTACTAGGATGGGTGACCTCCGGGAAGTCCTCGTGTTGCACCCTTTTTCTACTTTTTGTGTTTTTAGTCTTCGTTTTGATAAGTCGTAATACATTCGAAAACATGTATCTTTTGAACCATGAGGAACTGCGGTAGCGGTCAATATGTTTTCAAAAAGCCCGTTAAATCACTCCGACATGGCAACGGCGAGGAATCCATTTTCTCATTTCGGGCGAAAATCATTCTGTTTAAGTGATTTTTGGAGCAATGTTGTTATTCACACCAAATTATTGACCTAAAAACTTGTTTTCGGACCAGGGAGGAGGTGTTACCATGTTTTCCGACTCCATAAACCTCTCGGAACTTGCTTTACTCGTTCATTAGTCATGTCGGACCAACGGTGAATATATCCTAGTGTTCGACCAAAAAGATATATACGATTGTGTCGAATGTACTAACAGGTGCGATCATACCAGCACTAATGCACCGGATCCCATCAGAACTCCGTGATTAAGCGTGCTTGGGCGAGTAGTACTAGGATGGGTGACCTCCGGGAAGTCCTCGTGTTGCACCCTTTTTCTACTTTTTGTGTTTTTAGTCTTCGTTTTGATAAGTCGTAATACCTGCGAAAACATGTATTTATTGAACCGTGAGGAACAGCGGCGGTCAATATGTTTTCAAAAAGCCCGTTAAATCACTCCGACATGGCAAGGCGAGGGAATCCATTTTTCTCATTTAGGAAAATCTTTCGTTTAAGTGATTTTTGGAGCAATGTTGTTATTCGCACCAAATTATTGACCTAAAAACTTGTTTTCGGACCGGGGAGGGGGTGTTACCATGTTTGCCGACTCCATAACCCTCTCGGAACTTGCTTTACTCGTTCATTTGTCATGTCGGACCAACGGTGAATTTATCCTAGTATTCGACCAAAACGATGTATACGACTGTGTCGAATGTACTAGCGAGTGCGATCATACCAGCACTAATGCACGGATCCCATCAGAACTCCTGCAGTTAAGCGTGCTTGGGCGAGTAGTACTAGGATGGGTGACCTCCGGGAAGTCCTCGTGTTGCACCCTTTTTCTACTTTTTGTGTTTTTAGTCTTCGTTTTGATAAGTCGTAATACATTCGAAAACATGTATCTTTTGAACCATGAGGAACTGCGGTAGCGGTCAATATGTTTTCAAAAAGCCCGTTAAATCACTCCGACATGGCAACGGCGAGGGAATCCATTTTCTCATTTTGGGTGAAAATCTTTCGTTTAAGTGATTTTTGGAGCAATGTTGTTATTCGCACCAAATTATTGACCTAAAAACTTGTTTTCGGACCGGGAGGAGGTGTTACCATGTTTTCCGACTCCATAAGCCTCTCGGAACTTGCTTTACTGGTTCATTAGTCATGTCGGACCAACGGTGAATATATCCTAGTGTTCGACCAAAAAGATATATCTGATTGTGTCGAATGTACTAGCGAGTGCGATCATACCAGCACTAATGCACGGATCCCATCAGAACTCCTGATTAAGCGTGCTTGGGCGAGTAGTACTAGGATGGGTGACCTCCGGGAAGTCCTCGTGTTGCACCCTTTTTCTACTTTTTGTGTTTTTAGTCTTCGTTTTGATAAGTCGTAATACATTCGAAAACATGTATCTTTTGAACCATGAGGAACTGCGGCGGTCAATATGTTTTCCAAAAGCCCGTTAAATCACTCCGACATGGCAAGGCGAGGGAATCCATTTTTCTCATTTCAGGTGAAAATCTTTCGTTTAAGTGATTTTTGGAGCAATGTTGTTATTCGCACCAAATTATTGACCTAAAAACTTGTTTTCGGACCAGGAGGAGGTGTTACCATGTTTTCCGACTCCATAAACCTCTCGGAACTTGCTTTACGCGTTCATTAGTCATGTCGGACCAACGGTGAATGTATCCTAGTGTTCGACCAAAAAGATATATCTGATTGTGTCGAATGTACTAACGGGTGCGATCATACCAGCACTAATGCACGGATCCCATCAGAACTCCTGAGTTAAGCGTGCTTGGCGAGAGTAGTACTAGGATGGGTGACCTCCGGGAAGTCCTCGTGTTGCACCCTTTTTCTACTTTTTGTGTTTTTAGTCTTCGTTTTGATAAGTCGTAATACATTCGAAAACATGTATCTTTTGAACCATGAGGAACTGCGGCGGTCAATATGTTTTCAAAGCCCCGTTAAATCACTCCGACATGGCAACGGCGAGGAATCCATTTTTCTCATTTAGGTGAAAATCTTTCGTTTAAGTGGTTTTTGGAGCAATTTTGTTATTCGCACCAAATTATTGACCTAAAAACTTGTTTTCGGACAGGGGAGGAGGTGTTACCATGTTTTCCGAATCCATAAACCTCTCGGAACTTGCTTTACTCGTTCATTAGTCATGTCGGACCAACGGTGAATATATCCTAGTGTTCGACGAAAAAGATATATACGATTGTGTCGAATGTACTAACGGGTGCGATCATACCAGCACTAATGCCCCGGATCCCATCAGAACTCCGCAGTGAAGCGTGCTTGGGCGAGAGTAGTACTAGGATGGGTGACCTCCTGGGAAGTCCTCGTGTTGCACCCCTTTTTCTACTTTTTGTGTTTTTAGTCTTTGTTTTGATAAGTCGCAATACATTCGAAAACATGTATCTTTTGAACCATGAGGAACTGCGGCGCGGTCAATATGTTTTCAAAAAGCCCGTTAAATCACTCCGACATGGCAAGGCGGGGAATCCATTTTTCTCATTTAGGCGAAAATCTTTCGTTTAAGTGATTTTTGGAGCAATGTTGTTATTCGCACCAAATTATTGACCTAAAAACTTGTTTTCGGACCAGGAGGAGGTGTTACCATGTTTTCCGACTCCATAAACCTCTCGGAACTTGCTTTACTCGTTCATTAGTCATGTCGGACCAACGGTGAATATATCCTAGTGTTCGACCAAAAAGATATATCTGATTGTGTCGAATGTACTAGCGAGTGCGATCATACCAGCACTAATGCACCGGATCCCATCAGAACTCCATGATTAAGCGTGCTTGGGCGAGTAGTACTAGGATGGGTGACCTCCGGGAAGTCCTCGTGTTGCACCCTTTTTCTACTTTTTGTGTTTTTAGTCTTCGTTTTGATAAGTCGTGATACATTCGAAAACATGTATCTTTTGAACCATGAGGAACTGCGGTCAATATGTTTTCAAAAAGCCCCGTTAAATCACTCCGACATGGCAACGGCGAGGAATCCATTTTCTCATTTCAGGCGAAAATCTTTCGTTTAAGTGATTTTTGGAGCAATGTTGTTATTCGCACCAAATTATTGACCTAAAAACTTGTTTTCGGACCAGGAGGAGGTGTTACCATGTTTTCCGACTCCATAAACCTCTCGGAACTTGCTTTACTCGTTCATTAGTCATGTCGGACCAACGGTGAATATATCCTAGTGTTCGACCAAAAAGATATATCTGATTGTGTCGAATGTACTAACGGGTGCGATCATACCAGCACTAATGCCACGGATCCCATCAGAACTCCATGATTAAGCGTGCTTGGCGAGAGTAGTACTAGGATGGGTGACCTCCGGGAAGTCCTCGTGTTGCACCCTTTTTCTACTTTTTGTGTTTTTAGTCTTCGTTTTGATAAGTCATAATACATTCGAAAACATGTATCTTTTGAACCATGAGGAACTGCGGTAGTCAATATGTTTTCAAAAAGCCCGTTAAATCACTCCGACATGGCAAGGCGAGGGAATCCATTTTTCTCATTTCAGGTGAAAATCTTGTTGTTTAAGTGATTTTTGGAGCAATGTTGTTATTCGCACCAAATTATTGACCTAAAAACTTGTTTTCGGACCAGGGAGGAGGTGTTACCATGTTTTCCGACTCCATAAACCTCTCGGAACTTGCTTTACTCGTTCATTAGTCATGTCGGACCAAAGGTGAATATATCCTAGTGTTCGACCAAAAAGATATATACGATTGTGTCGAATGTACTAACGGGTGCGATCATACCAGCACTAATGCACCGGATCCCATCAGAACTCCGCAGTCAAGCGTGCTTGGGCGAGAGTAGTACTAGGATGGGTGACCTCCCGGGAAGTCTTCGTGTTGCACCCCTTTTTCTACTTTTTGTGTTTTTAGTCTTCGTTTTGATAAGTCGCAATACATTCGAAAACATGTATCTTTTGAACCATGAGGAACTGCGGTGCGGTCAATATGTTTTCCGAAAGCCCCGTTAAATTACTCCGACATGGCAACGGCGAGAGAATCCATTTTCTCATTTCGGGCGAAAATCTTTCTGTTTAAGTGATTTTTGGAGCAATGTTGTTATTCGCACCAAATTATTGACCTAAAAACTTGTTTTCGGACCAGGGAGAAGGTGTTACCATGTTTTCCGACTCCATAAACCTCTCGGAACTTGCTTTACTCGTTCATTAGTCATGTCGGACCAACGGTGAATATATCCTAGTGTTCGACCAAAAAGATATATACGATTGTGTCGAATGTACTAACGGGTGCGATCATACCAGCACTAATGCACCGGATCCCATCAGAACTCCGCAGTTAAGCGTGCTTGGGCGAGTAGTACTAGGATGGGTGACCTCCCGGGAAGTCCTCGTGTTGCACCCCTTTTTCTACTTTTTGTGTTTTTAGTCTTCGTTTTGATAAGTCATGATACATTCGAAAACATGTATCTTTTGAACCATGAGGAACTGCGGCGGTCAATATGTTTTCCAAAAGCCCGTTAAATCACTCCGACATGGCAACGGCGAGGAATCCATTTTTCTCATTTGGGCGAAAATCTTTCGTTTAAGTGATTTTTGGAGCAATGTTGTTATTCGCACCAAATTATTGACCTAAAAACTTGTTTTCGGACCGGGGAGGAGGTGTTACCATGTTTTCCGACTCCATAAACCTCTCGGAACTTTCTTTACTCGTTCATTAGTCATGTCGGACCAACGGTGAATATATCCTAGTGTTCGACCCAAAAGATATATACGATTGTGTCGAAAGTACTAGCGAGTGCGATCATACCAGCACTAATGCACGGATCCCATCAGAACTCCTGAGTTAAGCGTGCTTGGCGAGAGTAGTACTAGGATGGGTGACCTCCGGGAAGTCCTCGTGTTGCACCCTTTTTCTACTTTTTGTGTTTTTAGTCTTCGTTTTGATAAGTCATGATACATTCGAAAACATGTATCTTTGGACCCATGAGGCCCTGCGGCGCGGCAAATATCTCTTCCGCAAGCCCTGTTAAATCACTCCGACATGGCAACGGCGAGGGAATCCATTGTCTCATTTCGGGCCAAAATCTATCCGTTTAAGTGATTTTTGGAGCAATGTTGTTATTCGCACCAAATTATTGACCTAAAAACTTGTTTTCGGACCAGGAAGGAGGTGTTACCATGTTTTCCGACTCCATAAACCTCTCGGAACTTGCTTTACTCGTTCATTAGTCATGTCGGACCAACGGTGAATATATCCTAGTGTTAGACCAAAAAGATATATCTGATTGTGTCGAATGTACTAGCAGTGCGATCATACCAGCACTAATGCCACGGATCCCATCAGAACTCCATGATTAAGCGTGCTTGGCGAGTAGTACTAGGATGGGTGACCTCCCAAGAAGTCCTCGTGTTGCACCCCTTTTTCTACTTTTTGTGTTTTTAGTCTTCGTTTTGATAAGTCGCAATACATTCGAAAACATGTATCTTTTGAACCATGAGGAACTGCGGCGCGGTCAATATGTTTTCCGAAAGCCCCGTTAAATCACTCCGACATGGCAGCGGCGAGGGAATCCATTTTCTCATTTCGGGCGAAAATCTTTCTGTTTAAGTGATTTTTGGAGCAATGTTGTTATTCGCACCAAATTATTGACCTAAAAACTTGTTTTCGGACCAGGGAGGAGGTGTTACCATGTTTTCCGACTCCATAAACCTCTCGGAACTTGCTTTACTCGTTCATTAGTCATGTCGGACCAACGGTGAATATATCCTAGTGTTCGACCAAAAAGATATATCCGATTGTGTCGAATTTACTAACCGGTGCGATCATACCAGCACTAATGCACGGATCCCATCAGAACTCCATGATTAAGCGTGCTTGGGCGAGAGTAGTACTAGGATGGGTGACCTCCTGGGAAGTCCTCGTGTTGCACCCCTTTTTCTACTTTTTGTGTTTTTAGTCTTCGTTTTGATAAGTCGCAATACATTCGAAAACATGTATCTTTTGAACCATGAGGAACTGCGGCGCGGTCAATATGTTTTCCGAAAGCCCCGTTAAATCACTCCGACATGGCAACGACGAGGGAATCCATTTTCTCATTTCAGGCAAAAATCTTTCTTCTTAAGTGGTTTTTGGAGCAATTTTGTTATTCGCACCAAATTATTGACCTAAAAACTTGTTTTCGGACAGGGGAGGAGGTGTTACCATGTTTTCCGACTCCATAAACCTCTCGGAACTTGCTTTACTCGTTCATTAGTCATGTCGGACCAACGGTGAATATATCCTAGTGTTCGACGAAAAAGATATATACGATTGTGTCGAATGTACTAACGGGTGCGATCATACCAACACTAATGCACCGGATCCCATCAGAACTCCGCAGTGAAGCGTGCTTGGGCGAGAGTAGTACTAGGATGGGTGACCTCCTGGGAAGTCCTCGTGTTGCACCCCTTTTTCTACTTTTTGTGTTTTTAGTCTTCGTTTTGATAAGTCGCAATACATTCGAAAACATGTATCTTTTGAACCATGAGGAACTGCGGCGGTCAATATGTTTTCCAAAAGCCCGTTAAATCACTCCGACATGGCAACGGCGAGGAATCCATTTTTCTCATTTAGGTGAAAATCTTTCTGTTTAAGTGATTTTTGGAGCAATGTTGTTATTCGCACCAAATTATTGACCTAAAAACTTGTTTTCGGACCGAGGAGGAGGTGTTACCATGTTTTCCGACTCCATAAACCTCGCGGAACTTGCTTTAATCGTTCATTAGTCATGTCGGACCAACGGTGAATATATCCTAGTGTTAGACCAAAAAGATATATCTGATTGTGTCGAATGTACTAGCGAGTGCGATCATACCAGCACTAATGCACCGGATCCCATCAGAACTCCATGATTAAGCGTGCTTGGGCGAGTAGTACTAGGATGGGTGACCTCCGGGAAGTCCTCGTGTTGCACCCTTTTTCTACTTTTTGTGTTTTTAGTCTTCGTTTTGATAAGTCGTGATACATTGAAAACATGTATCTTTTGAACCATGAGGAACTGCGGCGGTCAATATGTTTTCAAAAAGCCCGTTAAATCACTCCGACATGGCAACGGCGAGGAATCCATTTTTCTCATTTTGGGAAAAATCTTTCGTTTAAGTGATTTTTGGAGCAATGTTGTTATTCGCACCAAATTATTGACCTAAAAACTTGTATTCAGACCAAGGAGGAGGTGTTACCATGTTTTCCGACTCCATAAACCTCTCGGAACTTGCTTTACTCGTTCATTAGTCATGTCGGACCAACGGTGAATATATCCTAGTGTTCGACCAAAAAGCTATATCTGATTGTGTCGAATGTACTAACGGGTGCGATCATACCAGCACTAATGCACGGATCCCATCAGAACTCCATGATTAAGCGTGCTTGGGCGAGTAGTACTAGGATGGGTGACCTCCGGGAAGTCCTCGTGTTGCACCCTTTTTCTACTTTTTGTGTTTTTAGTCTTCGTTTTGATAAGTCGTAATACATTCGAAAACATGTATCTTTTGAACCATGAGGAACTGCGGTAGCGGTCAATATGTTTTCAAAAAGCCCGTTAAATCACTCCGACATGGCAACGGCGAGGAATCCATTTTTCTCATTTCAGGTGAAAATCTTTCGTTTAAGTGATTTTTGGAGCAATGTTGTTATTCGCACCAAATTATTGACCTAA
The DNA here is from genome assembly GCA_028015245.1 of Cardamine occulta. Classification (NCBI taxonomy): domain Eukaryota; kingdom Viridiplantae; phylum Streptophyta; class Magnoliopsida; order Brassicales; family Brassicaceae; genus Cardamine; species Cardamine occulta. The sequence goes on along the minus strand of CM051380.1, from coordinate 15,238,124 downwards.
AAACTTGTATTCAGACCAGGGAGGAGGTGTTACCATGTTTTCCGACTCCATAAACCTCTCGGAACTTGCTTTACTCGTTCATTAGTCATGTCGGACCAACGGTGAAGATATCCTAGTGTTCGCCCAAAAAGATATATCCGATTGTGTCGAATGTACTAGCGAGTGCGATCATACCAGCACTAATGCACGGATCCCATCAGAACTCCTGAGTTAAGCGTGCTTGGGCGAGTAGTACTAGGATGGGTGACCTCCGGGAAGTCCTCGTGTTGCACCCTTTTTCTACTTTTTGTGTTTTTAGTCTTCGTTTTGATAAGTCATAATACATTCGAAAACATGTATCTTTTGAACCATGAGGAACTGCGCGGTCAATATGTTTTCAAAAAGCCCGTTAAATCACTCCGACATGGCAACGCGAGGAATCCATTTTTCTCATTTAGGTGAAAATCTTTCGTTTAAGTGATTTTTGGAGCAATGTTGTTATTCGCACCAAATTATTGACCTAAAAACTTGTTTTCGGACCGAGGAGGAGGTGTTACCATGTTTTCCGACTCCATAAACCACTCGGATCTTGCTTTACTCGTTCATTAGTCATGTCGGACCAACGGTGAATATATCCTAGTGTTCGACCAAAAAGATATATCTGATTGTGTCGAATGTACTAGCGAGTGCGATCATACCAGCACTAATGCACGGATCCCATCAGAACTCCCAGTTAAGCGTGCTTGGCGAGTAGTACTAGGATGGGTGACCTCCGGGAAGTCCTCGTGTTGCACCCTTTTTCTACTTTTTGTGTTTTTAGTCTTCGTTTTGATAAGTCATGATACATTCGAAAACATGTATCTTTTGAACCATGAGGAACTGCGGCGCGGTCAATATGTTTTCAAAAAGCCCGTTAAATCACTCCGACATGGCAACGGCGAGGAATCCATTTTTCTCATTTAGGCGAAAATCTTTCTGTTTAAGTGATTTTTGGAGCAATGTTGTTATTCGCACCAAATTATTGACCTAAAAACTTGTATTCAGACCAGGGAGGAGGTGTTACCATGTTTTCCGACTCCATAAACCTCTCGGAACTTGCTTTACTCGTTCATTAGTCATGTCGGACCAACGGTGAATATATCCTAGTGTTCGACCAAAAAGATATATATGATTGTGTCGAATGTACTAACAGGTGCGATCATACCAGCACTAATGCACGGATCCCATCAGAACTCCTGAGTTAAGCGTGCTTAGGCGAGTAGTACTAGGATGGGTGACCTCCGGGAAGTCCTCGTGTTGCACCCTTTTTCTACTTTTTGTGTTTTTAGTCTTCGTTTTGATAAGTCGTAATACATTCGAAAACATGTATCTTTTGAACCATGAGGAACTGGTGCGGTCAATATGTTTTCAAAGCCCGTTAAATCACTCCGACATGGCAACGGCGAGGAATCCATTTTTCTCATTTAGGTGAAAATCTTTCGTTTAAGTGATTTTTGGAGCAATGTTGTTATTCGCACCAAATTATTGACCTAAAAACTTGTTTTCGGACCAGGAGGAGGTGTTACCATGTTTTCCGACTCCATAAACCTCTCGGAACTTGCTTTACTCGTTCATTAGTCATGTCGGACCAACGGTGAATATATCCTAGTGTTCGACCAAAAAGATATATCTGATTGTGTCGAATGTACTAGCGAGTGCGATCATACCAGCACTAATGCACGGATCCCATCAGAACTCCTGAGTTAAGCGTGCTTGGCGAGTAGTACTAGGATGGGTGACCTCCGGGAAGTCCTCGTGTTGCACCCTTTTTCTACTTTTTGTGTTTTTAGTCTTCGTTTTGATAAGTCGTAATACATTCGAAAACATGTATCTTTTGAACCATGAGGAACTGCGGTAGCGGTCAATATGTTTTCCAAAAGCCCGTTAAATCACTCCGACATGGCAACGGCGAGGAATCCATTTTTCTCATTTCAGGTGAAAATCTTTCGTTTAAGTGATTTTTGGAGCAATGTTGTTATTCGCACCAAATTATTGACCTAAAAACTTGTTTTCGGACCAGGAGGAGGTGTTACCATGTTTTCCGACTCCATAAACCTCTCGGAACTTGCTTTACTCGTTCATTAGTCATGTCGGACCAACGGTGAATATATCCTAGTGTTAGACCAAAAAGATATCTCGATTGTGTCGAATGTACTAACAGGTGCGATCATACCAGCACTAATGCACCGGATCCCATCAGAACTCCATGATTAAGCGTGCTTGGCGAGAGTAGTACTAGGATGGGTGACCTCCGGGAAGTCCTCGTGTTGCACCACTTTCTCTACTTTTTGTGCCTTTAGCCTTCGTTTTGATAAGCGGAGATACATTCGAAAACATGTATCTTTTGAACCATGAGGAACTGCGGCGCGGTCAATATTTTTTCCAAAAGCCCCGTTAAATCACTCCGACATGGCAACGGCGAGGGAATCCATTTTCTCATTTCGGGCGAAAATCTTTCTGTTTAAGTGATTTTTGGAGCAATGTTGTTATTCGCACCAAATTATTGACCTAAAAACTTGTATTCAGACCAGGGAGGAGGTGTTACCATGTTTTCCGACTCCATAAACCTCTCGGAACTTGCTTTACTCGTTCATTAGTCATGTCGGACCAACGGTGAATATATCCTAGTGTTCGACCAAAAAGATATATACGATTGTGTCGAATGTACTAGCGGGCGCGATCATACCAGCACTAATGCACCGGATCCCATCAGAACTCCTGAGTTAAGCGTGCTTGGGGGAAAGTAGTACTAGGATTGGTGACCTCCCGGGAAGTCCTCGTGTTGCACCCCTTTTTTCTACTTTTTGTGTTTTTAGTCTTCGTTTTGATAAGTCGCAATACATTCGAAAACATGTATCTTTTGAACCATGAGGAACTGCGGTAGCGGTCAATATGTTTTCAAAAAGCCCGTTAAATCACTCCGACATGGCAAGGCGAGGGAATCCATTTTTCTCATTTCAGGTGAAAATCTTTCGTTTAAGTGATTTTTGGAGCAATGTTGTTATTCGCACCAAATTATTGACCTAAAAACTTGTTTTCCGACCAGGGAGGAGGTGTTACCATGTTTTCCGACTCCATAAACCTCTCGGAACTTGCTTTACTCGTTCATTAGTCCTGTCGGACCAACGGTGAATATATCCTAGTGTTCGACCAAAAAGATATATCTGATTGTGTCGAATGTACTAGCGAGTGCGATCATACCAGCACTAATGCACGGATCCCATCAGAACTCCATGATTAAGCGTGCTTGGGCGAGTAGTACTAGGATGGGTGACCTCCGGGAAGTCCTCGTGTTGCACTCTTTTTCTACTTTTTGTGTTTTTAGTCTTCGCTTTGAGCAGTCGCAATACATTCGAAAACATGTATCTTTTGAACCATGAGGAACTGCGGTAGGTCAATATGTTTTCCAAAAGCCCGTTAAATCACTCCGACATGGCAAGGCGAGGGAATCCATTTTTCTCATTTCAGGTGAAAATCTTTCTGTTTAAGTGATTTTTGGAGCAATGTTGTTATTCGCACCAAATTATTGACCTAAAAACTTGTATTCAGACCAAGGAGGAGGTGTTACCATGTTTTCCGACTCCATAAACCTCTCGGAACTTGCTTTACTCGTTCATTAGTCATGTCGGACCAACGGTGAATATATCCTAGTGTTCGACCAAAAAGATATATCTGATTGTGTCGGATGGACTAGCGGGTGCGATCATACCAGCACTAATGCACGGATCCCATCAGAACTCCTGAGTTAAGCGTGCTTGGCGAGTAGTACTAGGATGGGTGACCTCCGGGAAGTCCTCGTGTTGCACCCTTTTTCTACTTTTTGTGTTTTTAGTCTTCGTTTTGATAAGTCGTGATACATTCGAAAACATGTATCTTTTGAACCATGAGGAACTGCGGTAGCGGTCAATATGTTTTCCAAAAGCCCGTTAAATCACTCCGACATGGCAACGGCGAGGAATCCATTTTTCTCATTTCAGGCGAAAATCTTTCGTTTAAGTGATTTTTGGAGCAATGTTGTTATTCGCACCGAATTATTGACCTAAAAACTTGTTTTCGGACCGAGGAGGAGGTGTTACCATGTTTTCCGACTCCATAAACCTCTCGGAACTTGCTTTACTCGTTCATTAGTCATGTCGGACCAACGGTGAATATATCCTAGTGTTCGACCAAAAAGATATATCTGATTGTGTCGAATGTACTAACAGGTGCGATCATACCAGCACTAATGCACGGATCCCATCAGAACTCCATGATTAAGCGTGCTTGGGCGGAGTAGTACTAGGATGGGTGACCTCCGGGAAGTCCTCGTGTTGCACCCTTTTTCTACTTTTTGTGTTTTTAGTCTTCGTTTTGATAAGTCGTAATACATTCGAAAACATGTATCTTTTGAACCATGAGGAACTGCGGTAGCGGTCAATATGTTTTCAAAGCCCGTTAAATCACTCCGACATGGCAAGGCGAGGGAATCCATTTTCTCATTTCAGGTGAAAATCTTTCGTTTAAGTGATTTTTGGAGCAATGTTGTTATTCGCACCAAATTATTGACCTAAAAACTTGTTTTCGGACCGAGGAGGAGGTGTTACCATGTTTTCCGACTCCATAAACCTCTCGGAACTTGCTTTACTCGTTCATTAGTCATGTCGGACCAACGGTGAATATATCCTAGTGTTCGACCAAAAAGATATATCTGATTGTGTCGAATGTACTAGCGAGTGCGATCATACCAGCACTAATGCACGGATCCCATCAGAACTCCATGATTAAGCGTGCTTGGGCGAGTAGTACTAGGATGGGTGACCTCCGGGAAGTCCTCGTGTTGCACCCTTTTTCTACTTTTTGTGTTTTTAGTCTTCTTTTTGATAAGTCGTAATACATTCGAAAACATGTATCTTTTGAACCATGAGGAACTGCGGCGGTCAATATGTTTTCAAAAAGCCCCGTTTAATCACTACGACATGGCAACGGCGAGGGAATCCATTTTCTCATTTCGGGCGAAAATCATTCTGTTTAAGTGATTTTTGGAGCAATGTTGTTATTCGCACCAAATTATTGACCTTAAAACTTGTTTTCGGACCAGGGAGGAGGTGTTACCATGTTTTCCGACTCCATAAACCTCTCGGAACTTGCTTTACTCGTTCATTAGTCATCTCGGACCAACGGTGAATATATCCTAGTGTTCGACCAAAAAGATATATACGATTGTGTCGAATGTACTAACGGGTGCGATCATACTAGCACTAATGCACCGGATCCCATCAGAACTCCATGATTAAGCGTGCTTGGCGAGTAGTACTAGGATGGGTGACCTCCGGGAAGTCCTCGTGTCGCACCCCTTTTTCTACTTTTTGTGTTTTTAGTCTTCGTTTTGATAAGTCGTAATACATTCGAAAACATGTATCTTTTGAACCATGAGGAACTGCGGTAGCGGTCAATATGTTTTCCAAAAGCCCGTTAAATCACTCCGACATGGCAACGGCGAGGGAATCCATTTTTCTCATTTCAGGAAAATCTTTCGTTTAAGTGATTTTTGGAGCCATGTTGTTATTCGCACCAAATTATTGACCTTAAAACTTGTTTTCGGACCGGGGCGGAGGAGTTACCATGTTTTCCGACTCCATAAACCTCACGGAACTCGCTTTACTCGTTCATTAGTCATCTCGGACCAACGGTGAATATATCCTAGTGTTCGACCAAAAAGATATATCTGATTGTGTCGAATGTACTAGCGAGTGCGATCATACCAGCACTAATGCACCGGATCCCATCAGAACTCCATGATTAAGCGTGCTTGGCGAGAGTAGTACTAGGATGGGTGACCTCCGGGAAGTCCTCGTGTTGCACCCTTTTTCTACTTTTTGTGTTTTTAGTCTTCGTTTTGATAAGTCGTAATACATTCGAAAACATGTATCTTTTGAACCATGAGGAACTGCGGCGGTCAATATGTTTTCAAAAAGCCCGTTAAATCACTCCGACATGGCAAGGCGAGGGAATCCATTTTTCTCATTTAGGTGAAAATCTTTCGTTTAAGTGATTTTTGGAGCAATGTTGTTATTCGCACCAAATTATTGACCTAAAAACTTGTTTTCGGACCGAGGAGGAGGTGTTACCATGTTTTCCGACTCCATAAACCTCTCGGAACTTGCTTTACTCGTTCATTAGTCATGTCGGACCAACGGTGAATATATCCTAGTGTTCGACCAAAAAGATATATCTGATTGTGTCGAATGTACTAGCGAGTGCGATCATACCAGCACTAATGCACGGATCCCATCAGAACTCCATGATTAAGCGTGCTTGGCGAGTAGTACTAGGATGGGTGACCTCCGGGAAGTCCTCGTGTTGCACCCTTTTTCTACTTTTTGTGTTTTTAGTCTTCGTTTTGATAAGTCATAATACATTCGAAAACATGTATCTTTTGAACCATGAGGAACTGCGGTAGGTCAATATGTTTTCCAAAAGCCCGTTAAATCACTCCGACATGGCAAGCGAGGGAATCCATTTTTCTCATTTCAGGTGAAAATCTTTCGTTTAAGTGATTTTTGGAGCAATGTTGTTATTCGCACCAAATTATTGACCTAAAAACTTGTTTTCGGACCAGGGAGGAGGTGTTACCATGTTTTCCGACTCCATAAACCTCTCGGAACTTGCTTTACTCGTTCATTAGTCATGTCGGACCAACGGTGAATATATCCTAGTGTTCGACCAAAAAGATATATATGATTGTGTCGAATGTACTAGCGAGTGCGATCATACCAGCACTAATGCACCGGATCCCATCAGAACTCCATGATTAAGCGTGCTTGGCGAGTAGTACTAGGATGGGTGACCTCCGGGAAGTCCTCGTGTTGCACTCTTTTTCTACTTTTTGTGTTTTTAGTCTTCGTTTTGATAAGTCGTGATACATTCGAAAACATGTATCTTTTGAACCATGAGGAACTGCGGTAGCGGTCAATATGTTTTCCAAAAGCCCGTTAAATCACTCCGACATGGCAAGGCGAGGGAATCCATTTTTCTCATTTCAGGAAAATCTTTCTGTTTAAGTGATTTTTGGAGCAATGTTGTTATTCGCCCAAATTATTGACCTAAAAACTTGTTTTCGGACCAGGAGGAGGTGTTACCATGTTTTCCGACTCCATAAACCTCTCGGAACTTGCTTTACTCGTTCATTAGTCATGTCGGACCAACGGTGAATATATCCTAGTGTTAGACCAAAAAGATATATCTGATTGTGTCGAATGTACTAGCGAGTGCGATCATACCAGCACTAATGCACCGGATCCCATCAGAACTCCATGATTAAGCGTGCTTGGGCGAGTAGTACTAGGATGGGTGACCTCCGGGAAGTCCTCGTGTTGCACCCTTTTTCTACTTTTTGTGTTTTTAGTCTTCGTTTTGATAAGTCGTAATACATTCCAAAACATGTCTCGTTTGAACCATGAGGAACTGCGGGTCAATATGTTTTCAAAAAGCCCGTTAAATCACTCCGACATGGCAAGGCGAGGGAATCCATTTTTCTCATTTAGGTGAAAATCTTTCTTCTTAAGTGGTTTTTGGAGCAATTTTGTTATTCGCACCAAATTATTGACCTAAAAACTTGTTTTCGGACGGGGGAGGAGGTGTTACCATGTTTTCCGACTCCATAAACCTCTCGGAACTTGCTTTACTCGTTCATTAGTCATGTCGGACCAACGGTGAATATATCCTAGTGTTCGACCAAAAAGATATATCTGATTGTGTCGAATGTACTAGCGAGTGCGATCATACCAGCACTAATGCACGGATCCCATCAGAACTCCGCGATTAAGCGTGCTTGGGCGAGTAGTACTAGGATGGGTGACCTCCGGGAAGTCCTCGTGTTGCACCCTTTTTCTACTTTTTGTGTTTTTAGTCTTCGTTTTGATAAGTCGTAATACATTCGAAAACATGTATATTATGAACCATAAGGAACAGCGGCGCGGTCAATATGTTTTCAAAAAGCCCGTTAAATCACTCCGACATGGCAACGGCGAGGAATCCATTTTCTCATTTAGGCGAAAATCTTTCTGTTTAAGTGATTTTTGGAGCAATGTTGTTATTCGCACCAAATTATTGACCTAAAAACTTGTTTTCGGACCAGAGAGGAGGTGTTACCATGTTTTCCGACTCCATAAACCTCTCAGAACTTGCTTTACTCGTTCATTAGTCATGTCGGACCAACGGTGAATATATCCTAGTGTTCGACCAAAAAGATATATACGATTGTGTCGAATGTACTAACGGGTGCGATCATACCAGCACTAATGCCCCGGATCCCATCAGAACTCCGCAGTGAAGCGTGCTTGGGCGAGAGTAGTACTAGGATGGGTGACCTCCTGGGAAGTCCTCGTGTTGCACCCCTTTTTCTACTTTTTGTGTTTTTAGTCTTCGTTTTGATAAGTCGCAATACATTCGAAAACATGTATCTTTTGAACCATGAGGAACTGCGGCGCGGTCAATATGTTTTCCGAAAGCCCCGTTAAATCACTCCGACATGGCAACGGCGAGGGAATCCATTTTCTCATTTCGGGCGAAAATCTTTCTGTTTAAGTGATTTTTGGAGCAATGTTGTTATTCGCACCAAATTATTGACCTAAAAACTTGTATTCAGACCAGGGAGGAGGTGTTACCATGTTTTCCGACTCCATAAACCTCTCGGAACTTGCTTTACTCGTTCATTAGTCATGTCGGACCAACGGTGAATATATCCTAGTGTTCGACCAAAAAGATATATACGATTGTGTCGAATGTACTAACGGGTGCGATCATACCAGCACTAATGCACCGGATCCCATCAGAACTCCGCAGTTAAGCGTGCTTGGGCGAGAGTAGTACTAGGATGGGTGACCTCCCGGGAAGTCTTCGTGTTGCACCCCTTTTTCTACTTTTTGTGTTTTTAGTCTTCGTTTTGATAAGTCGCAATACATTCGAAAACATGTATCTTTTGAACCATGAGGAACTGCGGCGCGGTCAATATGTTTTCCGAAAGCCCCGTTAAATTACTCCGACATGGCAACGGCGAGAGAATCCATTTTCTCATTTCGGGCGAAAATCTTTCTGTTTAAGTGATTTTTGGAGCAATGTTGTTATTCGCACCAAATTATTGACCTAAAAACTTGTTTTCGGACCAGGGAGGAGGTGTTACCATGTTTTCCGACTCCATAAACCTCTCGGAACTTGCTTTACTCGTTCATTAGTCATGTCGGACCAACGGTGAATATATCCTAGTGTTCGACCAAAAAGATATATACGATTGTGTCGAATGTACTAACGGGTGCGATCATACCAGCACTAATGCAACGGATCCCCTCAGAACTCCTGAGTTAAGCGTGCTTGGGCGAGTAGTACTAGGATGGGTGACCTCCGGGAAGTCCTCGTGTTGCACCCTTTTTCTACTTTTTGTGTTTTTAGTCTTCGTTTTGATAAGTCGTAATACATTCGAAAACATGTATCTTTTGAACCATGAGGAACTGCGGTAGCGGTCAATATGTTTTCCAAAAGCCCGTTAAATCACTCCGACATGGCAGCGGCGAGGAATCCATTTTTCTCATTTAGGTGAAAATCATTCTGTTTAAGTGATTTTTGGAGCAATGTTGTTATTCGCACCAAATTATTGACCTTAAAACTTGTTTTCGGACCAGGGAGGAGGTGTTACCATGTTTTCCGACTCCATAAACCTCTCGGAACTTGCTTTACTCATTCATTAGTCATGTCGGACCAACGGTGAATATATCCTAGTGTTCGACCAAAAAGATATATATGATTGTGTCGAATGTACTAACGGGTGCGATCATACCAGCACTAATGCACCGGATCCCATCAGAACTCCGCAGCTAAGCGTGCCTTGGCGAGAGTAGTACTAGGATGGGTGACCTCCCGGGAAGTCCCCGTGTTGCACCCCTTTTTCTACTTTTTGTGTTTTTAGTCTTCGTTTTGATAAGTCGCAATACATTCGAAAACATGTATCTTTTGAACCATGAGGAACTGCGGCGGTCAATATGTTTTCCAAAAGCCCGTTAAATCACTCCGACATGGCAACGGCGAGGAATCCATTTTCTCATTTAGGTGAAAATCTTTCGTTTAAGTGATTTTTGGAGCAATGTTGTTATTCGCACCAAATTATTGACCTAAAAACTTGTTTTCGGACCGAGGAGGAGGTGTTACCATGTTTTCCGACTCCATAAACCTCTCGGAACTTGCTTTACTCGTTCATTAGTCATGTCGGACCAACGGTGAATATATCCTAGTGTTCGACCAAAAAGATATATCTGATTGTGTCGAATGTACTAACAGGTGCGATCATACCAGCACTAATGCACGGATCCCATCAGAACTCCATGATTAAGCGTGCTTGGGCGAGTAGTACTAGGATGGGTGACCTCCGGGGAGTCCTCATGTTGCACCTCTTTTTCTACTTTTTGTTTTTTTAGATTTCGTTTCTATAAGTCCTACTACATTCGAGAACAGGTATCTTTTGAACCATGCGGAACTGCGGTCAATATATTTTCCAAAAGCCCGTTAAATCACTCCGACATGGCAACGGCGAGGAATCCATTTTCTCATTTAGGTGAAAATCTTTCTGTTTAAGTGATTTTTGGAGCAATGTTGTTATTCGCACCAAATTATTGACCTAAAAACTTGTTTTCGGACCAGGGAGGAGGTGTTACCATGTTTTCCGACTCCATAAACCTCTCGGAACTTGCTTTACTCGTTCATTAGTCATGTCGGACCAAAGGTGAATATATCCTAGTGTTCGACCAAAAAGATATATACGATTGTGTCGAATGTACTAACGGGTGCGATCATACCAGCACTAATGCACCGGATCCCATCAGAACTCCATGATTAAGCGTGCTTGGGCGAGTAGTACTAGGATGGGTGACCTCCGGGAAGTCCTCGTGTTGCACCCTTTTTCTACTTTTTGTGTTTTTAGTCTTCGTTTTGATAAGTCGTAATACATTCGAAAACATGTATCTTTTGAACCATGAGGAACTGCGGTAGCGGTCAATATGTTTTCCAAAAGCCCGTTAAATCACTCCGACATGGCAACGGCGAGGAATCCATTTTCTCATTTAGGTGAAAATCTTTCGTTTAAGTGATTTTTGGAGCAATGTTGTTATTCGCACCAAATTATTGACCTAAAAACTTGTTTTCGGACCGAGGAGGAGGTGTTACCATGTTTTCCGACTCCATAAACCTCTCGGAACTTGCTTTACTCGTTCATTAGTCATGTCGGACCAACGGTGAATATATCCTAGTGTTCGACCAAAAAGATATATCTGATTGTGTCGAATGTACTAGCGAGTGCGATCATACCAGCACTAATGCACCGGATCCCATCAGAACTCCTGAGTTAAGCGTGCTTGGGCGGAGTAGTACTAGGATGGGTGACCTCCGGGAAGTCCTCGTGTTGCACCCTTTTTCTACTTTTTGTGTTTTTAGTCTTCGTTTTGATAAGTCATGATACATTCGAAAACATGTATCTTTTGAACCATGAGGAACTGCGGCGGTCAATATGTTTTCCAAAAGCCCGTTAAATCACTCCGACATGGCAACGGCGAGGAATCCATTTTTCTCATTTCAGGTGAAAATCTTTCGTTTAAGTGATTTTTGGAGCAATGTTGTTATTCGCACCAAATTATTGACCTAAAAACTTGTATTCAGACCAGGGAGGAGGTGTTACCATGTTTTCCGACTCCATAAACCTCTCGGAACTTGCTTTACTCGTTCATTAGTCATGTCGGACCAACGGTGAATATATCCTAGTGTTCGACCAAAAAGATATACCAGATTGTGTCGAATGTACTAGCGAGTGCGATCATACCAGCACTAATGCACCGGATCCCATCAGAACTCCATGATTAAGCGTGCTTGGCGAGAGTAGTACAAGGATGGGTGACCTCCGGGAAGTCCTCGTGTTGCACCCTTTTTCTACTTTTTGTGTTTTTAGTCTTCGTTTTGATAAGTCGTAATACATTCGAAAACATGTATCTTTTGAACCATGAGGAACTGCGGTAGTCAATATGTTTTCCAAAAGCCCCGTTAAATCACTCCGACATGGCAACGGCGAGGAATCCATTTTCTCATTTCGGTGAAAATCTTTCGTTTAAGTGATTTTTGGAGCAATGTTGTTATTCGCACCAAATTATTGACCTAAAAACTTGTTTTCGGACCGGGGAGGAGGTGTTACCATGTTTTCAAACTCCATAAACCTCTCGGAGCTTGCTTTACTCGTTCATTAGTCATGTCGGACCAACGGTGAATATATCCTAGGGTTCGACCAGAAAGATATATCTGATTGTGTCGAATGTCCTAACAGGTGAGATCATACCAGCAATAATGCACGGATCCCATCAGAACTCCGCAATTAAGCGTGCTTGGCGAGTAGTACTAGGATGGGTGACCTCCCGGGAAGTCCTCGTGTTGCACCCCTTTTTCTACTTTTTGTGTTTTTAGTCTTCGTTTTGATAAGTCGCAATACATTCGAAAACATGTATCTTTTGAACCATGAGGAACTGCGGCGCGGTCAATATGTTTTCCGAAAGCCCCGTTAAATCACTCCGACATGGCAACGGCGAGGGAATCCATTTTCTCATTTCGGGCGAAAATCTTTCTGTTTAAGTGATTTTTGGAGCAATGTTGTTATTCGCACCAAATTATTGACCTAAAAACTTGTATTCAGACCAAGGAGGAGGTGTTACCATGTTTTCCGACTCCATAAACCTCTCGGAACTTGCTTTACTCGTTCATTAGTCATGTCGGACCAACGGTGAATATATCCTAGTGTTCGACCAAAAAGATATTTACGATTGTGTCGAATGTACTAACGGGTGCGATCATACCAGCACTAATGCACCGGATCCCATCAGAACTCCTGAGTTAAGCGTGCTTGGGCGAGTAGTACTAGGATGGGTGACCTCCGGGAAGTCCTCGTGTTGCACCCTTTTTCTACTTTTTGTGTTTTTAGTCTTCGTTTTGATAAGTCATGATACATTCGAAAACATGTATCTTTTGAACCATGAGGAACTGCGGCGGTCAATATGTTTTCCAAAAGCCCGTTAAATCACTCCGACATGGCAGCGGCGAGGAATCCATTTTTCTCATTTAGGTGAAAATCTTTCGTTTAAGTGATTTTTGGAGCAATGTTGTTATTCGCACCAAATTATTGACCTAAAAACTTGTTCTCGGACCACGGAGGAGGCGTTACCATGCGTCCTGACTCCATAAACCTCTCGGAACGTGCTTTACTCGTTCATTAGTCATGTCGGACCAACGGTGAATATATCCTAGTGTTCGACCAAAAAGATATATCTGATTGTGTCGAATGTACTAGCGAGTGCGATCATACCAGCACTAATGCACCGGATCCCATCAGAACTCCATGATTAAGCGTGCTTGGCGAGAGTAGTACTAGGATGGGTGACCTCCGGGAAGTCCTCGTGTTGCACCCTTTTTCTACTTTTTGTGTTTTTAGTCTTCGTTTTGATAAGTCGTAATACATTCGAAAACATGTATCTTTTGAACCATGAGGAACTGCGGCGGTCAATATGTTTTCCAAAAGCCCGTTAAATCACTCCGACATGGCAACGGCGAGGAATCCATTTTCTCATTTCAGGTGAAAATCTTTCGTTTAAGTGATTTTTGGAGCAATGTTGTTATTCGCACCAAATTATTGACCTAAAAACTTGTTTTCGGACCGAGGAGGAGGTGTTACCATGTTTTCCGACTCCATAAACCTCTCGGAACTTGCTTTACTCGTTCATTAGTCATGTCGGACCAACGGTGAATATATCCTAGTGTTCGACCAAAAAGATATATCTGATTGTGTCGAATGTACTAACAGGTGCGATCATACCAGCACTAATGCACCGGATCCCATCAGAACTCCATGATTAAGCGTGCTTGGCGAGAGTAGTACTAGGATGGGTGACCTCCGGGAAGTCCTCGTGTTGCACCCTTTTTCTACTTTTTGTGTTTTTAGTCTTCGTTTTGATAAGTCGTAATACATTCGAAAACATGTATCTTTTGAACCATGAGGAACTGCGGCGGTCAATATGTTTTCCAAAAGCCCGTTAAATCACTCCGACATGGCAAGGCGAGGGAATCCATTTTCTCATTTAGGTGAAAATCTTTCGTTTAAGTGATTTTTGGAGCAATGTTGTTATTCGCACCAAATTATTGACCTAAAAACTTGTTTTCGGACCGAGGAGGAGGTGTTACCATGTTTTCCGACTCCATAAACCTCTCGGAACTTGCTTTACTCGTTCATTAGTCATGTCGGACCAACGGTGAATATATCCTAGTGTTCGACCAAAAAGATATATCTGATTGTGTCGAATGTACTAACAGGTGCGATCATACCAGCACTAATGCACCGGATCCCATCATCGAACTCCATGATTAAGCGTGCTTGGGCGAGTAGTACTAGGATGGGTGACCTCCGGGAAGTCCTCGTGTTGCACCTTTTTTCTACTTTTTGTGTTTTTAGTCTTCGTTTTGATAAGTCGTAATACATTCGAAAACATGTATCTTTTGAACCATGAGGAACTGCGGCGCGGTCAATATGTTTTCCGAAAGCCCGTTAAATCACTCCGACATGGCAACGGCGAGGGAATCCATTTTCTCATTTCAGGCTAAATTCTTTCTTTTTAAGTGATTGTTGGAGCAATTTTGTTGTTCGTACCAAGTTATTGTCCTAAAAACGTGGATTCTGACCGGGGTGGAGGTGTTACCATGCTTTCCGCCTCCATCACCCTCTCGGAACTCGCTTTACTCGTTCATTAGTCATGTCGGACCAACGGTGAATATATCCTAGTGTTCGACCAAAAAGATATATCTGATTGTGTCGAATGTACTAACAGGTGCGATCATACCAGCACTAATGCACGGATCCCATCAGAACTCCTGAGTTAAGCGTGCTTGGGCGAGTAGTACTAGGATGGGTGACCTCCGGGAAGTCCTCGTGTTGCACCCTTTTTTCTACTTTTTGTGTTTTTAGTCTTCGTTTTGATAAGTCGTGATACATTCGAAAACATGTATCTTTTGAACCATGAGGAACTGCGGCGGTCAATATGTTTTCCAAAAGCCCGTTAAATCACTCCGACATGGCAAGGCGAGGAATCCATTTTCTCATTTAGGAAAATCTTTTGTTTAAGTGATTTTTGGAGCAATGTTGTTATTCGCACCAAATTATTGACCTAAAAACTTGTTTTCGGACCGAGGAGGAGGTGTTACCATGTTTTCCGACTCCAGAAACCTCTCAGAACTTGCTTTACTCGTTCATTAGTCATGTCGGACAAACGGTGAATATATCCTAGTGTTCGACCAAAAAGATATATCTGATTGTGTCGAATGTACTAACGAGTGCGATCATACCAGCACTAATGCACGGATCCCATCAGAACTCCATGATTAAGCGTGCTTGGGCGAGTAGTACTAGGATGGGTGACCTCCGGGAAGTCCTCGTGTTGCACCCTTTTTCTACTTTTTGTGTTTTTAGTCTTCGTTTTGATAAGGCGCAATACATTAGAAAAGATGTACCAATTGAACCATTAGGAACTGCGGTAGCGGTCAATATGTTTTCAAAGCCCCGTTAAATCACTCCGACATGGCAACGGCGAGGAATCCATTTTTCTCATTTCAGGTGAAAATCTTTCGTTTAAGTGATTTTTGGAGCAATGTTGTTATTCGCTCCAAATTATTGACCTAATAACTTGTTTTTTCACCAGGGAGGAGGTGTTACCATGTTTTCCGACTCAATAAACCACTCGGAACTTGCTTTACTCGTTCATTAGTCATGTCGGACCAAAGGTGAATATATCCTCGTGTTCGACCAAAAAGATATATCTGATTGTGTCGAATGTACTAGCGAGTGCGATCATACCAGCACTAATGCACCGGATCCCATCAGAACTCCTGAGTTAAGCGTGCTTGGGCGAGTAGTACTAGGATGGGTGACCTCCGGGAAGTCCTCGTGTTGCACCCCTTTTTCTACTTTTTGTGTTTTTAGTCTTCGTTTTGATAAGTCGCAATACATTCGAAAACATGTATCTTTTGAACCATGAGGAACTGCGGCGCGGTCAATATGTTTTCCGAAAGCCCCGTTAAATCACTCCGACATGGCAATGGTAAGGGAATCCATTTTCTCATTTCGGGCGAAAAGCTTTCTGTTTAAGTGATTTTTGGAGCAAATTTGTTATTCGCACCAAATTATTGACCTAAAAACTTGTTTTCGGACCAGGGAGGAGGTGTTACCATGTTTTCCGACTCCATAAACCTCTCGGAACTTGCTTTACTCGTTCATTAGTCATGTCGGACCAACGGTGAATATATCCTAGTGTTCGACCAAAAAGATATATACGATTGTGTCGAATGTACTAACGGGTGCGATCATACCAGCACTAATGCACCGGATCCTATCAGAACTCCGCAGTTAAGTGTGCCTAGGCGAGAGTAGTACTAGGATGGGTGACCTCCCGGGAAGTCCCTGTGTTGCACCCCTTTTTCTACTTTTTGTGTTTTTAGTCTTCGTTTTGATAAGTCGCAATACATTCGAAAACATGTATCTTTTGAACCATGAGGAACTGCGGCGCGGTCAATATGTTTTCTGAAAGCCCCGTTAAATCACTCCGACATGGCAATGGCAAGGGAATCCATTTTCTCATTTCAGGCGAAAATCTTTCTGTTTAAGTGATTTTTGGAGCAATGTTGTTATTCGCACCAAATTATTGACCTAAAAACTTGTTTTCGGACCAGAGAGGAGGTGTTACCATGTTTTCCGACTCCATAAACCTCTCGGAACTTGCTTTACTCGTTCATTAGTCATGTCGGACCAACGGTGAATATATCCTAGTGTTCGACCAAAAAGATATATACGATTGTGTCGAATGTACTAACGGGTGCGATCATACCAGCACTAATGCACCGGATCCCATCAGAACTCCATGATTAAGCGTGCTTGGGCGAGTAGTACTAGGATGGGTGACCTCCGGGAAGTCCTCGTGTTGCCCCCTTTTTTCTTCTTTTTGTGTTTTTAGTCTTCGTTTTGATAAGTCATAATACATTCGAAAACATGTATCTTTTGAACCATGAGGAACTGCGGTAGCGGTCAATATGTTTTCCAAAAGCCCCGTTAAATCACTCCGACATGGCAACGGCGAGGAATCCATTTTTCTCATTTAGGTGAAAATCTTTCGTTTAAGTGATTTTTGGAGCAATGTTGTTATTCGCACCAAATTATTGACCTAAAAACTTGTTTTCGGACCGAGGAGGAGGTGTTACCATGTTTTCCGACTCCATAAACCTCTCGGAACTTGCTTTACTCGTTCATTAGTCATGTCAGACCAACAGTGAATATATCCTAGTGTTCGACCAAAAAGATATATCTGATTGTGTCGAATGTACTAACGGGTGCGATCATACCAGCACTAATGCACGGATCCCATCAGAACTCCATGATTAAGCGTGCTTGGCGAGTAGTACTAGGATGGGTGACCTCCGGGAAGTCCTCGTGTTGCACTCTTTTTCTACTTTTTGTGTTTTTAGTCTTCGTTTTGATAAGTCATGATACATTCGAAAACATGTATCTTTTGAACCATGAGGAACTGCGGTCAATATGTTTTCAAAAAGCCCGTTAAATCACTCCGACATAGGCAATGGCGAGGGAATCCATTTTTCTCATTTCAGGTGAAAATCTTTCGTTTAAGTGATTTTTGGAGCAATGTTGTTATTCGCACCAAATTATTGACCTAAAAACTTGTATTCAGACCAGGGAGGAGGTGTTACCATGTTTTCCGACTCCATAAACCTCTCGGAACTTGCTTTACTCGTTCATTAGTCATGTCGGACCAACGGTGAATATATCCTAGTGTTCGACCAAAAAGATATATACGATTGTGTCGAATGTACTAACGGGTGCGATCATACCAGCACTAATGCACCGGATCCCCTCAGAACTCCGCAGTGAAGCGTGCTTGGGCGAGAGTAGTACTAGGATGGGTGACCTCCTGGGAAGTCCTCGTGTTGCACCCCTTTTTCTACTTTTTGTGTTTTTAGTCTTCGTTTTGATAAGTCGCAATACATTCGAAAACATGTATCTTTTGAACCATGAGGAACTGCGGCGCGGTCAATATGTTTTCCGAAAGCCCCGTTAAATCACTCCGACATGGCAATGGCGAGGGAATCCATTTTCTCATTTCGGGCGAAAATCTTTCTGTTTAAGTGATTTTTGGAGCAATGTTGTTATTCGCACCAAATTATTGACCTAAAAACTTGTTTTCGGACCAGGGAGGAGGTGTTACCATGTTTTCCGACTCCATAAACCTCTCGGAACTTGCTTTACTCGTTCATTAGTCATGTCGGACCAACGGTGAATATATCCTAGTGTTCGACCAAAAAGATATATACGATTGTGTCGAATGTACTAACGGGTGCGATCATACCAGCACTAATGCACCGGATCCCATCAGAACTCCATGATTAAGCGTGCTTGGGCGGGAGTAGTACTAGGATGGGTGACCTCCCGGGAAGTCCTCGTGTTGCACCCCTTTTTCTACTTTTTGTGTTTTTAGTCTTCGCTTTGATAAGTCGCAATACATTCGAAAACATGTATCTTTTGAACCATGAGGAACTGCGGCGTGGTCAATATGTTTTCCGAAAGCCCAGTTAAATCACTCCGACATGGCAATGACGAGGGAATCCTTTTTCTCATTTCGGGCGAAAATCATTCTATTTAAGTGATTTTTGGAGCAATGTTGTTATTCGCACCAAATTATTAACCTAAAAACTTGTTTTCGGACCAGGGAGGAGGTGTTACCATGTTTTCCGACTCCATAAACCTTTCGGAACTTGCTTTACTCGTTCATTAGTCATGTCGGACCAACGGTGAATATATCCTAGTGTTCGACCAAAAAGATATATACGATTGTGTCGAATGTACTAACGGGTGCGATCATACCAGCACTAATGCACCAGATCCCATCAGAACTCCAGAGTTAAGCGTGCTTGGGCGAGTAGTACTAGGATGGGTGACCTCCGGGAAGTCCTCGTGTTGCACCCTTTTTCTACTTTTTGTGTTTTTAGTCTTCGTTTTGATAAGTCATGATACATTCGAAAACATGTATCTTTTGAACCATGAGGAACTGCGCGGTCAATATGTTTTCCAAAAGCCCGTTAAATCACTCCGACATGGCAACGGCGAGGAATCCATTTTCTCATTTAGGTGAAAATCTTTCTTTTAAGTGATTTTTGGAGCAATGTTGTTATTCGCACCAAATTATTGACCTAAAAACTTGTTTTCGGACCAGGAGGAGGTGTTACCATGTTTTCCGACTCCATAAACCTCTCGGAACTTGCTTTACTCGTTCATTAGTCATGTCGGACCAACGGTGAATATATCCTAGTGTTAGACCAAAAAGATATATCTGATTGTGTCGAATGTACTAACGAGTGCGATCATACCAGCACTAATGCACCGGATCCCATCAGAACTCCATGATTAAGCGTGCTTGGCGAGAGTAGTACTAGGATGGGTGACCTCCGGGAAGTCCTCGTGTTGCACCCTTTTTCTACTTTTTGTGTTTTTAGTCTTCGTTTTGATAAGTCGTGATACATTCGAAAACATGTATCTTTTGAACCATGAGGAACTGCGGCGGTCAATATGTTTTCAAAAAGCCCGTTAAATCACTCCGACATGGCAACGGCGAGGAATCCATTTTCTCATTTCAGGTGAAAATCTTTCGTTTAAGTGGTTTTTGGAGCAATTTTGTTATTCGAACCAAATTATTGACCTAAAAACTTGTTTTCGGACAGGGGAGGAGGTGTTACCATGTTTTCCGACTCCATAAACCTCTCGGAACTTGCTTTACTCGTTCATTAGTCATGTCGGACCAACGGTGAATATATCCTAGTGTTCGACCAAAAAGATATATACGATGGTGTCGAATGTACTAACGAGTGCGATCATACCAGCACTAATGCACCGGATCCCATCAGAACTCCATGATTAAGCGTGCTTGGGCGAGAGTAGTACTAGGATGGGTGACCTCCTGGGAAGTCCTCGTGTTGCACCCCTTTTTCTACTTTTTGTGTTTTTAGTCTTCGTTTTGATAAGTCGCAATACATTCGAAAACATGTATCTTTTGAACCATGAGGAACTGCGGCGCGGTCAATATGTTTTCCGAAAGCCCTGTTAAATCACTCCGACATGGCAACGACGAGGGAATCCATTTTCTCATTTCGGGCGAAAATCTTTCTTCTTAAGTGATTTTTGGAGCAATTTTGTTATTCGCACCAAATTATGTACCTAAAAACTTGTTTTCGGACCAGGGAGGAGGTGTTACCATGTTTTCCGACTCCATAAACCTCTCGGAACTTGCTTTACTCGTTCATTAGTCATGTCGGACCAACGGTGAATATATCCTAGTGTTCGACCAAAAAGATATATACGATTGTGTCGAATGTACTAACGGGTGCGATCATACCAGCACTAATGCACCGGATCCCATCAGAACTCCATGATTAAGCGTGCTTGGCGAGTAGTACTAGGATGGGTGACCTCCCGGGAAGTCCCCGTGTTTCACCCCTTTTTCTACTTTTTGTGTTTTTAGTCTTCGCTTTGATAAGTCGCAATACATTCGAAAACATGTATCTTTTGAACCATGAGGAACTGCGGCGCGGTCAATATGTTTTCCGAAAGCCCCGTTAAATCACTCCGACATGGCAACGGCGAGGGAATCCATTTTCTCATTTCGGGCGAAAATCATTCTGTTTAAGTGATTTTTGGAGCAATGTTGTTATTCGCACCAAATTATTGACCTAAAAACTTGTTTTCGGACCAGGGAGGAGGTGTTACCATGTTTTCCGACTCCATAAACCTCTCGGAACTTGCTTTACTCGTTCATTAGTCATGTCGGACCAACGGTGAATATATCCTAGTGTTCGACCAAAAAGATATATACGATTGTGTCGAATGTACTAACGATTGCGATCATACCAGCACAAATGCACTGGTTCCCATCATAACTCCTCAGTTAAGCGTGCTTGGGCGAGAGTAGTACTAGGATGGGTGACCTCCCGGGAAGTCCTCGTGTTGCACCCCTTTTTCTACTTTTTGTGTTTTTAGTCTTCGTTTTGATAAGTCGCAATACATTCGAAAACATGTATCTTTTGAACCATGAGGAACTGCGGCGCGGTCAATATGTTTTCCGAAAGCCCCGTTAAATCACTCCGACATGGCAACGGCGAGGGAATCCATTTTCTCATTTCGGGCAAAAATCATTCTGTTTAAGTGATTTTTGGAGCAATGTTGTTATTCGCACCAAATTATTGACCTTAAAACTTGTTTTCGGACCAGAGAGGAGGTGTTACCATGTTTTCCGACTCCATAAACCTCTCGGAACTTGCTTTACTCGTTCATTAGTCATGTCGGACCAACGGTGAATATATCCTAGTGTTCGACCAAAAAGATATATACGATTGTGTCGAATGTACTAACGGGTGCGATCATACCAGCACTAATGCACCGGATCCCATCAGAACTCCATGATTAAGCGTGCTTGGCGAGAGTAGTAATAGGATGGGTGACCTACAGGGAAGTCCACGTGTTGAACCCTTTTTTCTACTTTTTGTGTTTTTTGTCTTCGTTTTGATAAGTCGCATTAAATTCGAAAACATGTATCTTTTGAACCATGAGGAACTGCGGCGCGGTCAATATGTTTTCCGAAAGCCCGTTAAATCACTCCGACATGGCAACGGCGAGGAATCCATTTTTCTCATTTCAGGTGAAAATCTTTCGTTTAAGTGATTTTTGGAGCAATGTTGTTATTCGCCCAAATTATTGACCTAAAAACTTGTTTTCGGACCGAGGAGGAGGTGTTACCATGTTTTCCGACTCCATAAACCTCTCGGAACTTGCTTTACTCGTTCATTAGTCATGTCGGACCAACGGTGAATATATCCTAGTGTTCGACCAAAAAGATATATCTGATTGTGTCGAATGTACTAGCGAGTGCGATCATACCAGCACTAATGCACCGGATCCCATCAGAACTCCATGATTAAGCGTGCCTAGGCGAGAGTAGTACTAGGATGGGTGACCTCCCGGGAAGTCCCCGTGTTGCACCCCTTTTTCTACTTTTTGTGTTTTTAGTCTTCGTTTTGATAAGTCGCAATACATTCGAAAACATGTATCTTTTGAACCATGGGGAACTGCGGCGCGGTCAATATGTTTTCCGAAAGCCCCGTTAAATCACTCCGACATGGCAATGGCGAGGGAATCCATTTTCTCATTTCGGGCGAAAATCTTTCTGTTTAAGTGATTTTTGGAGCAATTTTGTTATTCGCACCAAATTATAAACCTAAAAACTTGTTTTCGGACCAGAGAGGAGGTGTTACCATGTTTTCCGACTCCATAAACCTCTCGGAACTTGCTTTACTCGTTCATTAGTCATGTCGGACCAACGGTGAATATATCCTAGTGTTCGACCAAAAAGATATATACGATTGTGTCGAATGTACTAACGGGTGCGATCATACCAGCACTAATGCACCGGATCCCATCAAAACTCCGCAGTTAAGCGTGCTTGGGCATAAGTAGTACTAGGATGGGTGACCTCCGGGAAGTCCTCGTGTTGCACCCTTTTTCTACTTTTTGTGTTTTTAGTCTTCGTTTTGATAAGTCGTAATACATTCGAAAACATGTATCTTTTGAACCATGAGGAACTGCGGCGGTCAATATGTTTTCCAAAAGCCCCGTTAAATCACTCCGACATGGCAACGGCGAGGAATCCATTTTCTCATTTGGTGAAAATCTTTCGTTTAAGTGATTTTTGGAGCAATGTTGTTATTCGCACCAAATTATTGACCTAAAAACTTGTTTTCGGACCAGGAGGAGGTGTTACCATGTTTTCCGACTCCATAAACCTCTCGGAACTTGCTTTACTCGTTCATTAGTCATGTCGGACCAACGGTGGATATATCCTAGTGTTAGACCAAAAAGATATATCTGATTGTGTCGAATGTACTAGCGAGTGCGATCATACCAGCACTAATGCACCGGATCCCATCAGAACTCCATGATTAAGCGTGCTTGGGCGAGTAGTACTAGGATGGGTGACCTCCCGGGTAGTCCTTGTGGTGCACTCTTTTTTCTACTTTTTGTTTTTTTAGTGTTCGTTTTGATAAGTCGTGATACATTCGAAAACATGTATCTTTTGACCCATGAGGAAATGCGGAGAGGTCAATATGTTTTCCCAAAGCCCCGTTAAATCACACCGGCATGGCTACGGCGAGGGAATCCATGTTCTCATTTCAGGTGAAAATCTTTCCTCTTAAGTGATTTTTGGAGCAATGTTGTTATTCGCACCAAATTATTGACCTAAAAACTTGTTTTCGGACCAGGGAGAAGGTGTTACCATGTTTTCCGACTCCATAAACCTCTCGGAACTTGCTTTACTCGTTCATTAGTCATGTCGGACCAACGGTGAATATATCCTAGTGTTCGACCAAAAAGATATATACGATTGTGTCGAATGTACTAACGGGTGCGATCATACCAGCACTAATGCACCGGATCCCATCAGAACTCTGCAGTTAAGCGTGCTTGGGCGAGAGTAGTACTAGGATGGGTGACCTCCCGGGAAGTCCTCGTGTTGCACCCCTTTTTCTACTTTTTGTGTTTTTAGTCTTCGTTTTGATAAGTCGCAATACATTCGAAAACATGTATCTTTTGAACCATGAGGAACTGCGGTCAATATGTTTTCCGAAAGCCCCGTTAAATCACTCCGATATGGCAACGGCGAGGGAATCCATTTTCTCATTTCGGGCGAAAATCTTTCTGTTTAAGTGATTTTTGGAGCAATGTTGTTATTCGCACCAAATTATTGACCTAAAAACTTGTATTCAGACCAGGGAGGAGGTGTTACCATGTTTTCCGACTCCATAAACCTCTCGGAACTTGCTTTACTCGTTCATTAGTCATGTCGGACCAATGGTGAATATATCCTAGTGTTCGACCAAAAAGATATATACGATTGTGTCGAATGTACTAACGGGTGCGATCATACCAGCACTAATACGCCGGATCCCATCAGAACTCTGCAGTTAAGCGTGCTTGGGCGAGAGTAGTACTAGGATGGGTGACCTCCCGGGAAGTCCTCGTGTTGCACCCCTTTTTCTACTTTTTGTGTTTTTAGTCTTCGTTTTGATAAGTCGCAATACATTCGAAAACATGTATCTTTTGAACCATGAGGAACTGCGGCGCGGTCAATATGTTTTCCGAAAGCCCCGTTAAATCACTCCGACATGGCAAGGCGAGGAATCCCTTTTCACATTTCGGGCGAAAACCTTTCTGTCTAAGTGATTTTTGGAGCAATGTTGTTATTCGCACCAAATTATTGACCTAAAAACTTGTATTCAGACCAGGGAGGAGGTGTTACCATGTTTTCCGACTCCATAAACCTCTCGGAACTTGCTTTACTCGTTCATTAGTCATGTCGGACCAACGGTGAATATATCCTAGTGTTCGACCAAAAAGATATATCTGATTGTGTCGAATGTACTAACAGGTGCGATCATACCAGCACTAATGCCACGGATCCCATCGGAACTCCATGATTAAGCGTGCTTGGGCGAGTAGTACTAGGATGGGTGACCTCCCGGGAAGTCCTCGTGTTGCACCCCTTTTTCTACGTTTTGTGTTTTTAGTCTTCGCTTTGATAAGTCATAATACATTGAAAACATGTATCTTTTGAACCATGAGGAACTGCGGTGGTCAATATGTTTTCCAAAAGCCCCGTTAAATCACTCCGACATAGCAATGGCGAGGGAATCCATTTTCTCATTTAGTGAAAATCTTTCGTTTAAGTGATTTTTGGAGCAATGTTGTTATTCGCACCAAATTATTGACCTAAAAACTTGTTTTCGGACCGAGGGAGGAGGTGTTACCATGTTTTCCGACTCCATAAACCTCTCGGAACTTGCTTTACTCGTTCATTAGTCATGTCGGACCAACGGTGAATATATCCTAGTGTTCGACCAAAAAGATATATCTGATTGTGTCGAATGTACTAGCGAGTGCGATCATACCAGCACTAATGCACCGGATCCCATCAGAACTCCTGCAGTTAAGCGTGCTTGGCGAGAGTAGTACTAGGATGGGTGACCTCCGGGAAGTCCTCGTGTTGCACCCTTTTTCTACTTTTTGTGTTTTTAGTCTTCGTTTTGATAAGTCATGATACATTCGAAAACATGTATCTTTTGAACCATGAGGAACTAGCGGTCAATATGTTTTCCAAAAGCCCGTTAAATCACTCCGACATGGCAACGGCGAGGAATCCATTTTCTCATTTCAGGTGAAAATCTTTCGTTTAAGTGATTTTTGGAGCAATTTTGTTATTCGCACCAAATTATTGACCTAAAAACTTGTTTTCGGACAGGGGAGGAGGTGTTACCATGTTTTCCGACTCCATAAACCTCTCGGAACTTGCTTTACTCGTTCATTAGTCATGTCGGACCAACGGTGAATATATCCTAGTGTTCGACCAAAAAGATATATCTGATTGTGTCGAATGTACTAACGAGTGCGATCATACCAGCACTAATGCACCGGATCCCATCAGAACTCCATGATTAAGCGTGCTTGGCGAGAGTAGTACTAGGACGGGTGACCTCCCGGGAAGACCTCGTGTTGCACCCTTTTTCTACTTTTTGTGTTTTTAGTCTTCGTTTTGATAAGTCATGATACATGCGAAAACATGTATCTTTTGAACCATGAGGAACTGCGGTAGCGGTCAATATGTTTTCAAAAAGCCCGTTAAATCACTCCGACATGGCAACGGCGAGGGAATCCATTTTCTCATTTCAGGTGAAAATCTTTCGTTTAAGTGATTTTTGGAGCAATGTTGTTATTCGCACCAAATTATTGACCTAAAAACTTGTTTTCGGACCAGGGAGGAGGTGTTACCATGTTTTCCGACTCCATAAACCTCTCGGAACTTGCTTTACTCGTTCATTAGTCATGTCGGACCAAAGGTGAATATATCCTAGTGTTCGACCAAAAAGATATATACGATTGTGTCGAATGTACTAACGCGTGCGATCATACCAGCACTAATGCACCGGATCCCATCAGAACTCCGCAGTTAAGCGTGCTTGGGCGAGTAGTACTAGGATGGGTGACCTCCGGGGAGTCCTCGTGTTGCGCCCCTTTTTCTACTTTTTGTGTTTTTAGTCTTCGTTTCGATAAGTCGCAATACCTTCGAACACATGTACCTTTTGAACCATGACGAACTGCGGTAGCGGTCAATATGTTTTCCAAAAGCCCGTTAAATCACTCCGACATGGCAACGGCGAGGAATCCATTTTCTCATTTCGGTGAAAATCTTTCGTTTAAGTGATTTTTGGAGCAATGTTGTTATTCGCACCAAATTATTGACCTCAAAACTTGTTTTCGGACCCGAGAGGAGGCGTTACCTGGTTCTCCGACTCCGTACACCTCTCGGAACATGCTATACTCGTTCTTTAGTCATGTCGGACCAACGGTGAATATATCCTAGTGTTCGACCAAAAAGATATATCTGATTGTGTCGAATGTACTAGCGAGTGCGATCATACCAGCACTAATGCACCGGATCCCATCAGAACTCCGCGATTAAGCGTGCTTGGGCAGAGTAGTACTAGGATGGGTGACCTCCGGGAAGTCCTCGTGTTGCACCCTTTTTCTACTTTTTGTGTTTTTAGTCTTCGTTTTGATAAGTCGTGATACATTCGAAAACATGTATCTTTTGAACCATGAGGAACTGCGGTAGCGGTCAATATGTTTTCAAAGCCCCGTTAAATCACTCCGGCAGCGGCGAGGAATCCATTTTCTCATTTCGGGCGAAAATCATTCTGTTTAAGTGATTTTTGGAGCAATGTTGTTATTCGCACCAAATTATTGACCTAAAAACTTGTTTTCGGACCAGGGAGGAGGTGTTACCATGTTTTCCGACTCCATAAACCTCTCAGAACTTGCTTTACTCGTTCATTAGTCATGTCGGACCAACGGTGAATATATCCTAGTGTTCGACCAAAAAGATATATACAATGTGTCGAATGTATTAACGGGTGCGATCATACCAGCACTAATGCACCGGATCCCATCAGAACTCCGCAGTTAAGCGTGCCTAGGCGAGAGTAGTACTAGGATAGGTGACCTCCCGGGAAGTCCTCGTGTTGCACCCCTTTTTCTACTTTTTGTGTTTTTAGTCTTCGTTTTGATAAGTCGCAATACATTCGAAAACATGTATCTTTTGAACCATGAGGAACTGCGGCGCGGTCAATATGTTTTCCGAAAGCCCCGTTAAGTCCCTCCGACATGGCAACGGCGAGGGAATCCATTTTCTCATTTAGGCGAAAATCTTTCGTTTAAGTGATTTTTGGAGCAATGTTGTTATTCGCACCAAATTATTGACCTAAAAACTTGTTTTCGGACCGAGGAGGAGGTGTTACCATGTTTTCCGACTCCATAAACCTCTCGGAACTTGCTTTACTCGTTCATTAGTCATGTCGGACCAACGGTGAATATATCCTAGTGTTCGACCAAAAAGATATATCTGATTGTGTCGAATGTACTAACGCGGTGCGATCATACCAGCACTAATGCACCGGATCCCATCAGAACTCCATGATTAAGCGTGCTTGGGCGAGAGTAGTACTAGGATGGGTGACCTCCGGGAAGTCCTCGTGTTGCACCCTTTTTTCTACTTTTTGTGTTTTTAGTCTTCGTTTTGATAAGTCGTGATACATTCGAAAACATGTATCTTTTGAACCATGAGGAACTGCGGTAGCGGTCAATATGTTTTCCAAAAGCCCGTTAAATCACTCCGACATGGCAAGGCGAGGGAATCCATTTTCTCATTTCGGTGAAAATCTTTCGTTTAAGTGATTTTTGGGGCACTGTTGTTATTCGCACCAATTTATTGATCTAAAAACTTGTTTCCGACCCGGGGGGGGGGTTTTCCCATTTTTCCCGCCTCCATAACCCCCTGGGAACTTGCTTTCCTCGTTCATTAGTCATGTCGGCCCAACGGTGAATATATCCTAGTGTTCGACCAAAAAGATATATCTGATTGTGTCGAATGTACTAACGAGTGCGATCATACCAGCACTAATGCACCGGATCCCATCAGAACTCCGCGATTAAGCGTGCTTGGGCAGAGTAGTACTAGGATGGGTGACCTCCGGGAAGTCCTCGTGTTGCACCCTTTTTCTACTTTTTGTGTTTTTAGTCTTCGTTTTGATAAGTCATAATACATTCGAAAACATGTATCTTTTGAACCATGAGGAACTGCGGTAGCGGTCAATATGTTTTCAAAGCCCCGTTAAATCACTCCGACATGGCAACGACGAGGGAATCCATTTTCTCATTTCAGGCAAAAATCTTTCTTCTTAAGTGGTTTTTGGAGCAATTTTGTTATTCGCACCAAATTATTGACCTAAAAACTTGTTTTCGGACAGGGGAGGAGGTGTTACCATGTTTTCCGACTCCATAAACCTCTCGGAACTTGCTTTACTCGTTCATTAGTCATGTCGGACCAACGGTGAATATATCCTAGTGTTCGACCAAAAAGATATATACGATTGTGTCGAATGTACTAACGGGTGCGATCATACCAGCACTAATGCACCGGATCCCATCAGAACTCCGCAGTTGAGCGTGCTTGGGCAGAGTAGTACTAGGATGGGTGACCTCCGGGAAGTCCTCGTGTTGCACCCTTTTTCTACTTTTTTTGTTTTTAGTCTTCGTTTTGATAAGTCTCGATACATTCTAATACATGTATCTTTTGAACCATGAGGAACTGCGCGGTCAATATGTTTTCCAAAAGCCCCGTTAAATCACTCCGACATGGCAACGGCGAGGAATCCATTTTCTCATTTCGGTGAAAATCTTTCGTTTAAGTGATTTTTGGAGCAATGTTGTTATTCGCCCAAATTATTGACCTAAAAACTTGTTTTCGGACCGAGGAGGAGGTGTTACCATGTTTTCCGACTCCATAAACCTCTCGGAACTTGCTTTACTCGTTCATTAGTCATGTCGGACCAACGGTGAATATATCCTAGTGTTCGACCAAAAAGATATATCTGATTGTGTCGAATGTACTAACGAGTGCGATCATACCAGCACTAATGCACCGGATCCCATCAGAACTCCATGATTAAGCGTGCTTGGCGAGAGTAGTACTAGGATGGGTGACCTCCGGGAAGTCCTCGTGTTGCACCCTTTTTTCTACTTTTTGTGTTTTTAGTCTTCGTTTTGATAAGTCGTAATACATTCGAAAACATGTATCTTTTGAACCATGAGGAACTGCGGTAGCGGTCAATATGTTTTCCAACCGCCCCGTTAAATCACTCCGACATGGCAACGGCGAGGGAATCCATTTTCTCATTTCGGGCAAAAATCTTTCTGTTTAAGTGATTTTTGGAGCAATGTTGTTATTCGCACCAATATATGGACCCAAAAACTTGTTTTTGGACCAAAGAGGAGGTGTTACCATGTTTTCCGACTCCATAAACCTCTCGGAACTTGCTTTACTCGTTCATTAGTCATGTCGGACCAACGGTGAATATATCCTAGTGTTCGACCAAAAAGATATATACGATTGTGGCGAATGTACTAACCGGGGCGGTCATACCAGCACCAATTCACCGGATCCCATCAGAACTCCATGATTAAGCGTGCTTGGCGAGAGCAGTACTAGGATGGGTGACCTCCCGGGAAGTCCCTGGGTTGCACCCCTTTTTCTACTTTTTGTGTTTTTAGTCTGCGTTTTGATAAGTCACGATACATTGGTAAACATGGATCTTTTGAACCATGAGGAGCGGCGGCGCGGTATATATGTTTTCCGAAAGCCCCGTTAAATCACTCCGACATGGCAACGGCGAGGGAATCCATTTTCTCATTTCGGGCGAAAATCTTTCTGTTTAAGTGATTTTTGGAGCAATGTTGTTATTCGCACCAAATTATTGACCTAAAAACTTGTTTTCGGACCAGGGAGGAGGTGTTACCATGTTTTCCGACTCCATAAACCTCTCGGAACTTGCTTTACTCGTTCATTAGTCATGTCGGACCAACGGTGAATATATCCTAGTGTTCGACCAAAAAGATATATACGATTGTGTCGAATGTACTAACGGGTGCGATCATACCAGCACTAATGCACCGGATCCCATCAGAACTCCGCAGTTAAGCGTGCCTAGGCGAGAGTACGAGGGGGTGACCTCCCAGGAAGTCCTCGTGTTGCACCCCTTTTTCTACTTTTTGTGTTTTTAGTCTTCGTTTTGATAAGTTGCAATACATTCGAAAACATGTATCTTTTGAACCATGAGGAACTGCGGCGCGGTCAATATGTTTTCCGAAAGCCCCGTTAAATCACTCCGACATGGCAACGGCGAGGGAACCATTTTCTCATTTCGGGTGAAAATCTTTCTGTTTAAGTGATTTTTGGAGCAATGTTGTTATTCGCACCAAATTATTGACCTAAAAACTTGTATTCAGACCAGGGAGGAGGTGTTACCATGTTTTCCGACTCCATAAACCTCTCGGAACTTGCTTTACTCGTTCATTAGTCATGTCGGACCAACGGTGAATATATCCTAGTGTTCGACCAAAAAGATATATACGATTGTGTCGAATGTACTAACGGGTGCGATCATACCAGCACTAATGCACCGGATCCCATCAGAACTCCGCAGCTAAGCGTGCTTGGGTGAGAGTAGTACTAGGATGGGTGACCTCCCGGGAAGTCCTCGTGTTGCACCCCTTTTTCTACTTTTTGTGTTTTTAGTCTTCGTTTTGATAAGTCGCAATACATTCGAAAACATGTATCTTTTGAACCATGAGGAACTGCGGCGTGGTCAATATGTTTTTCGAAAGCCCCGTTAAATCACTCCGACATGGCAACGACGAGGGAATCCATTTTCTCATTTCGGGCGAAAATCATTCTATTTAAGTGATTTTTGGAGCAATGTTGTTAGTCGCACCAAATTATTGACCTAAAAACTTGTTTTCGGACCAGGGAGGAGGTGTTACCATGTTTTCCGACTCCATAAACCTCTCGGAACTTGCTTTACTCGTTCATTAGTCATGTCGGACCAACGGTGAATATATCCTAGTGTTCGACCAAAAAGATATATACGATTGTGTCGAATCTACTAACGGGTGCGATCATACCAGCACTAATGCACCGGATCCCATCAGAACTCCGCAGTTAAGCGTGCTTGGCGAGTAGTACTAGGATGGGTGACCTCCGGGAAGTCCTCGTGTTGCTCCCTTGTTTCTACTTTTTGTGTTTTTAGTCTTCGTTTTGATAAGTCGCAATACATTCGAAAACATGTATCTTTTGAACCATGAGGAACTGCGGCGCGGTCAATATGTTTTCCGAAAGCCCCGTTAAATCACTCCGACATGGCAACGGCGAGGGAATCCATTTTCTCATTTCGGGCGAAAATCTTTCTGTTTAAGTGATTTTTGGAGCAATGTTGTTATTCGCACCAAATTATTGACCTAAAAACTTGTTTTCAGACAGGGGAGGAGGTGTTACCATGTTTTCCGACTCCATAAACCTCTCGGAACTTGCTTTACTCGTTCATTAGTCATCTCGGACCAACGGTGAATATATCCTAGTGTTCGACCAAAAAGATATATACGATTGTGTCGAATGTACTAACGGGTGCGATCATACCAGCACTAATGCACCGGATCCCATCAGAACTCCGCAGTTAAGCGTGCTTGGGCGAGAGTAGTACTAGGATGGGTGACCTCCCGGGAAGTCCTCGTGTTGCACTCTTTTTCTACTTTTTGTGTTTTTAGTCTTCGTTTTGATAAGTCGCAATACATTCGCAAACATGTATCTTTTGAACAATGAGGACCCGCGGAGCGGTCAATATTTTTTACAAAAGACCCGTTAGATCACTCCGACTTGGCAACGGCGAGGAATCCATTTTCTCATTTGGTGAAAATCTTTCGTTTAAGTGATTTTTGGAGCAATGTTGTTATTCGCACCAAATTATTGACCTAAAAACTTGTTTTCGGACCAGGGAGGAGGTGTTACCATGTTTTCCGACTCCATAAACCTCTCGGAACTTGCTTTACTCGTTCATTAGTCATGTCGGACCAAAGGTGAATATATCCTAGTGTTCGACCAAAAAGATATATCTGATTGTGTCGAATGTACTAACGAGTGCGATCATACCAGCACTAATGCACCGGATCCCACATCGAACTCCATGATTAAGCGTGCTTGGGCGAGTAGTACTAGGATGGGTGACCTCCGGGAAGTCCTCGTGTTGCACCCTTTTTCTCTTTTTTGTGTTTTTAGTCTTCGTTTTGATAAGTCATAATACATTCGAAAACATGTATCTTTTGAACCATGAGGAACTGCGCGGCCAAAATGTTTTCCAAAAGCCCCGTTAAATCACTCCGACATGGCAACGGCGTGGGAATCCATTTTCGCATTTCGGGCGAAGATCTTTCTGTTTACGGGATTTTTGGAGCCATGAGGTTATTCGCACCAACTTATTGACCTAAAAAATTGTTTTCGGACCGAGGAGGAGGTGTTACCATGTTTTCCGACGCCATAACCCTCTCGGAACTTGCTTTCCTCGTTCATTAGTCATGTCGGACTAACGGTGAATATATCCTAGTGTTCGCACCAAAAGATATATCTGATTGTGTCGAATGTACTAGCGAGTGCGATCATACCAGCACTAATGCACCGGATCCCATCAGAACTCCATGATTAAGCGTGCTTGGGCGAGTAGTACTAGGATGGGTGACCTCCGGGAAGTCCTCGTGTTGCACCCTTTTTCTACTTTTTGTGTTTTTAGTCTTCGTTTTGATAAGTCGTAATACATTCGAAAACATGTATCTTTTGAACCATGAGGAACTGCGCTAGGTCAATATGTTTTCCGAAAGCCCCGTTAAATCACTCCGACATGGCAATGGCGAGGGAATCCATTTTCTCATTTCGGGCGAAAATCATTTCGTTTAAGTGATTTTTGGAGCAATGTTGTTATTCGCACCAAATTATTGACCTAAAAACTTGTTTTCGGACCAGGGAGGAGGTGTTACCATGTTTTCCGACTCCATAAACCTCTCGGAACTTGCTTTACTCGTTCATTAGTCATGTCGGACCAACGGTGAATATATCCTAGTGTTCGACCAAAAAGATATATACGATTGTGTCGAATGTACTAACGGGTGCGATCATACCAGCACTAATGCACCGGATCCCATCAGAACTCCGCAGTTAAGCGTGCTTGGGCGAGAGTAGTACTAGGATGGGTGACCTCCCGGGAAGTCCTCGTGTTGCACCCCTTTTTCTACTTTTTGTGTTTTTAGTCTTCGTTTTGATAAGTCGCAATACATTCGAAAACATGTATCTTTTGAACCATGAGGAACTGCGGCGCGGTCAATATGTTTTCCGAAAGCCCCGTTAAATCACTCCGACATGGCAACGGCGAGGGAATCCATTTTCTCATTTCGGGCGAAAATCTTTCTGTTTAAGTGATTTTTGGAGCAATGTTGTTATTCGCACCAAATTATTGACCTAAAAACTTGTTTTCGGACCAGGGAGGAGGTGTTACCATGTTTTCCGACTCCATAAACCTCTCGGAACTTGCTTTACTCGTTCATTAGTCATGTCGGACCAACGGTGAATATATCCTAGTGTTCGACCAAAAAGATATATACGATTGTGTCGAATGTACTAACGGGTGCGATCATACCAGCACTAATGCACCGGATCCCCTCAGAACTCCGCAGTGAAGCGTGCTTGGGCGAGAGTAGTACTAGGATGGGTGACCTCCTGGGAAGTCCTCGTGTTGCACCCCTTTTTCTACTTTTTGTGTTTTTAGTCTTCGTTTTGATAAGTCGCAATACATTCGAAAACATGTATCTTTTGAACCATGAGGAACTGCGGCGCGGTCAATATGTTTTCCGAAAGCCCCGTTACATCACTCCGACATGGCAACGACGAGGGAATCCATTTTCTCATTTCGGGCAAAAATCTTTCTGTTTAAGTGATTTTTGGAGCAATTTTGTTATTCGCACCAAATTATTGACCTAAAAACTTGTTTTCGGACCAGGGAGGAGGTGTTACCATGTTTTCCGAATCCATAAACCTCTCGGAACTTGCTTTACTCGTTCATTAGTCATGTCGGACAAACGGTGAATATATCCTAGTGTTCGACCAAAAAGATATATACGATTGTGTCGAATGTACTAACGGGTGCGATCATACCAGCACTAATGCACCGGATCCCATCAGAACTCCGCAGTGAAGCGTGCTTGGGCGAGAGTAGTACTAGGATGGGTGACCTCTCGGGCAGTCCCCGTGTTGCACTTCTTTTCTACTTTTTGTGTTTTTAGTCTTCGTTTTGATAAGTCGCAATACATTCGAAAACATGTATCTTTTGAACCATGAGGAACTGCGGCGCGGTCAATATGTTTTCCGAAAGCCCCGTTAAATCACTCCGACATGGCAACGGCGAGGGAATCCATTTTCTCATTTCGGGCGAAAATCTTTCTGTTTAAGTGATTTTTGGAGCAATGTTGTTATTCGCACCAAATTATTGACCTAAAAACTTGTTTTCGGACCAGGGAGGAGGTGTTACCATGTTTTCCGACTCCATAAACCTCTCGGAACTTGCTTTACTCGTTCATTAGTCATGTCGGACCAACGGTGAATATATCCTAGTGTTCGACCAAAAAGATATATACGATTGTGTCGAATGTACTAACGGGTGCGATCATACCAGCACTAATGCACCGGATCCCATCAGAACTCCGCAGTTAAGCGTGCTTGTGCGAGAGTAGTACTAGGATGGGTGACCTCCCGGGAAGTCCTCGTGTTGCACCCCTTTTTCTACTTTTTGTGTTTTTAGTCTTCGTTTTGATAAGTCGCAATACATTCGAAAACATGTATCTTTTGAACCATGAGGAACTGCGGTGTGGTCAATATGTTTTCCGAAAGCCCCGTTAAATCACTCCGACATGGCAACGACGAGGGAATCCATTTTCTCATTTCGGGCGAAAATCATTCTATTTAAGTGATTTTTGGAGCAATGTTGTTATTCGCACCAAATTATTGACCTAAAAACTTGTTTTCGGACCAGGGAGGAGGTGTTACCATGTTTTCCGACTCCATAAACCTCTCGGAACTTGCTTTACTCGTTCATTAGTCATGTCGGACCAACGGTGAATATATCCTAGTGTTCGACCAAAAAGATATATACGATTGTGTCGAATGTACTAACGGGTGCGATCATACCAGCACTAATGCACCGGATCCCATCAGAACTCCGCAGTGAAGCGTGCTTGGGCGAGAGTAGTACTAGGATGGGTGACCTCCCGGGAAGTCCTCGTGTTGCACCCCTTTTTCTACTTTTTGTGTTTTTAGTCTTCGTTTTGATAAGTCGCAATACATTCGAAAACATGTATCTTTTGAACCATGAGGAACTGAAACGCGGTCAATATGTTTTCCGAAAGCCCCGTTACATCACTCCGACATGGCAACGACGAGGGAATCCATTTTCTCATTTCGGGCAAAAATCTTACTTCTTAAGTGATTTTTGGAGCAATTTTGTTATTCGCACCAAATTATTGACCTAAAAACTTGTTTTCGGACCAGGGAGGAGGTGTTACCATGTTTTCCGACTCCATAAACCTCTCGGAACTTGCTTTACTCGTTCATTAGTCATGTCGGACCAACGGTGAATATATCCTAGTGTTCGACCAAAAAGATATATACGATTTTGTCGAATGTACTAACGGGTGCGATCATACCAGCACTAATGCACCGGATCCCATCAGAACTCCGCAGTTAAGCGTGCTTGGGCGAGAGTAGTACTAGGATGGGTGACCTCCCGGGAAGTCCTCGTGTTGCACCCCTTTTTCTACTTTTTGTGTTTTTAGTCTTCGTTTTGATAAGTCGCAATACATTCAAAAACATGTATCTTTTGAACCATGAGGAACTGCGGCGCGGTCAATATGTTTTCCGAAAGCCCCGTTAAATCACTCCGACATGGCAACGGCGAGGGAATCCATTTTCTCATTTCGGGCGAAAATCTTTCTGGTTAAGTGATTTTTGGAGCAATGTTGTTATTCGCACCAAATTATTGACCTAAAAACTTGTTTTCGGACCAGGGAGGAGGTGTTACCATGTTTTCCGACTCCATAAACCTCTCGGAACTTGCTTTACTCGTTCATTAGTCATGTCGGACCAACGGTGAATATATCCTAGTGTTCGACCAAAAAGATATATACGATTGTGTCGAATGTACTAACGGGTGCGATCATACCAACACTAATGCACCGGATCCCATCAGAACTCCGCAGTGAAGCGTGCTTGGGCGAGAGTAGTACTAGGATGGGTGACCTCCCGGGAAGTCCTCGTGTTGCACCCCTTTTTCTACTTTTTGTGTTTTTAGTCTTCGTTTTGATAAGTCGCAATACATTCGAAAACATGTATCTTTTGAACCATGAGGAACTGCGGCGCGGTCAATATGTTTTCCGAAAGCCCCGTTAAATCACTCCGACATGGCAACGGCGAGGGAATCCATTTTCTCATTTCGGGCGAAAATCTTTCTGTTTAAGTGATTTTTGGAGCAATGTTGTTATTCGCACCAAATTATTGACCTAAAAACTTGTTTTCGGACCAGGGAGGAGGTGTTACCATGTTTTCCGACTCCATAAACCTCTCGGAACTTGCTTTACTCGTTCATTAGTCATGTCGGACCAACGGTGAATATATCCTAGTGTTCGACCAAAAAGATATATACGATTGTGTCGAATGTACTAGCGGGTGCGATCATACCAAAGCACTAATGCACCGGATCCCATCAGAACTCCTGAGTTAAGCGTGCTTGGCGAGTAGTACTAGGATGGGTGACCTCCGGGAAGTCCTCGTGTTGCACCCCTTTTGCTACTTTTTGTTTTTTTAGTCTTCGTTTTGATAAGTCATGATACATTCGAAAACATGTATCTTTTGAACCATGAGGAACTGCGGCGGTCAATATGTTTTCAAAGCCCCGTTAAATCACTCCGACATGGCAACGGCGAGGAATCCATTTTCTCATTTCGAGAAAATCTTTCCTCTTAAGTGATTTTTGGAGCAATGTTGTTATTCGCACCAAATTATTGACCTAAAAACTTGTTTTCGGACCAGGGAGGAGGTGTTACCATGTTTTCCGACTCCATAAACCTCTCGGAACTTGCTTTACTCGTTCATTAGTCATGTCGGACCAACGGTGAATATATCCTAGTGTTCGACACAAAAGATATATACGATTGTGTCGAAAGTACTAGCGAGTGCGATCATACCAAAGCACTAATGCACCGGATCCCATCAGAACTCCATGATTAAGCGTGCTAGGCAAGAGTAGTACTAGGATGGGTGACCTCCCGGGAAGTCCTCGTGTTGCACCCCTTTTTCTACTTTTTGTGTTTTTAGTCTTCGTTTTGATAAGTCGCAATACATTCGAAAACATGTATCTTTTGAACCATGAGGAACTGCGGCGCGGTCAATATGTTTTCCGAAAGCCCCGTTAAATCACTCCGACATGGCAATGGCGAGGGAATCCATTTTCTCATTTCGGGCAAAAATCTTTCTGTTTAAGTGATTTTTGGAGCAATGTTGTTATTCGCACCAAATTATTGACCTAAAAACTTGTTTTCGGACCAGGGAGGAGGTGTTACCATGTTTTCCGACTCCATAAACCTCTCGGAACTTGCTTTACTCGTTCATTAGTCATGTCGGACCAACGGTGAATATATCCTAGTGTTCGACCAAAAAGATATATACGATTGTGTCGAATGTACTAACGGGTGCGATCATACCAGCACTAATGCACCGGATCCCATCAGAACTCCGCAGTTAAGCGTGCTTGGGCGAGAGTAGTACTAGGATGGGTGACCTCCCGGGAAGTCCTCGTGTTGCACCCCTTTTTCTACTTTTTGTGTTTTTAGTCTTCGTTTTGATAAGTCGCAATACATTCGAAAACATGTATCTTTTGAACCATGAGGAACTGCGGTGCGGTCAATATGTTTTCCGAAAGCCCCGTTAAATCACTCCGACATGGCAACGGCGAGGGAATCCATTTTCTCATTTCGGGCGAAAATCTTTCTGTTTAAGTGATTTTTGGAGCAATGTTGTTATTCGCACCAAATTATTGACCTAAAAACTTGTTTTCGGACCAGGGAGGAGGTGTTACCATGTTTTCCGACTCCATAAACCTCTCGGAACTTGCTTTACTCGTTCATTAGTCATGTCGGACCAACGGTGAATATATCCTAGTGTTCGACCAAAAAGATATATACGATTGTGTCGAATGTACTAACGGGTGCGATCATACCAACACTAATGCACCGGATCCCCTCAGAACTCCTGATTAAGCGTGCTTGGCGAGAGTAGTACTAGGATGGGTGACCTCCGGGAAGTCCTCGTGTTGCACCCTTTTTCTACTTTTTGTGTTTTTAGTCTTCGTTTTGATAAGTCGTAATACATTCGAAAACATGTATCTTTTGAACCATGAGGAACTGGGTAGCGGTCAATATGTTTTCCAAAGCCCCGTTAAATCCCCCCGACGTGGCACCGGCGAGGGAATCCATTTTCTCATTTGGCGAAAATCTTTCGTTTAAGTGATTTTTTGGAGCAATGTTGTTATTCGCACCAAATTATTGACCTAAAAACTTGTTTTCGGACCGAGGAGGAGGTGTTACCATGTTTTCCGACTCCATAAACCTCTCGGAACTTGCTTTACTCGTTCATTAGTCATGTCGGACCAACGGTGAATATATCCTAGTGTTCGACCAAAAAGATATATACGATTGTGTCGAATGTACTAACAGGTGCGATCATACCAGCACTAATGCACCAGATCCCATCAGAACTCCATGATTAAGCGTGCCTAGGCGAGAGTAGTACTAGGATGGGTGACCTCCCGGGAAGTCCTCGTGTTGCACCCCTTTTTCTACTTTTTGTGTTTTTAGTCTTCGTTTTGATAAGTCGCAATACATTCGAAAACATGTATCTTTTGAACCATGAGGAACTGCGGTAGCGGTCATATATGTTTTCAAAAAGCCCCGTTAAATCACTCCGACATGGCAACGGCGAGGAATCCATTTTCTCATTTCGTGAAAATCTTTCGTTTAAGTGATTTTTGGAGCAATGTTGTTATTCGCGACCAAATTATTGACCTAAAAACTTGTTTTCGGACCAGGGGGGAGGTGTTACCATGTTTTCCGACTCCATAAACCTCTCGGAACTTGCTTTACTCGTTCATTAGTCATGTCGGCCCAACGGTGAATATATCCTAGTGTTCGACCAAAAAGATATATCTGATTGTGTCGAATGTACTAGCGAGTGCGATCATACCAAAGCACTAATGCACCGGATCCCATCAGAACTCCATGATTAAGCGTGCTTGGGCGAGTAGTACTAGGATGGGTGACCTCCCGGGAAGTCCTCGTGTTGCACCCCTTTTTCTACTTTTTGTGTTTTTAGTCTTCGTTTTGATAAGTCGCAATACATTCGAAAACATGTATCTTTTGAACCATGAGGAACTGCGGCGCGGTCAATATGTTTTCCGAAAGCCCCGTTAAATCACTCCGACATGGCAATGGCGAGGGAATCCATTTTCTCATTTCGGGCGAAAATCTTTCTGTTTAAGTGATTTTTGGAGCAATGTTGTTATTCGCACCAAATTATTGACCTAAAAACTTGTTTTCGGACCAGAGAGGAGGTGTTACCATGTTTTCCGACTCCATAAACCTCTCGGAACTTGCTTTACTCGTTCATCAGTCATGTCGGACCAACGGTGAATATATCCTAGTGTTCGACCCAAAAGATATATACGATTGTGTCGAAAGTACTAACGGGTGCGATCATACCAGCACTAATGCACCGGATCCCATCAGAACTCCATGATTAAGCGTGCTTGGGCGAGTAGTACTAGGATGGGTGACCTCCGGGAAGTCCTCGTGTTGCACCCCTTTCTCTACTTTTTGTGTTCTTAGTCTTCGTTTTGATAAGTCGCAATACATTCGAAAACATGTATCTTTTGAACCATGAGGAACTGCGGTGCGGTCAATATGTTTTCCGAAAGCCCCGTTAAATCACTCCGACATGGCAACGGCGAGGGAATCCATTTTCTCATTTCGGGCGAAAATCTTTCTGTTTAAGTGATTTTTGGAGCAATGTTGTTATTCGCACCAAATTATTGACCTAAAAACTTGTTTTCGGACCAGAGAGGAGGTGTTACCATGTTTTCCGACTCCATAAACCTCTCGGAACTTGCTTTACTCGTTCATTAGTCATGTCGGACCAACGGTGAATATATCCTAGTGTTCGACCAAAAAGATATATACGATTGTGTCGAATGTACTAACGGGTGCGATCATACCAGCACTAATGCACCGGATCCCATCAGAACTCCGCAGTTAAGCGTGCTTGGGCGAGAGTAGTACTAGGATGGGTGACCTCCCGGGAAGTCCTCGTGTTGCACCCCTTTTTCTACTTTTTGTGTTTTTAGTCTTCGTTTTGATAAGTCGCAATACATTCGAAAACATGTATCTTTTGAACCATGAGGAACTGCGGCGCGGTCAATATGTTTTCCGAAAGCCCCGTTAAATCACTCCGACATGGCAATGGCGAGGGAATCCATTTTCTCATTTCGGGCGAAAATCTTTCTGTTTAAGTGATTTTTGGAGCAATGTTGTTATTCGCACCAAATTATTGACCTAAAAACTTGTTTTCGGACCAGGGAGGAGGTGTTACCATGTTTTCCGACTCCATAAACCTCTCGGAACTTGCTTTACTCGTTCATTAGTCATGTCGGACCAACGGTGAATATATCCTAGTGTTCGACCAAAAAGATATATACGATTGTGTCGAATGTACTAACGGGTGCGATCATACCAGCACTAATGCACCGGATCCCATCAGAACTCCGCAGTTAAGCGTGCTGGGGTGAGAGTAGTACTAGGATGGGTGACCTCCCGGGATGTCCTCGTGTTGCACCCCTTTTACTACTTTTTGTGTTTTTAGTCTTCGTTTTGATAAGTCGCAATACATTCGAAAACATGTATCTTTTGAACCATGAGGAACTGCGGCGCGGTCAATATGTTTTCCGAAAGCCCCGTTAAATCACTCCGACATGGCAATGGCGAGGGAATCCATTTTCTCATTTCGGGCGAAAATCTTTCTGTTTAAGTGATTTTTGGAGCAATGTTGTTATTCGCACCAAATTATTGACCTAAAAACTTGTATTCAGACCAGGGAGGAGGTGTTACCATGTTTTCCGACTCCATAAACCTCTCGGAACTTGCTTTACTCGTTCATTAGTCATGTCGGACCAACGGTGAATATATCCTAGTGTTCGACCAAAAAGATATATACGATTGTGTCGAATGTACTAACGGGTGCGATCATACCAGCACTAATGCACCGGATCCCATCAGAACTCCGCAGTTAAGCGTGCTTGGGCGAGAGTAGTACTAGGATGGGTGACCTCCCGGGAAGTCCTCGTGTTGCACCCCTTTTTCTACTTTTTGTGTTTTTAGTCTTCGTTTTGATAAGTCGCAATACATTCGAAAACATGTATCTTTTGAACCATGAGGAACTGCGGCGCGGTCAATATGTTTTCCGAAAGCCCCGTTAAATCACTCCGACATGGCAACGGCGAGGGAATCCATTTTCTCATTTCGGGCGAAAATCTTTCTGTTTAAGTGATTTTTGGAGCAATGTTGTTATTCGCACCAAATTATTGACCTAAAAACTTGTTTTCGGACCAGGGAGGAGGTGTTACCATGTTTTCCGACTCCATAAACCTCTCGGAACTTGCTTTACTCGTTCATTAGTCATGTCGGACCAACGGTGAATATATCCTAGTGTTCGACCAAAAAGATATATACGATTGTGTCGAATGTACTAACGGGTGCGATCATACCAGCACTAATGCACCGGATCCCATCAGAACTCCACAGTCAAGCGTGCTTGGGCGAGAGTAGTACTAGGTTGGGTGACCTCCCGGGAAGTCCTCGTGTTGCACCCCTTTTTCTACTTTTTGTGTTTTTAGTCTTCGTTTTGATAAGTCGCAATACATTCGAAAACATGTATCTTTTGAACCATGAGGACTATGGCCTGGTCAATATGTTTTCCGAAAGCCCGTTAAATCACTCCGACATAGCGAGGAATCCATTTTCTCATTTGGGCAAAAATCTTTCGTTTAAGTGATTTTTGGAGCAATGTTGTTATTCGCCCAAAATATTGACCTAAAAACTTGTTTTCGGACAGGGGAGGAGGTGTTACCATGTTTTCCGAATCCATAAACCTCTCGGAACTTGCTTTACTCGTTCATTAGTCATGTCGGACCAACGGTGAATATATCCTAGTGTTCGACCAAAAAGATATATACGATTGTGTCGAATGTACTAACGGGTGCGATCATACCAGCACTAATGCACCGGATCCCATCAGAACTCCGCAGTGAAGCGTGCTTGGGCGAGAGTAGTACTAGGATGGGTGACCTCCTGGGAAGTCCTCGTGTTGCACCCCTTTTTCTACTTTTTGTGTTTTTAGTCTTCGTTTTGATAAGTCGCAATACATTCGAAAACATGTATCTTTTGAACCATGAGGAACTGCGGCGCGGTCAATATGTTTTCCGAAAGCCCCGTTAAATCACTCCGACATGGCAACGACGAGGGAATCCATTTTCTCATTTCGGGCGAAAATATTTCTTCTTAAGTGATTTTTGGAGCAATTTTGTTATTCGCACCAAATTATTGACCTAAAAACTTGTTTTCGGACCAGGGAGGAGGTGTTACCATGTTTTCCGAATCCATAAACCTCTCGGAACTTGCTTTACTCGTTCATTAGTCATGTCGGACAAACGGTGAATATATCCTAGTGTTCGACCAAAAAGATATATACGATTGTGTCGAATGTACTAACGGGTGCGATCATACCAGCACTAATGCACCGGATCCCATCAGAACTCCGCAGTTAAGCGTGCTTGGGCGAGAGTAGTACTAGGATGGGTGACCTCCCGGGAAGTCCTCGTGTTGCACCCTTTTTTCTACTTTTTGTGTTTTTAGTCTTCGTTTTGATAAGTCGCAATACATTCGAAAACATGTATCTTTTGAACCATGAGGAACTGCGGCGCGGTCAATATGTTTTCCGAAAGCCCCGTTAAATCACTCCGACATGGCAACGGCGAGGGAATCCATTTTTCTCATTTGGGGAAAAATCTTTCGTCTTAAGTGATTTTTGGAGCAATTTTGTTATTCGCACCAAATTATTGACCTAAAAACTTGTTTTCGGACCAGGGAGGAGGTGTTACCATGTTTTCCGACTCCATAAACCTCTCGGAACTTGCTTTACTCGTTCATTAGTCATGTCGGACCAACGGTGAATATATCCTAGTGTTCGACCAAAAAGATATATACGATTGTGTCGAATGTACTAACGGGTGCGATCATACCAGCACTAATGCACCGGATCCCATCAGAACTCCGCAGTTAAGCGTGCTTGTGCGAGAGTAGTACTAGGATGGGTGACCTCCCGGGAAGTCCTCGTGTTGCACCCCTTTTTCTACTTTTTGTGTTTTTAGTCTTCGTTTTGATAAGTCGCAATACATTCGAAAACATGTATCTTTTGAACCATGAGGAACTGCGGCGCGGTCAATATGTTTTCTGAAAGCCCCGTTAAATCACTCCGACATGGCAACGGCGAGGGAATCCATTTTCTCATTTCGGGCGAAAATCTTTCTGTTTAAGTGATTTTTGGAGCAATGTTGTTATTCGCACCAAATTATTGACCTAAAAACTTGTTTTCGGACCAGGGAGAAGGTGTTACCATGTTTTCTGACTCCATAAACCTCTCGGAACTTGCTTTACTCGTTCATTAGTCATGTCGGACCAACGGTGAATA
Organism: Cardamine occulta; assembly: GCA_028015245.1. Lineage (NCBI taxonomy): Eukaryota > Viridiplantae > Streptophyta > Magnoliopsida > Brassicales > Brassicaceae > Cardamine > Cardamine occulta. The sequence goes on along the minus strand of CM051380.1, from coordinate 15,194,127 downwards.
TATCCTAGTGTTCGACCAAAAAGATATATACGATTGTGTCGAATGTACTAACGGGTGCGATCATACCAGCACTAATGCACCGGATCCCATCAGAACTCCGCAGTTAAGCGTGCTTGGGCGAGAGTAGTACTAGGATGGGTGACCTCCCGGGAAGTCCTCGTGTTGCACCCCTTTTTCTACTTTTTGTGTTTTTAGTATTCGTTTTGATAAGTCGCAATACATTCGAAAACATGTATCTTTTGAACCATGAGGAACTGCGGCGCGGTCAATATGTTTTCCGAAAGCCCCGTTAAATCACTCCGATATGGCAACGGCGAGGGAATCCATTTTCTCATTTCGGGCAAAAATCTTTCTATTTAAGTGATTTTTGGAGCAATTTTGTTATTCGCACCAAATTATTGACCTAAAAACTTGTTTTCGGACCAGGGAGGATGTGTTACCATGTTTTCCGACTCCATAAACCTCTCGGAACTTGCTTTACTCGTTCATTAGTCATGTCGGACCAACGGTGAATATATCCTAGTGTTCGACCAAAAAGATATATACGATTGTGTCGAATGTACTAACGGGTGCGATCATACTAGCACTAATGCACCGGATCCCATCAGAACTCATGATTAAGCGTGCTTAGGCGAGTAGTACTAGGATGGGTGACCTCCCGGGAAGTCCTCGTGTTGCACCCCTTTTTCTCCTTTTCGTGTTTTTAGTCTTCGTTTTGATAAGTCGCAATACATTCGAAAACATGTATCTTTTTGAACCATGAGGAACTGCGGTAGCGGTCAATATGTTTTTCAAAAGCCCGTTAAATCACTCCGACATGGCAATGGCGAGGAATCCATTTTCTCATTTTGGTAAAAATCTTTCGTTTAAGTGATTTTTGGAGCAATGTTGTTATTCGTGACACAAATTATTGACCTAAAAACTTGTTTTCGGACCAGGGAGGAGGTGTTACCATGTTTTCCGACTCCATAAACCTCTCGGAACTTGCTTTACTCGTTCATTAGTCATGTCGGACCAAGGTGAATATATCCTAGTGTTCGACCAAAAAAGATATATCCGATTGTGTCGAATGTACTACTGAGTGCGATCATACCAGCACTAATGCACCGGATCCCATCAGAACTCCATGATTAAGCGTGCTTGGCGAGAGTAGTACTAGGATGGGTGACCTCCGGGAAGTCCTCGTGTTGCACCCTTTTTCTACTTTTTGTGTTTTTAGTCTTCGTTTTGATAAGTCATAATACATTCGAAAACATGTATCTTTTGAACCATGAGGAACTGCGGCGCAGTCAATAGTTTTTCCGAAAGCTCCTTTAAATCACTCCGACTTTACAACGACTAGAGAATCCATTTTCTCATTTCGGGCTAAAATCATTCTGTTTAAGTGATTTTAGGAGCAATGTTGTTATTCTCACCAAATTACTGACCTAAAAACTTGTATTTGGACCGAGGAGGAGGTGTTACCATGTTTTCCGACTCCATAATCCTCTCGGAACTTTCGTGCCTCGTTCATTAGTCATGTCGGACCAACGGTGAATATATCCTAGTGTTCGACCAAAAAGATATATACGATTGTGTCGAATGTACTAACGGGTGCGATCATACCAGCACTAATGCACCGGATCCCATCAGAACTCCGCAGTGAAGCGTGCTTGGGCGAGAGTAGTACTAGGATGGGTGACCTCCCTGGAAGTCCTCGTGTTGCACCCCTTTTTCTACTTTTTGTGTTTTTAGTCTTCGTTTTGATAAGTATGCAATTAAAACATGTATCTTTTGAACCATGAGGAACTCTGGTACGGTCAATATGTTTTCCGAAAGCCCGTTAAATCACTCCGACATGGCATGAGGGAATCCATTTTCTCATTTCGGCCGAAAAATCTTTCTGTTTAAGTGATTTTTTGGAGCAATGTTGTTATTAGCACCAAATTATTGACCTAAAACTTGTTTTCGGACGGGGAGGAGGTGTTACCATGTTTCCGACTCCATAAACCTCTCGGAACTTGCTTTACTTTCGTTCATTAGTCATGTCGGACCAACGGTGAATATATCCTAGTGTTCGACCAAAAAGATATATCTGATTGTGTCGAATGTACTAACGGGTGCGATCATACCAGCACTAATGCCGGATCCATCAGAACTCCTTGATTAAGCGTGCTTGGCGAAGTACTAGGATGGGTGACCTCCGAGAAGTCCTCGTGTTGCACCCTTTTTTCTCTTTTGTGTTTTTAGTCTTCGTTTTGATAAGTCGCAATACATTCAAAACATGTATCTTTTGAACCATGAGGAACTTTAGTAGCGGTCAATATGTTTTCCGAAGCCCGTTAAATCACTCCGAGCATGGCGAGGAATCCATTTTCTCATTTAGGCGAAAATCTTTCTGTTTAAGTGATTTTTGAGCAATGTTGTTATTCGCAAATTATTGACCTAAAAACTTGTTTTCGGACCGGGGGGAGAGGTGTTACCATGTTTTCCGCTCCATAAACCTCTCGGAACTTGCTTTACTGGTTCATTAGTCATATCGGACCAGCGGTGAATATATCCTAGTGTTCGACCAAAAAGATATATACGATTGTTGAATGTACTAACAGGTGCGATCATACAGCACTAATGCACGGATCCCATCAGAACTCTGATTAAGCGTGCTTAGCAGAGAGTAGTACTAGGATGGGTGACCTCCGGGAAGTCCTCGTGTTGCACCCTTTTTCCCTTTACCTTTTTTGTGTTTTTAGTCTTCGTTTTGATAAATGCATGTTGAAAACATGTATCTTTTGAACCATGCGGCGCTAGGTCAATATGTTTTCCGAAAGCCCGTTAAATCACTCCGAGCATAGCATGGCGAGGGAATCCATTTTCTCATTTCGGGTAAAAATCTTTACGTTTAAGTGATTTTGGAGCAATGTTGTTATTCGCGCCACAATTTATTGACCTAAAACTTGTTTTCGGACCCAGGGAGAGTGTTACCATGTTTTCCGACTCCATAAACCTCTGGAACTTGCTTTTCTCGTTCATTGTCATCGTCGGACCAACGGTGAATATATCCTAGTGTTCGACCAAAAAGATATATACGATTGTGTCAGATGTACTAACGAGTGCGATCATACCACACTAATGCACGGATCCCATCAGAACTCCATGATTAAGCGTGCTTGGCGAGAGTAGTACTAGGATGGGTGACCTCCTAGAAGTCCTCGTGTTGCACCTTTTTCTACTTTTGTGTTTTAGTCTTCGTTTTGATAAGTCGTGATACATTGAAAACATGTATCTTTTGAACCATGAGGAATCTGGCCTTGGTCAATATGTTTTCAGCCCGTTAAATCACTCGACATAGCAGCGGAGGGAATCCATTTTCTCATTTGGTGAAAATCTTTACGTTTAAGTGATTTTTGGAGCAATGTTGTTATTCGCAGCCAAATTATTGACCTAAAAACTTGTTTCGGACCGAGGAGAGGTGTTACCATGTTTTCGACTCCACAAACCTCTCGGATCTTGCTTTACTGGTTCATTAGTCATGTCGGACCACGGTGAATATATCCTAGTGTTTGACCAAAAGATATATCACGATTGTGTCGAATGTACTAACGGAGTGCGATCATACCGACACTAATGCACGGATCCCCGCCAGAACTCATGATTACAAAAGCGTGCTTGGCGAAAGTAGTACTAGGATGGGTGACCTCCCGGGAGGTCCTCGTGTTGCACCCGTTCCTACTTTTTGTATTTTTTAGTCTTCGTTTTGATAAGT